>JASVEL010009008.1:0-112450 GCA_032618575.1 Nicotiana noctiflora | reverse complement strand
TTTTGAAAAAATAAGTGGAACAATTTTTGGTCAAATAATCTGACCGAACTACGCAGGTTTGAATCTCGCCACTAGGTGGGATACGTAGGCAACCCTCATCGGGTCCAACCACCCCTTTAAAAATAAAAAAAATATGTGTTTAATTTTGTCAATAAAATCAAAGTGATGCCGTTTTTGCAAATAGTCGAATGTTCCGAAAGGACGCCGGAAGGCTGTTTTTGCAAAAATAGCCATTTTGAATTTTTATAAATAATATTTGGGCACAACCTTGAAATATTCTCTCGCGGAAATGTTGAAAGGTCGTAGCCGCAAAATCAAGTTTGGGTTACCACCCCTTTAAAAATAAAAAAAATATGTGTTTAATTTTGTCAATAAAATCAAAGTGATGCCGTTTTTGCAAATAGCCGAATGTTCCGAAAGGACGCCGGAAGGCTGTTTTTGCAAAAATAGCCATTTTGAATTTTTATAAATAATTTTTGGGCACAACCTTGAAATATTCCCTCGCGGAAATGTTGAAAGGTCGTAGCCGCAAAATCAAGTTTGGGTTACCACCCCTTTAAAAAATCAAAAAAAATGTGTGCTGTTGTCGAAATTTTAGTTTTCAATAAAATCAAAGTGATGCTGTTTTTGAAAATAGCCGAATGTTCCGAAAGGACGCCGGAAAGCTGTTTTTGCAAAAATAGCCACTTTGAATCATTTTTAATAATTTGCAGCCACAGCCTTGAAATATTCCTTGTGGAAATGTTGCAAGGCCATAGCCGCAAAATCAAGTCCGGGTTCACACCCCTTTTGCAAAAATAACCAAAAAAATATCAAATTTTTTATTTTGTTATAAATAAGTCGGGTGATGCTATTCTTGCTTAAAATAAGCCGAATGTCCCTCAATAGGACGCCGGAAGGTCGTTTTTGCAAAGAATAGCCACTTTGAGTCATTCTTTTTTTAATTTGCGGGCACAGCCTTGAAATATTCCTTGTGGAAATGTTGCAAGGCCATAGCCGCAAAATCAAGTCCGGGTTCACAGCCCTTTTGCAAAAATAACCAAAAAATATCAAATTTTTGATTTTGTTATAAATAAGTCGGGTGATGCTATTCTTGCTCAAAATATGCCGAATGTCCCTCAAAAGACACCGGAAGGTCGTTTTTGCAAGAATAGCCACTTTGAGTCATTGTAAATAATTTTGGACACAGCCTTGAAATATTCCCTCACGGAAATGTTGAAAGGTTGTATCCGCAAAATTAAGTTTGAGTCATCACTCAACTTTTCAAAAAATATCCATTTTATCAAATAAGCCATTACATGGCCGGAATTTTGCTGAAATAGCCATATTTTTGCATTTTTAACTTCCTCAGTCTTGTGTTGGCCTGTGTCGGTGCTGAACGATGCCCCATAGGCCCCGGGATAAAATTTTGAATTTGCATCTTCTTAAATAAAATTTTGCAAAAAGAGCCACTTTGTCTAAATAAGCCATTATATGGCCAATTTATGAAAAAATAGTTTTGTGTTGGTTTATGGCGATGCCGAACGATGCCCCATGAGCCACAGGATTAAAAAAAAAAAAAAAAAAAAACGACAATATGGTTTTGCTGAAATAGCCATATTTGGCATTTAAACTTTCTCAGTCTTGTGTTGGCCTGTGTCGGTGCTGAACGATGCCCCATGAGCCTTAAGATGAAAAGTTTCGAATTTGTAGCCTCTTAAATAAAATTTTGCAAAAATAGCCGCTTTGTCAAATAAGCCATTACATGGCCAATTTTGTAAAAATAGTCAATTGACATTAGAAACTTCTGAGTCTTGTGTTGGTTATGGCGATGCCGAACGATGCCCCATGAGCCACAGGATGGAAAAATTTTCAAGTTTATCTTTCTTAAATAAATTTTGCAAAAATAGTCATTTTGTCAAAAAAGCCATTATGTGGCCAATTTTGTAGAAATAGTCATAAGTGACACCAAAAATATTCTTATTCTTGTAGAAATCTCCTACACAAGTTTGTAGTTGGAGTCGGCTTGTACAATTTTTATTCAAAAAAAAATAATTATCAAATAAACATCTCTTTATTTCTTGCATTAATTTGCAAGAACTACGCTCGGTCTGATTCATGCGGGGTCATGATACGTAGGCAATCCACATAGGATTCGACCATATCCATAACAAAAAAAAAATGGAAAACTACAAAAGAAAAAAAAAGAGAAAAAGAGAAAAATGGAAAGAATAATAACAACAATTGAGAAGCACATATATGAGAAGCTGGAACGACGCATGTAACTGAAGCAAATGCACGATAGAAAGGTTTAACTGCCTAGGTTCATTGCATCCTTAATGCACGTTTACCTGTTTGCCCAATGCCCTAACGCTAACGTGATGTCTTCACTTTGTTGTGTAAAGTTCCAGAAAGGTGGTTGGTTGTGGTTCTAAATAACTCTTCCCCGTAAGACAAAGTCAGAGGACAATGGCAGATAATCTCAAGACTGAGTGGGTTGGTACAGGTACCCGACAACAGCTGGTTGAACGGAACCACGGGTTAGTAGAAGAGGTCAAGATATTGAGACAACACGTGGCTGATATGTATCGGGCGTGGATGGATGGAAAAGCACCACCTCCGCCACCACCTAGCTTCCTGGACTCTGTCCTTACCCGTACCATGAACCCGATGCCAGATGATCTCCCGCACTCTCCATATATACCCGCCTATCACGACTTCTCCAGCCATTCGAGTAACTCAATTACTCGTCCCCCAACTATGTTTTCACAACGCTACTCCCGTCCCCGACACCACTACTCTCCCCGGGACAACCAAAATCGTACTTCACCTTCCAGGTACCCAGCTCCACAAAAGGCTTACCAACCCCCACGAACATACCGGAAACCCCCCGGGTCAGGTTTCAGGCCAAATAAGGCGTTTAGGGAGGAGAGGTTGCTGAAGCGAGAAAAGGCGCTCACCCCTATCGGAGAATCCTATGCAAGTCTGTTTGAAAAGTTAAAACATGTCGGCTTGATTACGCCGCTCCCCGGATACACTCCCGATCCACGTGCAAGAAGCTTCGATCCTACTGCGCGATGTGCATACCATTCCAATGTCAGAGGGCACGATATTGAGAGTTGCCGTACCTTGAAAAAGGAAATAGAAAGAATGATTCAAAAAGGGTGGTTGATTGTGGTCAATGATGATGACATGGGGCACACAAATCCTCTGGGGGGTGTATTGACTGGAGCTAAAAATGTTGAAGCAGATGGCAGCCTTGGCAATATTGATGCAGAACTTAGTGGCTGAAATGTTGCTTGGTAATTGGGAAGATACTCCATCTTTTGGTCAGCTAGATGGAGCTTTGGTGGTTCGTTTTGTCGTCATTTTGTTGTCCGAGTTATTTTTAGGGTTTTCTTGTGGTCAAACCCTTTTGTCCTAGCAGTTTGCTTTGGTCTTGCCCAGTTTTGTTTCAGGGTTGTACTCTAGTTTGTTTAGTTTGTTTTGTCATTGAACCATTTCGTTATTAGTTTAATGAAGCATTCGGTCTTTTGTTACTTCCGGTCATTTTATTTTGTTTAGTTCTTTTTACCCTTTAGATTTGTCTTGTGCTCAAACGCCGAACCTAGTGACACGACATGCGCACACATAATTATGGCTTAATTCTAAAAGCAATTGGAAGATGATCGGGTCATCTAAAGGAAACAAAAACAACTTGAGACTATTTGGATCCCGAGTCATCTGAAACCGGGGCAAGTAAAAAGAAACAGTCAAAGGCAAGCTGGCCAAAATTGACATGGGGTCGTTCATAATGAGAGTGTTGCCCAACGGTGCTTTAAAGATATGATGAATATTAATTGTGTTGTTTACGCTTGGCATGTTTTGAAGATTGGAATGACGAAGGCATTTTGTTCTGCTATCCAAACACTTTATCCATCGTCAACCCTTTGAGCCTGAATTTAAATTCTTTCATATCCCTCCTTCGGAATTAGTTGCAAAGACTAGAAACACAAGTTTGAAAGGCAAAAGAAGAAAGGGATAAAGAAAAAATAAAAAAAAGAAAACAACAAAAAGAGATAAAGAAAAGAAAAGAAAAATGTATGAAAAAGAAATTTGGAAAAGGAGGAATTGGGAACTACGTTTGACCTGATTCCTTAAAGAGGATACGTAGGCGCTTCACAGCTCGGTCATAAAAAAAAAAAAAAAAAAAAAAAAAAAAAAAAAAAAAAAAAAAAAAAAAAAAAAAAAACTGGGGCAAAGAAAAATTGTGTTTATTGTAAATAAATTTGGGTCCGAAGGTTGTAAATTTTGAACCCAAAATTGATTTTGTTTTGAGCCTTCAATACCCTTTCTTTCTAGCCCTATCCAAATCCCACATTACGGTCCAAAGAAAGACCTTCCGATCAGTCTTCAAAAGATGCCGCGTCAGGCGAGGGATAGAGTCCTATCATAATATAACACGTTGATTCTCAACAGAAAAGACGCTGATTCTCAGCAGAAAGGAAATACGAGAGAGTCTTGGCAGTGACACCCCAATCCCCAGCTAAAAGTGATACAAATGAGAGAGTCTTACCGGTGAAAACCTTCACGGGCACCATAAGACGACGAAAGCTGAGAGAAAATCAAAATGAGAGAGGCTTGAAAGTGCCTTCGGGCACTACAAGTCGAATA
This sequence comes from Nicotiana noctiflora, assembly GCA_032618575.1. NCBI lineage: Eukaryota > Viridiplantae > Streptophyta > Magnoliopsida > Solanales > Solanaceae > Nicotiana > Nicotiana noctiflora. The sequence goes on along the minus strand of JASVEL010009008.1, from coordinate 107,818 downwards.
AAGGTGATAATCAGATGGAAATCACGAGACAGAAATCGTGAAAGGCAATTAACGACGAAGGATAGGCCATATGTGCATGTCATGACCAGTAGAGTTGGTATCCGCGTTTGATAAGTTTTTATAGATATTTCTTGCTAGAGAGTCATTTTCTTTTTCCTTTGTCTTCTATTTTGTTTCTTTTTATCTTTCTCATTTTTATCAAGAATTCCCCATCAAAGTCCGTCTAGTCAGAACAAGTGAGAAATTACTTCAAAACTTGCTACCAACTTTCCAATTATTATGCAAAGCAAGGAAATGCCATTGACGGTAGAGAAGTAGGGTGCGAAGAAGATTATTAAACTGGGGCAGAAAATTTTCTTTTCAGTTTGAAAATTTTCTGGAAGTCAATACCCACTTGGGGAAGAAGGAAAGTCTTAAGGGAAATGGTCTTCGAACTAGTGCCATCCTCAACAACCTTCAAGAAGAGCGAAACACCAATTTCGAGGAAATCTACCGGTAGTGTTATCTTCAGCAAGTTCCGAGGTGGTCGGACAACACAGAGTGGTAAAGGAAGAAAGGAAATCTCATCTTCAACAAAATAACCCCCGGCAAGTTGAGAAACACAGAAAGGGGAAGGGATAAATGGAAAAACCCATCCCCAGCAGGAATATCATCTCCAGCAAATGAAATCATTCCCTACAAGTTTTGGGAACCCCGAGCGAGGGAAAGGGGAAAAGGAAAAACCACCCCACAGGAGCGGCACAACCGCTCACAATATTTTGAACTAACAAATTTTCTTTGATTTGAAACAGGGAAAGAAAGTGCTATTGATAGCAGAAAGTCATGCCACAAGGAAGAACACCAATACTGGGGCAGAAAAATTTTCTGCCGTTGTTGAAAATTTTCTCGGAGAAACGAGGAAGGCAATTCAAGATGACGTGTCAGGTTTGTCCACCTTCAAATAGGATGTTTCAGGTTTGTCCACCTTCGAACAGGACGTCTCAGGTTTGTTCACTTTCATACATTGATATCATGGGAGTATTCGCCCTCGAATAGGATACGATGGGAGTATTCGCCCTCGAATAGGATACGATGGGAGTATTCGCCCTCGAATAGGATACGATGGGAGTATTCGCCCTCGAATAGAATACGATGGGAGTATTCGCCCTCGAATAGAATACGATGGGAGTATTCGCCCTCGAATAGAATACGATGGGAGTATTCGCCCTCGAATAGAATACGATGGGAGTATTCGCCCTCGAATAGAATACGATGGGAGTATTCGCCCTCGAATAGAATACGATGGGAGTATTCGCCCTCGAATAGAATACGATGGGAGTATTCGCCCTCGAATAGAATACGATGGGAGTATTCGCCCTCGAATAGAATACGATGGGAGTATTCGCCCTCGAATAGAATATGATGGGAGTATTCGCCCTCAAATAGAATACGATGGGAGTATCCGCCCTCGAATAGGATATGATGGGAGTATTCGCCCTCGAATAGATTACGATGGGACTATCCGCCCTCGAAAAGGATATTTTACGTTTGTTTTATTTTACATTGTCCTTTGCATATTTCATAAATTATTGCCAGAATGCATTTTTAATTCAAAAGTTGCTAATAAAAACAGGCGCCTACATGTATAACAAGAGGCATGTCTTCGGTCTTTACATTGCAGGTCTTGAAACCGGTAACCCACCATAAAGCAGAGGGTTACAACAAGAGTTCCCAGCACAAATTCAAGCGCATGAGTCAAAGGAAGGGAGGGAATAAAGGAAATTTTTCCCAGCATCATTATCCTCAGCAGGCAAGTAAACAGTTCTAAAGATATCCCCAGCAGTCGGGAGGGAAAGCAACACGACCCAGGAAGAAAGCAATTCCGAAACAAGGAAATTTAGGAGAAATGATGGTTCAAGAGTCGAGGCAGCAAGAATAAAACGGTACAAGAAGAGAGGAATGTCGTTTAATTTTCCGAGTTGATGATTGAAGTTAGGAGCCCGCCTGAAGAGAGGAATGGCGTTTAATTTCCCGAAAAGATGTTGAAGTCAGGAGCCCGCCTGAAGAGAGGAATGGCGATTTATTTTCAAAAGATGTTGAAGTCAGGAGCCCGCCTGAAGAGAGGAATGGCGTTTTATTTTCCGAGTTGATGATTGAAGTCAGGAGCCCGCCTGAAGAGAGGAATGGCGATTTATTTTCAAAAGATGTTGTTGAAGTCAGGAGCCCGCCTGAAGAGAGGAATGGCGTTTAATTTTCAGAGTTGTTGTTGAAGTCAGGAGCCCGCCTGAAGAGAGGAATGGCGATTTATTTTCAAAAGATGTTGAAGTCAGGAGCCCGCCTGAAGAGAGGAATGGTGATTTATTCTCAAAAGATGTTGTTGAAGTCAGGAGCCCGCCTGAAGAGAGGAATGGCGATTTATTTTCAAAAGATGTTGTTGAAGTCAGGAGCCCGCCTGAAGAGAGGAATGGCGATTTATTTTTCAAAAGATGTTGTTGAAGTCAGGAGCCCGCCTGAAGAGAGGAATGGCGATTTATTTTCAAAAGATGTCGAAGTCAGGAGCCCGCCTGAAGAGAGGAATGGCGTTTAATTTTCAGAGTTGTTGTTGAAGTCAGGAGCCCGCCTGAAGAGAGGAATGGCGATTTATTTTCAAAAGATGTTGAAGTCAGGAGCCCGCCTGAAGAGAGGAATGGTGATTTATTCTCAAAAGATGTTGTTGAAGAATAAAACGGTACAAGAAGCAGAGGAATGGCGTTTAATTTTCCGAAAAGATGTTGAAGTCAGGAGCCCGCCTGAAGAGAGGAATGCCGATTTATTTTCAAAAGATGTCGAAGTCAGGAGCCCGCCTGAAGAGAGGAATGACGATTTATTTTCAAAAGATGTTAAAGTCAGGAGCCCGTCTGAAGAGAGGAATGGCGATTTATTTTCAAAAGATGTTGAAGTCAGGAGCCCGCCTGAAGAGAGGAATGGCGTTTAATTTTCAGAGTTGATGATTGAAGTCAGGAGCCCGCCTGAAGAGAGGAATGGCGTTTAATTTTCAGAGTTGTTGTTGAAGTCAGGAGCCCGCCTGAAGAGAGGAATGGCGATTTATTTTCAAAAGATGTTGAAGTCAGGAGCCCGCCTGAAGAGAGGAATGGCGATTTATTTTCAAAAGATGTTGTTGAAGTCAGGAGCCCGCCTGAAGAGAGGAATGGCGATTTATTTTCAAAAGATGTTGTTGAAGTCGGGAGCCCGCCTGAAGAGAGGAATGGCGATTTATTTTCAAAAGATGTTGTTGAAGTCAGGAGCCCGCCTGAAGAATGGAGTGACAATTTACTTTCGAAGTTGTGTGAGGGAAGTAGTAGAGTATAACAGAAATCCCCAGCAGGAATTCAAGTTCAAAATCAGAAGGAAGGCAACAAGGATCAGAAAGATAGATTCAGACTTCGAAGAAGAATAGTACGGGGATCACAAAGGAGGAACCAATGGTCGGAGTTCGGCAATCAAAATATGCCGAAATAACAATTGTGAGAAGAGAAGAAACATCAGAAGGAACATCAAGACCGACAGAATAGCAAGGAACATGGGGGAGTCAAGATGAAGAGATAGATAAGATTTCGCAACGCTGTAACTTAGTCTAGCTTCTTATTTTGTTTAGCACGATGTAATAAGGAGGTCAGTTAAGCAGTGGCAATAGCAGCAACAACAGTAACAGCAAGATCACAGCAGTCACGGTAGTCCCAGCTACCAAAATTTCCCGAACTACATTGACCTGATTCCCTTTTAGCCAGGGATATGTAGGAGACCTTTGAAGCGAAGGTTCGGTCAAACTTTTCCAAAAATGCTTCACACGGGGTGCTCGAACAGGCAAAAATCGCTCGTATCCGCTCACTTATCTTTGCACGAACAACATGCTCTGTGCTTTATCGCTTTTGGATATTATGTGTGTGAGCACGTGATTTTTGCCCTACATGAGAATCACTCCCGGAAAATTCAAAAATAAAATAGTTTTATGTTGAGCATGATTTTTGTGATTTTTGTGTTATTTTTATCTTACATTTTTGCATGTTTGTGTGTGCGTGTTTATTTATTTAAATTAGTAAAATACAAAATATATACATCATGTTTTGCATTTTAGTGTTTAATATCAAAATTATACGGTTTACATTTAAGTGATATGTAATTATGTGGGATGATTGTAGTAAAAATTAATTGTGTTATGAGTTAGTATATATATATATATATATATATATATATACACATATATATATATATATATATATATATATATATACATATATATACACACATATGTATATGATACACCATGGAATGTAGTATGGAAATCGGAATTGGGCCATAGCAAAACCAGGCCCAATATAATTCAATACACCACCCAATTCCCTACCCGGCCAGCCCAACACCTCAGCCCAACCCGACCCGGTCCGAAATAATCAAACCCCCCCTCTTTTCAATACACCATCATTTTCATTACACAAAAAACAAACCCTAATCCTAACCCCCCTACCTTTCTTCTTCTTCTCCTTCAGCCACCCTCACAATCTCCAGACCACCGCCGCCAACCTTAACCGCCGGAAACCAGCCGCCTCTGCTCCTTCGTCAATCACCAATGCCTGAGTAGCACCTATCTCCTTCTTCATCAACTTAAAAACCTCCTAGCCACCGGAAGACCACCTAAAAAGCCGTCGCCGCCTTTGATCTTCACCAGCGCCGCTGCCAGCCTTCCACCAAGCGACGCCTCCAAGCACCACGACCGTGCCACCCCACCTGTGTCGTCTACACCAGCGACCACTCCATCTCCAATCCACTCCGCCGCCGTTCAACCAGTCACCACCAGTCTGCCGGCAGCAACCAAACGACCAGCAGTTTCCTCGTCGCTCACTCCACCTGAAGCATCGTCCAACCGCCAGCCCATCCAACATCACCCTCGCGACCAACTCCTCACTGTCTCGAACAACAAACGAGCAACCCTCCAGCAACCATAACGACGAACCTGTCCGACGAAGCTTCATCGTCCCAGCTACGAACGTCGATGTCCAACATCACCTTCGCGAACAAACTCCAAATAACCAGTTTCAGCTTCATCGAATCAGCCAGCTTCGCCATTGTGTTCGTCGTCGTCGTCAGTCATCACCTTCCGTTGTTCGCTGCTCGTTGTTTGTTTAAAACGATCGCTAGACCACATTTTGTTTACGTCAAAGGTAAAGCCTTCGTCCGAGATTCTGGTTCGATGTTGTCGATTTGTTTGGAGCTGTGTTGATTTTCGGTTGTAGTTGTTGCTTCAATCCATTTACCATTCCAGGTTCATCTTTGCTCCGTTGATTTATCTTTTTCAAATTGAATTAGTTTATGTGAATGTTTAATGTAGTTTTGGTTTCAACAAGTTTGAATGTGTTTGTGATTAGGAAGATATCACTGATAATTAGATGCCTGTGAATTGCTACGAGTGTCCGAGTTCTTTGTTTTTTCTTACTGTGTTACTAGATATGGCTTTCATTCTTGCCTCATATTAATTGGGAATTAATGTATTTGGGTGTTTGGTTCTGTCTAATTCAGAAGGATCTTGTCTTACTGGTAGCTTCAAGAATGCTTCTAATAAAGATTCATGCTAAATGATTTCCATGCCCGTTCATTTTTTTGAGTCCATCATGATTGGTTCCCAATATGATTGGTTTGTTCTTGTTGTTTTGATGTTAAATGATCTAATAGTTATAGTAAGTTTGTTATGTGAATTTTGTTAGGCATTGGTTATAGTTGATAGTGATTTGGTGTTTAATTAGGAATTAATTTTGGTCAGTTGTTTAGCATTGTTACAAATGAAGGTTTGGGGGAAGACTAGTAATTTCAGTAGTTTTAGGGGTAATATGGAAATTGAAAACTTAAATAATTATTTATGTTAAAGTATTTTGTCTACTAAGCACCAATAATGTTAAAATAAGAATTTGTTTAATAAAAGTGGGGAACAAGACATAATGGTATTAAAAGTAGTGATTAAAGTACACCTACCCATGCTTTGAATTAAAAATCAATTAGAGAAAGGGTAGTGGGGGACAAACGAATTAAAAATGGAACAAGACATAGTGGCTTTGGAAGATGTTAAAAGAAGTAATTAAATATGTTGCCCATAACTTTTGAATTAATTAAGGAAAAGACAAGTGTTAGTGGGGAACCAAACAAGTAAGCATGGGGAACCATTTAACTTGAATCAAGAAGTCATTTAGGGGGAGGGTCTGTTTTTAGCTATAAATAGAGCATTAATCTGAGACAGACAAAGGGGGATCCGACATACATAGACAGTAAGGAATACACATCATACACACATATAGAGGGAGAGAACAAACAGGATAGAAAAAAGTTACTGTTCCATTGGGTTTTGTTACTGTTTCGTTTGTGGTTGTCTCTGCTGTGGTTCTAGTTCTCATACTACTGCTGTTGGTTTGCTTCACTGGTGTGGGTTTTGTTGTTGGTGATTGTTTGATTGTTGCTGTTTGGTCCAGTGGCATTGTTGTTGGTCTGTTGTGGTAGCTATTGTCATTGTGTTTTGCTACTGCTGGTGGTTCTGTTTGGTTGCTACTATTGCTGTGTTTTGGTCACTGCTATTCTCCTGTTGCTGTTTCTGTTGTTGTTGGTACGGTTGTTGTTGTTGTGCATTCTGCTGCTGCAACTAACTCCTCCCCATTGTAATTTCCAGGTATACATTCGAGCTTATTCCATGTAGATCTCATGCTTGAAAAGGAAAATGAGAAGAACTGAAGTTGGCTCATATAGTTTGATTGTTTATTACGTTTAAACTGTTTTCTCATATATAACTCGTTGAAGTACTGTTAGCATTCCTATTGTACATAATATTGGATTGTATGAATTCGAACCTTTGAAAACATTGTTGGTACTCGGGCTTTATCAAATATTTGAGACTATTAAGATGATTGGTAATAGGCTTGGATTTCAATTAAGCTTAGCGGGTAGAGAAATTAGAAAGAATTCACTGATATCCTATTGTGATAGCATTTCCAGAACGACATAGGTCGATGGCATAAAAACAGGTTCGAGTGTTGAATAAGGCATTACCATTTAGACTAATCTCACAATAAGTAGTATTAGTAGTTAATGAAGATAGACTAAAATAACCCGTTAATGAGCGTTTGTAGATCAACTAATTTGAATGATTTTTGTCGGAATTTACTAGGCCACTTGAGTAAATAACATCGCTTTAAATAGCAATTTGAATAGAATTAGTAATTTAATGATGAACGTTAGCGTGAAGTTCAAAAAAGGACTTTTGTATTACACATAGTTAACTCCATTGGCTCAATTCATCTAATACGGTCGGTTTAAATTAATTAGAGAAATGGTTAGTTGTTCTGATATTTTGACAAATTCGTATGCTATTTATAATTTTATTTTTTAGTATTATTTGCTTGTAGAATAAGGCACAAAAACAATTTCCCTTATGCAAGCTCGAGTGCAATTTCCGTTCACATTGATTCAATAACCAATAAGAGGTCCGAGCTTATAAACACGCAATAAATTAGGACCTTTTCTCTTTTATTTAGAGACGAACTTAGTAGAAAAAATGTAGTCACTTTAGGATTGTCCTTTTTAAAATAAACGAGATGAGCCTCACCAAAAATACACCATTGTGGGGCCCTCGAATAATTGTCATGAAAACTTAGACTTGAAAGGACCGTCTAGTAAATTTCACGGTCCTTTTCCCAAAGCTAAATAGACGATAGACTCTTTAGGCACGACTTGAAATAAAATTACTTTCCTGAATACGGGTGTGCATTTATGTAACCCAAATCTTACTCCCGGCGAAACTGAAATACATTAGAGTCGCAGGCGTACTGGTTACGGTGCGGCTCGAAACGTGTTTTCGTAACGTCGCAATTCTTCTAAAAATAAGAGCGGAGCATTAAAAGCACATAGTCAAAATATATAAAAGAATCAGATAGAAACAAAAATTGCAATTGAGCGACCGTGCTAAAACCACGGAATCCGGGAGTGCCTAACACCTTCTCCCGGGTTAACAGAATTCCTTATCCAGATTTCTAGTTTCGCAGACTGTATTACAGAGTCATAAATTTCCTTGGTTCGGGATTAAACCGGTGACTTGGAACACCATTATTTTTCCAAGTGGCGACTCCGAACTAAATAAATAAATCCCGTTTCGATTGTCCTTTAATTGGAAAAACTCCCTTGCGCCCCCGCGGGTGCGGAAAAAGGAGGTGTGACAATGATCATTTACTATTTAAGTTTAATTTGATTAATAACTGGCTGGTTTAAGGGATAATATGGTCGGGTTTGCCTAGCATTGTGTTGGGCGCCATCACGACCAGGGTTTGGGTCGTGACACCTACAACCCTGATACTAGACATCTAGACTTTCCTATCAAGGGTCATGTCCTCGGAAATCTGCATCCTGGCCATGTCCTGTCTAATTACCTCTCCCCACCTCTTAGGCCTCCCTCTGCCTCACCTCACACCAACCACCGCTAGCCGCTCACAACTCCTCACCGGGGCATCGGAGCTTCTCCTCCGCACATGTCGGAACCACCGAAGTCTCGCCTCTCGCATCTTCTCATCCACTGGGTCCACCCCCACCTTCTCCCGAATAACTTCGTTCCTAATCTTATCTAACCTGGTGAGCCCGCACATCCACCTAAGCATCATCATCTTTGCAACCATCATCCTCTGAACATGATATTTCTTCACCGGCCAATGTCACACCTCCCTTTGGCGCAAGCCCGCGAGGGCGCGAATATAAAAAAAGAGTTTTTCCAATTAAAGGACAATCAAAACGGGATTCATTTATTGAGAGATTCAGAGTCGCCACTTGGGAGATTTGTGGTGTCCCAAGTCACCGGTTGAATCTTGAATTGAGGAGAGGTTTGACTCTATTTAACAATCTGCGTACCAGAAATCCGGATAAGGAATTCTGTTAACCCGGGAGAAGGTGTTAGGCATTCCCGAGTTCCGTGGTTCTAGCACGGTCGCTCAACTGTTATATTTGGCTTGATTACCTGATTTTAATACAAATATGAACTAATGTGCAAACTACCACTCCAAACCGTTTTAATTGTTAGAAGAAAAATATAATGTCGTGAGAATATATCTCGAATTTCGTCACATAAATATGTGATGTGTCCGCAATTTATGATATATTCCGACTTCATTGGGATTTGGATTGGGGTCACATAAATGTATACCCGAGATTAGGGAGGTATTATTATTAAATACGCGCCTAAAGATACTAATGCATTATTATTTTTTGAGAAAAAGCCGCGGAATTTGCTAAACGACATGTCCCGTAATCTAGGTAATATTTATTAAAAGAGAAAAATTCTAATTAATTACGAGTCAATAATATGTAACACACTAATTGCTAGATTAACCGACATTGATGAAAGAGAAATTACTTTTAAAACAATTTTTTCGAATAAAATATATAAAAAAAATCAATTTCGAAATTACCAATAAAATAAAATTTCGAAATTATAAGTAAAATAAAATAAAATTTCGAAATTACAAATAAAATAAAATAAAATTTCGAATTTTGTAAATAAAAGATAAAATTTGACGACTAAATATTCAAAAGAAACTGAACATAACTAGATTAAAACTTACATTGTCATATGAAAACATTAAAAAAATAATTCCTAAAATGACTACATTTTTATGGATTTGTATTAAAAAAAACAAAAGGAAACGAATCTTCTTTATTAAACAAAGTGATTAGAATTATAACTTAATGAACGTGTTAAAATAAGTGCAACTGACAAATTATAATTAAATTAACACAAAAGAAAATTATGTCATGCCTTACTAAAATCGAGTTATAGATAAAATATGGCATGTATAAGTAATATATTAAAATAAACCAACTATCTCACGCTGAACAAAATAATTAAATTTCTAATCGAATTTTTACAATCAATTTAGCAAACTTCTATTAATTAAAACCCCGTCTCGTGTCATATTTTTATAAATAAGCATTACTAAAATCTGAAATGACAAATAACATAAAAAGATATATATCAAAATAAACTAACCATTTTTAATTAAATTGAATTAATCATTTTTTAAAACTTAAAGAAATTAATCGCTAATGGACGTCACTAACTAGATTAAACACTAGCTTACATATTGCCTAATAAAATTTGATACAAAGGAATCGTATAATAAAAATAAATACATACATACATATACATATATATATATATATATATATATATATATATAAGACTTAAATTGCAATTATACGGAATACTTTACTAATAACAGTTAAAAGCCGCGAATGAATTAATTAAAACATACTATTAATCTCGCTTTTAATAAATTATAAAAACTAAAGTTAATTAGTAAACCGCATCCTATTTTTATTATTAAGAAAATTTTAATCGAAATTGCGCAAACGCATATTCCAAATTAATAAAGAGGTTTACAATTATATTATGCGAAACGTATATATAATCGTAATATTAATCTAAATCGGTCGTAAAACAAAACTATGAATATTTATCGATTTGTTAGATCTAAATTACTGAACAAATTAATTAAATTACTACTATTAACATTACATATTATGGATATTAACTCATACTTGACATACTAAATTTATAATAAAGGAGAAAAACTTAACGAGGTACAACAGTCAAATAGTTATATAAAGTATATCCTTAATATTAAACACAAAACATAAAATAAACAACTCAGAATTTAACACGAATATTATTAATACATAATCAAAATTCGGGTCCAAACTTTGACTATGCTTTGACTGATGTCCATGGGAATACCTGAACAGGAAGAGGAGAGGAAAATAATCAATATGAGCAATAATTCCAACAGTGCAACAATAGCAACCAGCAAACCCAGTAACAGATTTTAAAACCAGTTAAAAATTTCTAATAGCAACAAGCATCAGCACCAAAAACAGACAACTAAAGTAATTCTCAGCTCTCAAATTCTCCGTGTCTTTTTTTAGTATTCAAGACCTCTCAAGTGTATATGTTATCTTTTTTTTTTTTTCTCAATGTCTACTCTTTTTTTTTTCTATCCGTGTGTTCTCTCTTTTTTTCAGTCTAAGTCCTTTTTTCACTTCTGCCTGTATGTGTCTTATATACAAAATCTAGCACCCTTTTTTTCAATTTAAAATTCTTTAAAATTTCAAATTTGTCCAAGTCCCACCCCTTAAAGTCCAACTAGACCCATTTTTTCAACTCTAAAATACCCACCCTATAATTAATAATAAAATATACCCCTACTCAATTATTAATCTCCTAACAGCAGCCCCTACTAACTATTATGGTGGCTGACGAGTTGTGATAATCTAACCCAATTCATCTTATGTTAAAAATTGTAACAAATAACTGTTAAAGTACCCAGAAACCAGTGAGAAAAATCCAAAGTAGGAAGAAGAAGGAAAAAAAATGACAAAGGTCCAATTCCTTCCCATCTTCAATTCGACATTCCACATCTTATTAAAGCTTTTAGCTAATCAATAAGATCTGCCATTAAGATCAAATAAAAGATTAAGCATTCAATTTAATTAACTAATATCAACATAACACTAAGAAAAATGTATCCTATTGGATAAAGCAACAATGAACTCACAAAATCATATCAAACAAAACATTATACAAGCTTTAAGGGAACAAAGACGGGAACGAATTTAATCCTCATTTTGCTATGTAAACTTGAATCAAACAGATCGTAACACGACGGGCGATGGACTGTCTGGTCTTGGAGTGTTATCGGCGGGTGAAGACTATGTGTTTTCCGACGAGGCAGGCTGGTTGTTTGGGTGGTTGAACTCAGGGCGAGTTTGGTTGCTGGTCATTGGCGGTCGACGGTGATTTTGGTCGCTGGTCGTTGGTGGTCGACGGCGAGTTTGGTCGCTAGTCGTTGGTGGTCGTTGGTGAGTTTGATCAGTGGGTCTAATGGATGAAGCTTGTGAAAACATGAAATGGGGGCTGGTTTGGTGTGAGGCGCGAAGGCGTCGGCTGTTTCGTCGGCAGCTGTGAGGTTGAGGGTTGGTGCGGCTGGTGACAGTGGTCGCCAGAAATGGCGAAAAAGCGGGGGTCGTTTGGAGTCGCTGGTTACCGGCGGCTATGGAGGAGAATGGTCGACTGGTGTGAGCAGGCAATGGAGGAAAGGGGACTGGGGTGCGCGGAGAAAAGGAAAGGGGGGCGGCTGGTTAGTGAGAGATGGGGCTAGGGTTTGGAAAAATCAGAAAATGGGGAGTGTTTGAAGGGTTTGGGTAATTAAAAATTGATGAATTAATGTTTAACGACCCGGCCCGTCGTTATGGGAATTATCACCCCGTTATGTTGAAATTACATGTTTTATGCTTTCATATCAGTGTTAGAACCTATCGGGTGAGTTATGAGTGAATTGAATTGAAAATGAAGCAAATAGCATGTTTGAAGGAAACTTGAATATGGAAAGTCAACCTAGAGTTGACTATTGAGTTAGAGTGCTCGGAATCGGATTCTGATGATTCGACTAGTTTCGAGGGATCATTTATGACTTAGGAGAGCGATCGGAAGTGAATTTGGAGGCCCGGTGTAATTTTAAGCTTGAATTGGCCAAAGTTGAATTTTGGCGATGTCCGATCGGTAGGTGAGATTTTGATCCGGGAGTCGGAATGGAATTCCGACAGTTGCAGTAGCTCCGTTGTATGAATTTGGATGTGCCTGCAAAATTTTAGGTCATTCGGAGATCGTTTGGCCGGGTTTTTGATCGAATGTCGGTTGTGGAAGTTTGAATAAAAACTTGGGCTTGAATTGCTTGAGTTCGATGTTATTCCGTGTTAAAGTATGTGTTTTTATGATTGGAACAAGTCCGTATCATGTTTTAGAGTATGTTGGTGGTTTTCGTTGGGGTCCCGGGGGCCTCGGGATGATTCCGGACCATCAATCGGGCATTTTGAACTTGGAAAGGTCTGCTGTAAATTTGTAGGTTACTGCCCAGGCATTAAGCCTTCGCGTTCGCGTGGCAAGGGCCGCGTTCGCGAAGGCCAGGAGGATCAATGCATCGCGTTCGCGATCAGGCGTGTCGCGTTCGCGTAGGCCAAAAGCTTTGTGCTTCGCGATTGCGTTCCTGAGGTCGCGTTCGCGTTGGTCTGAGGGAGATAAGCTTCGCGTTCGCGTGACTGGGAGTCGCGAACGCGTAGAAGGATTTTGGGCGACTGGGATGTTTGTTCATCGCGAACGCGTGGGAATTGTCGCGTTCGCGTAGAGTAACTGGAAGCCAAGCATCGCGAACGCGTGAAGACCATCGCGAACGCGTAGAGCAAATTGCTCTGGCAGTGAGTTTAATTACAGAACATTTCACATACGGGTTTCATTCATGAACCCTCCATTTTTGAGTTCCAAGAGAAGAAATTGACGGGAGATTGCTGGGAAATCATCGGGGTTTCGTCGGAGGTAAGTTTATGGCTTAATTACATCATTTTTACATGAAACCCTTGGTTAATTCCCTGTAAATGGAAGATTAATTGCGGGTTTGAGCCCTAAGCCTAAATTGAAGAAAAACACCGATTTGAGTGGGCAAACGGAGTCCGATTTTGGTAAATTTTATATGTATGGACTCGTGGCGAGACGAGGGTTCTAGAAACGTGAATTTCGTAAATTTTCGGAATGTGGGCCCGGGGCTCGGGTTTTGGCAACTTTGGGAATTTTGATGTAAATTGAGTTATTTCGAATGGGTTGTGTTTAATTAGCCTATATTGATGTATTCTCATTGATTTTGAGCAGATTCGGCATTCAAGGTGATTGAATTGCGAGGCGAGCGCAAGGCGGATTAAGGCTTCTATCGGATCGAGGTGAGTGGTGGTAGTAAATAATGTACTGAGGGTTTGAAACCCCGTACTTGCACTTTACAGTGCTATGTAGAGATGAGACACGCGTCATGTGACGAGCGTGGTGGCATTGGGATTTGGGGATTGGACTTGGTCCTTCCCGACCAATAGTATACTGTGTATTATGACTGATAATGAGATTATAAATGTGTAGTTGGGCTAATAGCCATGTTTGGGGCCTTGTGCCGATCTGTAGAGCATTAGGGAACCTATAGAGCTAGGTGACCCTTATATCGTGTTAGATACATAAACTCAGCCGTAGTTATAACTGTATAGCATATCATGAGCCAGTACTAGATGTGTACTTGGAGGTAGACATAGGGTGGAATTCCTTATTCTAGCTGAGTGAGCCTGAGAGGCCAGGTCTATATTGACTGGGATAGGGTCGAGGACCTATTGCGAGGTATTATATATATATATATACCTATATTGGATCGGGCTGCACGCCGCAGCAGTATATATATTGGATCGGACTGCACGCCGCAGTAATATACATGTGGGACGGACTGCACGCCGCAGTATTATTGCGCTTGGGTTGTAGAGCCCCTTCGGAGTCCGAGTCCGCACACATTCCGGTGAGCGCCGGTATATTATGTATATTATATGTATGTATATATATTGGATCGGACCGCACGCCGCGGTGATATATGGTGGACCCGGTCGTATGCCACGGTATCGTAGCGCTCGGGCCTGGGAGCCCCTCCGAGTCCGCACACACCCCGCAGTGAGCGCCGTCGACGTTAAATGGGCCGGGCTCGGCGTGTATATGTATTGGAGCGGGCCGCACGCCGCGGCGGTATATGTATTGGAGCCGGCTGCACGCCGCAGCATTATACTTATGTATATTCATATATATACTAAAATACCGATATGATATAGACATATGTATATGTCTCCATATATATTGAGATAGTTGTATACCGTAGTGGTATGAGTGAGAATGTGGTCAGTGTGGGACCTAGATGGCATAGATGTGGACTGGATATTGGGGGTATTCATTATAGTGATGACTTACCAGTGAGGTTACCCTTAGAACTGTATAGTGATAGTACAGGTGCTCTCACTTCCAGTCGTCGTTTATTATTGTTACTCACTGAGTTGAAATATACTCACCCCACTCCCCCGCATTTTTGTGTGTGCAGATATACAGGATTAGGAGGGCAGTTGAGCTATCGCAATTGCTTGTGTTATCGCCATTCTATGGAGACTTCGAGGTAGCTGCCGACGTCCGCAGGACCCGATATTCCTTCCTACTGTCTTTGATTATGTATTGTTATTTCTTTCCGCTCCGAGCTTTGGTTGTAAACCTTATTACACTTATGTTCTTTAGAGGCTCATGACTCTTGACCCTTCGGTCTATGGGAGTTGGCACATGTTGGGACTTGGTTCCCTGTTTTAAATATATCTATCACTGTTGTGCTTAAGACTTGATATGCTTAAATGGCCTAAAGAGAGCTTCTAGCCCCGTTATTGTTATTGATTGGTCAGGCTGGCTTAGCAATGTGCTAGGCGCCATCACGACCGGATTTGGGGTCGTGACAAGTTGGTATCAGAGCCTAGGTTTACTAGGCCTCATGAGTCTTGAGCCGGTTGGTAGAGTCTTGTGGATCGGTACGGGGACGCCTGTACTTATCCTCGGGAGGCTGCGAACCTTTAGAAAACACTTCACTTTTCTTGAACTCTATCGTGCGATCTTGTTGTTCTGAGATATACTTTTGAAATTCCTTCCACACGTCTGTGTACGCATCGAGCGCTCAGTAATATAATTGACTTATGGCTTGCAATTCCCCGGTCGAGGGGCGAGATATAATCTCCATGAGTTCATGTTGGGCCAGTCGGGAGGACTTGAGGCCGGATCCTTGTCTATGGCTTGAGCACCAAGGTATTAATTTTTGCGAGTCGGTATTATGAAGTTCATACGATCGGTACTGATCCTTATTGTGCAAATGGCAGTTTGATAATGGGAGAGCTGTAAGGTATTCGGTTCTTATTGTGATTTGATATGTAGCCCTAGCTATAGGCGTGAGAAATAATTATCATATCTCGTAATTGGAAGGTAAAGTGCCTTATGTGTAGTGGAACGAGTTTAAACTCGGGAAGACTAAAGTGATTTTGATATGTGTTATGATTCGAGCAGCTACAACACAGGTTCAAGTATAAATTGTGATAATATGATTCGTATAGTATTGGGATTTAATGTTGTTGAAATACATTGTGATATCTTGTTGAGTTGTGGATGTATTGTTAGAATGGTTTGGTGATTCTTTGGCAGGTGGATAGGCCAATTTACAAAGGAAACTCTGCCGAAATTTTTGGAAAATTTGGGACTTAGAAAGATTTCTGTCACCTAAAGAGAGTGGGCTTATTGGTGGTGCATGTATATCTGCAAGAATTGCAGAAGAGCTAAGGTCTCCGATGATTCGAGTCTCTGTCAAGGCTTGTAAATGACTTGAGTTTAATCTCATATTAACATTTCGGCATCACTTGAGTAATAATGATATGAGTGGTTGAAGGTGCTTTGATGAATGGCTTCGAGCTAAGTTGGGGAGGTTGCTATTGATTAACTGATTGCACCATTGTGTGCTATGTTGATCCTATCTCTAAGTATGTTGGGAAATTCTGGTAAAGGTTGTGGTGCTTCGTAGATTGAGGAAATACTAGGGTGTTTGGAACTGATGTTGGTAAAGAATGTTCAGCGTACAGAAAGGAAAGATAGCGAATTGTGTCTGTAAGTAATCATGTTCCGCGATGTCAGAGTTCTAACAAGGCACAAGTGGTCTTGTTCAATAAGACAGTTGAATTATAACTGAATAAGAGGTGAATGACGCCCGAGGATAGTCTTGCGGTGTTCAAGACTTTGCTTGTAACGGTAGGTGTTTTAAGATTGTGTATGTGGCTAAAGATGGCGGTTTTAGTTGAGAAAAATCAAGGCTTGTGTTATATCATGTGAATGACAGGATTCTACGTATCCGCATTGGGAAGTAATGATACAAATTCAAAATCGCAGGAAGTTCTTCAAAATAAAGTGTGGTAGAATGTGGTACTTCTGGGAAACATTGAGAGAGTATTCTGTGGCCTATGTGCCTTAGACCGTGTGGTCTTGTGTATGAATCTCGTGTGGTAACATAAGTTGATGTATTGTGGTCCTTCAGTAAAGGAGAATATGAAATTAAAGATGAATCAGAAAGGAAACTGGATAAATGGAACAACTTGTTAATAAACCAGAATGGCATGAAAAGGAATACGACTAATTCCTGGTATGTGGTTGAAGTAATGAGTCTTGCAGATATTGTGCAGCAAAGCTTTTGAGAGCTGGCAGTTGTGTAACTTGATATGGGTATAAGGACTCAGTTCTGGCGGTTTAATTTATGCAATGTAATTGGGAGAAAGAGTTTATGATGTGTTTTACCGAGGTTTGAAAAAAAAAATGAGTATATTTCCTGTCGGTACGCAAAGCTTGGAATGGGTAATGAGCTTTCTCTATATGGGATCATGAAAGTCCTTGACTAGTTGAGTGCGCCGATGTTTGAGGCGGAGGAAAGGGATACGAATTTCCATGTTGTCTTAGTGTGATATGGTATACATGATGTGTTATGGAAAGTTGATAATGGTATATTCAAGGTTTTGAGATCAGTTCATGAAATATGGGGAGTCAATAAAATTATTGAGCAGCGCGGGCAGCTGCAGGTGATTTAAGAATCGATCTTTCTGATGATTTAAGAAAATGGTGTAGCTATTCTAATAATTTGGCAGGGAATATGATCCAAAAAGGACAAGGTAATGTAAACTGCTGATATCCAGTGGTATGGTGGTATTCTCTTGTTGGATCGACTATAATAATTGAATCGTTGATGGCGTAGTGAAATTTCCGAATGATCCTCGTGGTATGAATGGATGCTTGATGTGCGTTATGTATTTGTACGATGAAGTACGGAATCAAGCATTGTGATTCATGTGTGGTATATGTGTTGGAGACTTGAAGTACTCGTTAGTCCGCCTATGCAGTGGTTGTATATCATGGGTATCGACACCGTTTTGTGATTATCGAAAATCAGAAGCTCTAATGGCTTTTTCTCTCAACTTGATATGACAACTTGGATTATGATACTTGATTACTTATTGGTCGTCATTGGGCTAGTTTGTCCAGACTAATGTGATATGAACTATGTCGGAAAATGGCACAAATTGCGTAGCAGAAAAACATCAAAGTATGCTCCAACAGAGTAGTTGTACCCAGGACCAGCGGACAGCTGGTAGGCATTGCTTTGTTAATTGGACCTTAGGGGCGGATGTTAGTGTAGAGGTATCTACCATTGTTTCAGTTCCAGTATTGGGGAACTTTGTCGGGTGCAATGCAGGTGGCCGAGCTTGAGGCTATGTATATGTTGTTGCGATGAGCGACTTGTCTCGATGTGCATTCCCTTTGCTAGGTGTATTCGTGGATCGGGTGGCACGCCGCCACAGGTATAGTATTTGGGTCGGGTGGCACGCCGCCACATGTATGGTATCTGGATCGGGTGGCTCGCCGCCACATGTATGTTGTTGGAACGGGTTGCACGCCGCAACAGAATATTGTGAAAATGTAGTTAGTGGTATGTTACCGTGTATACAGTACTTCCTAGCTTCTGAGGAATAGTCCGTATTGGGCATCGCTCGGGAATAGCACATCGGTGGTGTCCTTTCAAGATTTGATAGCGTATATCATTGTATCACCGCAGGTGTGATTGATTGCTTGAGTTCAGACCTAGATATGTGTGTGGTTGATCGTTTTGAGCATGGTGGCTTGAGGTGCTCCATGAGTAATAGTGTTTGGATAGAATCATGAGTTGTGGCAAGGCCATGTGATGTTATGACCTTTCGATGAGGATTCAGGTACTCTAATTGTATGATGTGAGACAAGATTTCAGCTATGTGTTGTGATGGTATTGAGGAATTTGAATTATAGCTCTTGTGTGTGAGTCGGTCGTCATGATTCGAGCGTGTTCAGATCGTTCTTATTGGAGCCTGTGTGGTGCTCGTTGTGGCATAAGCCGATGCTGAGGTGTCATGTCACCAGTGTGGTGTGTTATGATCGAAATGATCGTGGGAGTCATTAATGAATACGAGCATAGTTGATCTTAGCTGGTTAGAAAGGTAATATCGAGATTTGGGTCCGAAATCTGTTGTAGTATCAGTTAAAGGTGAAATGGATTCATGAATGGTTGACCCGAGAGATGGGTTCGGTATATCGCGTGCTTCAGTTGCCGTGGGCAGGATATGAAGGCGTTGGAATAAGACTCTAGCTAATGAAAGAGGTTTTCAGCTAGTATTTGGTTATTGTGGCCAGTTGTTGTGATTAGAGACTATCGTCTCGAGTGTTGGGGTTGTCGATACATCATATGATCTCACCCGGAGTAGTGAATGTGGGTTATTGCAATGGATTCGAGTGTATCCTGAGTATAGGCATGGGATTTGCATTTGGCTTATGATTTCAGAAAGTGCAATGTGCTTTATGGTCCAGATGGTCTGTGAAATTTTGACTATAGGGCGTTTTCGGACTTATGTGAGATAGGGTGACGTATGATCGCCCGAATATATGCTTGGTAAGATCATTCAGCTATTGGGTTGCTTCTTGTACAACTCTGAGTACGCTCGAGGACGAGCGATTGTTTAAGTTGGGGAGAATGTAACGACCCGGCCCGTCGTTATGGGAATTATCACCCCGTTATGTTGAAATTACATGTTTTATGCTTTCATATCAGTGTTAGAACCTATCGGGTGAGTTATGAGTGAATTGAATTGAAAATGAAGCAAATAGCATGTTTGAAGGAAACTTGAATATGGAAAGTCAACCTAGAGTTGACTATTGAGTTAGAGTGCTCGGAATCGGATTCTGATGATTCGACTAGTTTCGAGGGATCATTTATGACTTAGGAGAGCGATCGGAAGTGAATTTGGAGGCCCGGTGTAATTTTAAGCTTGAATTGGCGAAAGTTGAATTTTGGCGATGTCCGATCGGTAGGTGAGATTTTGATCCGGGAGTCGGAATGGAATTCCGACAGTTGCAGTAGCTCCGTTGTATGAATTTGGATGTGCCTGCAAAATTTTAGGTCATTCGGAGATCGTTTGGCCGGGTTTTTGATCGAATGTCGGTTGTGGAAGTTTGAATAAAAACTTGGGCTTGAATTGCTTGAGTTCGATGTTATTCCGTGTTAAAGTATGTGTTTTTATGATTGGAACAAGTCCGTATCATGTTTTAGAGTATGTTGGTGGTTTTCGTTGGGGTCCCGGGGGCCTCGGGATGATTCCGGACCATCAATCGGGCATTTTGAACTTGGAAAGGTCTGCTGTAAATTTGCAGGTTACTGCCCAGGCATTAAGCCTTCGCGTTCGCGTGGCAAGGGCCGCGTTCGCGAAGGCCAGGAGGATCAATGCATCGCGTTCGCGATCAGGCGTGTCGCGTTCGCGTAGGCCAAAAGCTTTGTGCTTCGCGATTGCGTTCCTGAGGTCGCGTTCGCGTTGGTCTGAGGGAGATAAGCTTCGCGTTCGCGTGACTGGGAGTCGCGAACGCGTAGAAGGATTTTGGGCGACTGGGATGTTTGTTCATCGCGAACGCGTGGGAATTGTCGCGTTCGCGTAGAGTAACTGGAAGCCAAGCATCGCGAACGCGTGAAGACCATCGCGAACGCGTAGAGCAAATTGCTCTGGCAGTGAGTTTAATTACAGAACATTTCACATACGGGTTTCATTCATGAACCCTCCATTTTTGAGTTCCAAGAGAAGAAATTGACGGGAGATTGTTGGGAAATCATCGGGGTTTCGTCGGAGGTAAGTTTATGGCTTAATTACATCATTTTTACATGAAATCCTTGGTTAATTCCCTGTAAATGGAAGATTAATTGTGGGTTTGAGCCCTAAGCCTAAATTGAAGAAAAACACCGATTTGAGTGGGCAAACGGAGTCCGATTTTGGTAAATTTTATATGTATGGACTCGTGGCGAGACGAGGGTTCTAGAAACGTGAATTTCGTAAATTTTCGGAATGTGGGCCCGGGGCTCGGGTTTTGGCAACTTTGGGAATTTTGATGTAAATTGAGTTATTTCGAATGGGTTGTGTTTAATTAGCCTATATTGATGTATTCTCATTGATTTTGAGCAGATTCGGCATTCGAGGTGATTGAATTGCGAGGCGAGCGCAAGGCGGATTAAGGCTTCTATCGGATCGAGGTGAGTGGTGGTAGTAAATAATGTGCTGAGGGTTTGAAACCCCGTACTTGCACTTTACAGTGCTATGTAGAGATGAGACACGCGTCATGTGACGAGCGTGGTGGCATTGGGATTTGGGGATTGGACTTGGTCCTTCCCGACCAATAGTATACTGTGTATTATGACTGATAATGAGATTATAAATGTGTAGTTGGGCTAATAGCCATGTTTGGGGCCTTGTGCCGATCTGTAGAGCATTAGGGAACCTATAGAGCTAGGTGACCCTTATATCGTGTTAGATACATAAACTCAGCCATAGTTATAACTGTATAGCATATCATGAGCCAGTATTAGATGTGTACTTGGAGGTAGACATAGGGTGGAATTCCTTATTCTAGCTGAGTGAGCCTGAGAGGCCAGGTCTATATTGACTGGGTCGAGGACCTATTGCGAGGTATTATATATATATATATACCTATATTGGATCGGGCTGCACGCCGCAGCAGTATATATATTGGATCGGACTGCACGCCGCAGTAATATACATGTGGGACGGACTGCACGCCGCAGTATTATTGCGCTTGGGCTGTAGGAGCCCCTTCGGAGTCTGAGTCTGCACACATTCCAGTGAGCGCTGGTATATTATGTATATTATATGTATGTATATATATTGGATCGGACTGCACGCCGCAGTGATATATGGTGGACCTGGCTGTATGCCACAGTATCATAGCGCTTGGGCCTAGGGAGCCCCTCCGAAGTCTGTATACACCCCCAGTGAGCGTCGTCGACGTTAAATGGAGCGGGCTGAGCGCCGTAGCGGTATATATATTGGAGCGGGCTGCGCGCCGCTGCAGTATATGTATTGGAGCGGGCTGCACGCCGCAGCATATTATACTTATGTATATTCATATATATACTAAAATACTGATATGATATAGACATATGTATATGTCTCCATATATATTGAGATAGTTGTATACCGTAGTGGTATGAGTGAGAATGTGGTCAGAGTGGGACCTAGATGGCATAGATGTGGACTGGATATTGGGGGTATTCATTATAGTGATGACTTACCTGTGAGGTTACCCTTAGAACTGTATAGTGATAGTACAGGTGCTCTCACTTCCAGTCGTCGTTTATTATTGTTACTCACTGAGTTGAAATATACTCACCCCACTCCCCCGCATTTTTGTGTGTGCAGATATACAGGATTAGGAGGGCAGTTGAGCTATCGCAATTGCTTGTGTTATCGCCATTCTATGGAGACTTCGAGGTAGCTGCCGACGTCCGCAGGACCCGATATTCCTTCCTACTGTCTTTGATTATGTATTGTTATTTCTTTCCGCTCCGAGCTTTGGTTGTAAACCTTATTACACTTATGTTCTTTAGAGGCTCATGACTCTTGACCCTTCGGTCTGAGGGAGTTAATATGTTTTGGGACTTGGTTCCCTGTTTGATATATTTATATCACTGTTGCTTATGACTTGATATGCTTAAATGGCCTAAAGAGAGCTTCTAGCCCCGTTATTGTTATTGGTTGGTCAGGCTGGCTTAGCAATGTGCTAGGCGCCATCACGACCGGATTTGGGGTCGTGACATAATGAGAGCCATTGGATTTAACACGATGGACGGCTGGGATTGATCCGGGTAATGGGTCTGGGTAGATGACATTTGGGCCTGGGTTGGGACTAATTCTGTTTGAGCTTTTGTATTTGGTCTAAAAGAATTAAATAAAAATGGCCCAATATCTAATCTTCTCCTTTCATTTCAAGATATATTATCCAAAATTCTTTTCCCTTTTTCCTTTATTTCTTTTTCGTTGTTTTATTTTAAGAAATGAAACTGAAAAAAATGTAATTTTAATTACAAAAATAAATTAAACTATCATAATTACTAATTAACTCTAAGTAGTATTTTTTTACAAATAATTAAATATCAGACTACACAATTTGACTAAAAATGCAAAAAAACCCAAAATTACTTAATTAAATCCTAAATTCAAATGCAAATATATATATATATATATATATATATATATATATATATATATTGCTTTTTTTTTGTATTTTAACAAGTAAACATGTATGGATGAAAAATGCGAATAATAATTTAAGAAAATCGAACAAATAGGAGGATCTGAATAGAATAATTTCGGATCTAAAAATTCTAACAAAATATGGACAAGAACAAAAATTTGAAATCGACTAACCGGATTGAGACAACGATCAGTCTACCCGCTTCATTATATATATATATATAAACATATATACATATACACACAAAAGAAGAAAAAGAACATAATGGCAAAGAAAACGTAGTCGGGGAGGGGTGGCTCCCGGATTACTGCCTGGCGGTTGTTCCTGGGAAGCATTCCGGCGGGTGTTATTGGAAGGTTGAAGAAGAAAGAAGAAAGAGTGGTTTGTGGCGGCTAGGGTTTGTGGAGTGTATAATGGTTGGTCTCTACTGAGACCAAAGCCTTATATACCCGGAGTCCTCATGGCGATCTTGGCCGTTGGATCTTTGATGATCAACGATCAGGGTTTGACCCAATCAAACGATGCCTTATTGACCCATATGAGGCCACATGTCTCCTCCGTACGATCATCTGGATTGGACGGTTGAGATCAAGTCTCTCATATTAATTAACCATTAAAAAATCCGTTAATAATCTCAATCGTTGGATCTGAGGAAATGAACGGCTGAGATTCTATCAATTTAAAAAAATATCTGGACCGGATCTTTTTGGGCTAAAACATTGGGCCTCAAATCAGACTTAATCCTGGCCCAGTTCCGGATTTGCTTTTCTATATATATATTTTTTCTTTTTATTAATTAATAATACTAAAAAAAATGCTACGACTAAATTATAAAACCTAGAATTATCTTAAAATACTAATTAACTCCTAATAATAATTATCACACAAAATTAAACATTAATAAAAGTAAAATTACACGATTTGGACATTAAATGCTTAAAAAATGCAAAGAACACATGTTTTTTCATGACTTTTCATTTTCTGAAAAAATAAACTTAATTGTAAACTTGAATTTATATACAAATGCAGCATTTTTTTGTATATTCTATTTTTTTAAACAAGCAAATAGGCACGGATAAAAATGCAAATAATACAAGAAAATAACACAAAATTTACAACAATTGCAAGAAAACTAAAAATTGTTTTATTTTGAATCTTTGGGAGTATTTCTCTCATAGAGCAAAAATTACGTGCTCACAGCCAACATTCCATCCTATACAGCATGGCAGATCTAACCACAGCTCTATAAAACTTCCCCTTAAGTTTCTGTGGCACTTTCTTATCACACAAGACTCCTGAAGCAAGCCTCCACTTCGACCATCCCGCCGCTATACGGTGAGTGACATCTCCGTCTATCTCCCCGTCCCCCTGGATCACCGATCCAAGGTATCTAAAACTATCCTTCTTGGCTATGGCCTAAGATCCAATCATCACGCTCCCTCCCACTTCGCTCGGCTCAGTGCTAAACTTGCACTCCAGATATTTTGTCTTCGACCTGCTTAGTTTGAACCCCTTAGACTCGAGAGTCTGTCTCCATACCTCTAGCCTTTCGTTAACATCGACCCTCGTCTCGTCTACAAGGACTATGTCATCAGCAAATAGCATACACCAAGGTACATCCCCTTGAATATGCCGCGTCAAAGCATCCATTACCAAGGCAAACAAGAGGGGGCTAAGCGCAGTATTTTATGCCGCGTCAAAGCATTCAATCTGATGCATAGTATTTTAGAAATGCACTTGTAAATCACATTACAACAAGAGATAGGCCTGAACTAACTGGCCAACTGAGGAGCATGGACTTTAGGAATTAGAGCTTCATAGGTGCATTAAGTTGCTTTAGTAGTATGTCATCTCTCATAAACTGCCACACTGACTTTGTTACATCTTCCCCTACTATGCTCCGTGATTTTCTAAAGAAATTACTCCCATAACCATCAGGCCCTGGGCTCTTGTTGATGTCAATACTGAACATTGCCTTCTTCACCTCCTTCCTAGTATATTTCTTCACCAGTTCTAGTTGTTGATCTACCGACTGGATGTTTTCATTCTTCAAAAACTGCTGAATGTCTTAGTTCTTTTCTCACCTTTCCTCCCCAATAAATCTTAGTAAAATTCTACAAATATATTGGCTATTCTCTCTAAGGTCTGTCTGTAGTCTACCTTCTTTGTCCTTTAGTTGAATTATTGATTGTTAAAGTTTCATATGCTTAATTACAACATAGAAATACTTTGTCTTATTATCTCCTAATTTGATCCAGCTTGCCTTGATCCTTTGTTGCAAATATATTTCTGCCAAGTATGATGATCTTCTAAACTTGAGGTAGCTTTCCCTTTCCTGTTCTTGCTATCTCTGATCCAAGGGATTGTCTTGCAATGCCAATTGTGCCAAAATTTCTTGTATGTTTTTTGGTGCCTCTGCCTTTATATCTTTAAAGTACCTTTTGTTCAGCTCCTTCAGGCTTTGTCTTAGCATTTTCAGTTTTTTAACTACTTGAAATATCATATACCCTTATATAGGTGTTTGCCACACATGTGACACTCTTGTATGTAATTCTGGATGACTTGACCACACATATTGTTTTTGTTGGGAAGGGAACATATTAGTATATTAATAACAAACCACACAAAGGGTGTGTAATCTCCCATTTTTACAAGAATCAAAACAAACTCTGAGTCCTTAGTCTTCTCGTAAGGCATGAATCAGAGAATTCTAGCTAATCAGTTGTTGTATTCGAATGTATTCATGGCGTAAAATATGATATTATAGCCGGACAAATTACTGTATTCGATTGTATTGATGGCGTGAAAAAGGGGTTTACACTATTATTAAAAGGAAAATGTATCAATTAATATAATAGACTCCTAATATAACTACACATAAAATTTGTATTTCCGGTTATAAGTAAACTCAATTACACTATTTCATTTAGTAGCCGATATATAATTTAGTAGCCGATATATAATTTCATTCATTACGGTCATACATATCGACCACTAATTCTTCGTAGATATATATATATATAATAAGTAGATATTGATAGCGACCATAAATTACGTTTAGTATGGTTCCACTAGTCAATTGACACCAGTCGTTATGTTTTGGGATATTATTAGCAATTTAATTATGAAATATAAATATAAGTAGATATTGATGCTAATTTATGTGTATTTCATGTTTATACACACTATATGATTTAGTGTGTATATAAATTATTGTATTTTCTCCCTTTCTTAAAAATAAATACGGTATACGATTTATTATACTTCCTTCATATCAAACCAAGTCAAGTGGACACTTTACCTTATCTAAAAAATGGATTCAAACCAAAAAATTCGGTGGTGCAAGAAAATATGAATCCATGTCTACTTATTATTATATATTTCATAATTAAATTGCTAATTATATCCCAAAATATAACAATTAGTGTCAATTGACTAGTGGAACCATAGTAAATGTAATTATATGGTCGTTATCAATATAAGCATGACCTTAATGAGTAAAATTATATGTTGGCTACTATACACATATATATAAATGTTCAATGTTACTATATATATAACGCGACATTGTAATTAACTAGTGTCAATATCTACTTATTATTTATATATCATAATTAAATTGCTAATTAAATCCTAAAATATATCGATTGATGTCAACTGACTAGTGGAACCATATTAAACGTAATTTATTATCGCTATCAATATATATATATATAATGTAATTAACTAGCATCAATATCTACTTATTATATATATTTCATAATTAATTGCTAATCATATTCAAAATATAATGATTGGAATCTATTGACTAGTGGAATCATAGTAAATGTAATTACATGGTCGTTATCAATATACACAAAAGTAGTTTCAACTACGAAATTGTCGCCTTCTTCGACAAACAAATTTGTCGCTAATTTATCTATTTAGAGATAACATTTTTATTTTGTACATAAAGCATAACCATTTAGTGACAAATTTACATTCCTTTAACTATAAATTATGCATAGTTTTAAAGACAATCAACACTGTCACTGATTAAAATTATAATTAGTGACAAATTAGATTCGTCACTATTAAAGACCTTTTTAGCGGCGATACAATATTTTTAACTACAAAATTTTTACACTTTTTATGAAAAACAAGAGCGTCATAAATATCACATATTTGGAGACAAAAAAAGAATTTGTAGTTAATATAACTTATTTAGCGACGAAACACAAAGTTGTCTTTACAAACTATTAGTGACGGTGTTTTAGGAACGAAAGTTTGACAAAAAAGAAAATCGTCACAACAAACCTTTTGTGACAAAATGTGAATTTTAGGTGACAAAATAATTTATCATCGAAATTCAAATTTGTTGTAGTGTAATTAGCAATTTAATTATGAAATATAAATAATAAGTAGATATGAATTCGTATTTTCTTGCAACACCGAATTTTTTTGGTTTGAATCCATTTTTTAGATAAGGTAAAGTGTCCACTTGACTTGGTTTGATATGAAGGAAGTATAATAAATCATATACCGTATTTGTTTTTAAGAAAGGAAGAAAATACAATAAATTATAGACACACTAAATTGTATAGTTTGTATAAACATAAAATATATATATAAATACAATAAAAATATAAATATAATACACAAGACTCTTCATCTTCTACTATTTAATTTTCTACTACTTCGAGACTGAATTTAATTTTGGATTTTGGAGGGAAAATGTAGGCTAATTAATTAGAAGGCCATTTATGTCTTTTCACTGATGTGGTCGTTTAGCATCTCCCCTCTATGCTCCCTTCAAGCTCGTAGTTGCGAAAAACAGAGAACAAAGCAACGAAAGCAAAGGAAGATCCATGTCGGACCCATACGAGAAAGTGAAAGGAGGTCGGTTAACCTTCAAGGGAGGCGCAGTAGCCAGCCGCAGCAAAGCAATCGACAAGAAGAAGAAGAAAAAGAAGAACAAGTCCACCGACGACGTCGTTTCCGACGAGCCTTTGACCGGTGATGCCGCCGTAGCCGCTACTGAACAAGATGCCGACGCCGCTCCCGATGATATTTATACGATTGACGCCGCGAAGCGTAGGAAATACGATGAGTTGTTCCCTGTCGAGGCTAAGAAATTCGGGTACGACCCGGATGCAAAAGTCAAGTCCGTTGAAGATGCCCTTGATGACCGTGTCAAGAAGAAAGCTGACCGTTACTGTAAATGAATCCCTAGATTTTTAGGTATCGTCTATCAATCCTTGTAATTTCACTATTTCAGGTTCAAATTATCCTATGATGTTAGAGTTCTGGCCCCTTCTTTATGCCCTGTAACAATGGAATCTTCTGTGGAACACTATGAGTATCGTTGCCTTTATTGATTAGCTAATTCTTCCCTAAGAAGTAAATTTCATTTTGACACGACATGATCAGTCCGCCAATTTTCAATATCTTGTTAAGGAGAATCACTAACTAAAAAGAAACTTGATATTCACTATTTGTAGGACTATCTATAAGCAATACAATGATGGATTCAAGCATTCTGTAGATGCCGAGTTCTTCCTCAATTACTTAGACTTCCTGAATAGGCTTTACCATATTTTGTGGTTTATTAGCAGATACTTAATGCATTGATTCTTCCACCCTAATATAGAAGTCTAGAACTAACATGTAATTTCCCTAAACTAAAGCCATTAGTGTCAAGGAATATGCTAATTACTACTTTAGTTCTTCTGCATACTGAAAATTCTACTGCAATTTGAAACCTGTTATAAATACAATGCTTTCACATTTTTCTTACCAAATTGACGGAATGCAAGACTAGCAATACATTTTAGATTAAAATCCAATGCTTTCACTTGTAACCTATGGCCTCAATCGCCTCTTCACTTCTTCTGCTCCTAGAAATTCTTCTCTGATTTGTGTCAACTTACTGTAAACTTGTCTCATGGTTAATCTGTCTCTTTGGGATTCAGCTGAACATGCTACTCCAATCTCAAGAATGCTAACCAAGCATTCCATCTGTTCTTTCTTCATAGCGGCCCAGTATTCTTCTTCATTGGTTGGTTTCCACATTATGTTGCCATTTAGAGCTGTTTTGTCCAGAATCTCCATTGCTCTATCTGGTAATGCTGTTTCCACAAAGTGATGGAGACTTGAGCTTTCTTGGAACAAGGTGTCTGTGGGTCTTCTTCCAGTGAATATCTCCAATATTAGGATCCCAAAACTGTACATATCTCCTAAAATGGAGACCTTACCACCGGTGCCATATTCTGCAACAAGAAAATTGAGCTTATAAATTAGCCACTATTATTAGAAGAAAACAATTGTTCTATATATAAACTGTAATTTGAAATTGTATGTTTTTCAGTCTGTGTTTTCACAGTTTTAGTTTACCTGGAGCTGCATAGCCAATGGTTCCCATAACTCCAAGTGAGCTAAACTGATGTAGATTGGGTTCTATACTGAATCCAGGAACAAGTCTAACCAAACCATAATCTCCAAGATGAGCTGTGAGATCTCCATCAAGAAGAATGTTCTGTGGTTTTATATCACAGTGAATCATGGGTGTTTGGCACTGATGATGAAGATAATGCAGTGCAGAAGCCACATCTAGTATAATATGTATTCTCTGAAGAATTGTCAAGCTGCTCCTTTGTGTCTCTGCCTTTGGATGCAGCCACTCTTCCAAGCTCCCGTTCTGCATGAACTCAAACACCAAAGCTTTAAATTCATTTCCCTTATAATCAGAACCAGAGCATGCTGTTATGACTTTAACAAGGTTCCGGTGCCTAGTGTTTCTCAATGCTTGGCATTCTGCTATGAAGCTTTTAGAAGCACCTTGATGCTGGAGATTGAGTACCTTGACAGCAACGACCACCCCATCGGAGGCCAAAGATCCCTTGTAAACAGTTCCGAAGCTGCCAGAGCCAATCAGATTTTCAGAAGAAAATCCACCAGTTGCATTGCGGAGCTCTTCGTAAGAAATATTGGGATAGAAGTTCGCAGATTTTGATGTATCAGCTGGTTGATCTTTTTTCAAATTTCTTCTCAAACAAAGGAAAACTACTAACAAGGCCAGGATTGAAAGTGAAGCAACAAAAACAATGATCAATATAAACTTGAGGGCAAGCACATGCTTCTTCTGTGTTTTTTGAGTCTCTTGATAAACACAAGGTGGTAAATGCAGCTCTTGAATCCCACCACAAAGCTTGGAGTTCCCGACAAATACATCTGCAGTCACATTTGAAAATATTCCGGTGACAGGAATCTCACCCTCTAGATTGTTAAAAGATAAGTTAAAGGAGAGTAAGGAAGTAAGATTTGCAATGAATTGAGGGATTGGTCCTGATAGGTTATTGAGGGAAAGATCTAAGAACTGGAGATCCTGTAAATCTTCTAAATCGGGAATGGTCCCTTGGAGGGAGTTTCCCTTCATATAGATTTCCCCAAAGGACAAGCATTTTCCCAGAGTTCGTGGAATCATACCCGAAAAATTGTTATAAGAAAAATCAAGATAAGTAAGTTGACTCCAGTTACCAATGTACGCTGGCAACGGGCCAGTAAAAGAGTTATAATATGCATAAATTTTTGTGAGGGATGAGAGAGCAATAAGTTCCTGTGGTATAGTTCCAGTCAGATTGTTTTCAGCGATGTCCAATCTTAGCAGTTGGTTACAGTTTCCCAAGGTTGAAGGTATGTTACCCTCTAACCCGTTATATCCCAAATAAAGATACACGAGTTTAGTGAGATTTCCTAGTGAAGAAGGGATGACCCCTTTCATCAAGAGATTGTTACCCAAGTTGAGACTTCCCAAGTTTGTAAGTCTTCCAATAGAATCTGGAATGCTACCTGTCAGATTGTTGTAACTCATGTCAAGTACATTCAAGTTTACCAGGTTTGAAATCTCTTTGGGTATGCTTCCATCAATTTTATTTCCATAGAGAAGTAGACGGTTTAACTGACTAGAAAGGTTGGCTATTGAATGGGGTAATGTACCTCCATACTGGTTGTCTCCAAAATGGAGCGTCAGCAGACTGCTGCAATTGGTAAGAGAACTTACAAAGTTGAGGTCATCATGCTTACCATATCCAAGATGGTTAGTCCCAACATTGAGCCACAGCAAATTTCTCAAGTTACCAAAACTCTTAGGTATATTTCCGGTGAAATTGTTTATAGGAAGATCAAGCTGTAGCAATTTTGAAGCATTAGCCAAAGAGGAGGGAATGGAACCAATAAATTGACATTCTGCCAAGTAAAGTTTTTGGATATTAGGGAAGTAATGGCCTAAGTCAGATCTGAGATTACTGGAAAAGTTGTTATGGGAAAGCGATATTAATTCCAGGGATGACAAATTGTATAATGGAGGAGGGAACTCCCCAGATAAGCTATTTACTGACAATCCAAGCTGTCTCAACTTGGTCAATCGAGCTAAAGAAGCTGGTAATTCTCCCTCTAGATTGTTGAACGATAAATACAACTCTTGTAAAGATGTTAGGTTTCCAATAGAACTTGGAAAGACTCCTGTCAGATTGTTAGTTTTGAGATACAATTTCACTAACCTCGTTAATGATCCAACTTCGTCAGGAATCTGTCCCACAAGATTGTTGTGGTCGAGGACAAGGCTCTTGAGGTTAACACAATGTGATAGATTAACTGGAATTTCCCCTCCTAGATAGTTAAAACTCAAATTCAGGTTTTGAAGCCTGGACAGCCTGCTGAGTTGTCGAGGAATTTGATCATGGAAGGAATTTTCTGCAAGGTCAAGAGAATTGAGTAAGGAAAGATTTCCGAGATGAGCTGAGACTGGACCTGCCAAGCTTAGCCCCTTCAGATTCAAGCTAATGACTCTTTCCTGTCTCAGGCCACATCTTACTCCAGTCCACAGACAGAAATGAACAGAATCGTTCCAAGAGGCCAAAACTTCTGATGGATCTTCAGTTATTTGGGACTTGAACCCGAGTAAGGCAAGTTTGTCAGTTTCATTGCCAAGTAATGTAGCAGCTGCAGCATATTGGGAGAAAAATAAGAATAAGAAAACAGGAAGTACAACATGGATAGACAAGAAGGTACGGATATTAAAAGTCGCGGTAAAAACATCCATTCTGGAAAATGTCAAGGAGCAAGATGATAGCTCTGAGAAATGTTGCTTTTGGTATTGGAGCACTGGTTATATAAGACACAAAATAGACATCAAGGTACCACGGTATATCAACAAAAATTTACTGTTTAGCTATTTTTTTTCCAAGATTGATTCTGACTTAGTTGATTGATCGGCCTAGTCTTTTCTTTAAAATATGCATATGCATTAAGAATTTTCCATCTCCTGAACTGGAAATGAAAAAGCAATGAAAGTTGACTAACAATAACAACAACCCAGTATATTCTCACAAAGTGGGGTCTGAGGAGGGTAATATGTAGACAGGTCTTACCCAGATAGGCTGTTTCCAATCGACCCTCGGCGCAAGGGAAAGAAAGGCAAACAAAAACAAATGAAAGTTGACTAACTATTTTCTTTTTATTATCATTGCTGTCATAATCTTTTCTTCAAAATATGCTTTAAGAGTATCTTTTTTTTTTTTTTTTAAAACGAAATATTGTCTGTCGTATTGGTGCACGCAAGACAAGGTGAGGGTTGATTAACTATTTTCTTTTTGTTAATCAAGGCTCGGGTTGACTAACTGTAATGCTTTATATAAGTTTAGTTCCACTCTTTTCTCTGTAAGATAACTGATTCAGAATAAATTAAGGTGGAAATGCTATATTTCTCACTGAATAAAATACTCTTGCTTGGTCGTCTTTTCTCTTTTAAACTCAACTGCTTTATAGGATGAAATGCTAATAAACTTTTTAAAAACGTATCAAATATGAATAAGATTCATATTATTTATTTAGAAAATAGATAACCAATGAATTTAATTTTTACATTTATAAAATCTGGGGTTGAGATCCCACCTGTAAAGTTATGTCAAGTTTTTTTGTCATATGTACTATAAGAATTTTAATAGTGTTGATTTATTTAACGGAAAAGGGTCATATATGACCCTCTACTATCTAAATTAGGCCATATGTGACCCCCGTTATACTATTTAACTATAAATGACCCTACCGTTTGTTCCCAGGTTTTATAATGACCCTCCAACGTTAAATGACACATTTAAAATTCGGAAAAGGGTCATATATGACCCTCTACTATCTAAATTAGGCCATATGTGACCCCCGTTATACTATTTAACTATAAATGACCCTACCGTTTGTTCCCAGGTTTTATAATGACCATCCAACGTTAAATGACACATTTAAAATTTAAATATCCATGTGGCAATCGCTGATTGGGCTAATTAAACCCACCCCATTATTTTTATTTAACCCAGGCCCGGTTTACTTTACCCGACCCGACCCGGATAAGATTTTTGGACATAATATCATCTTCTTCTTTTTTAAGTTTAGGGAGCACTGTTTTATTGTTTATGTAATATAGTTCTCTTTTTATTATATTTCAAAAATAATATAGTAAAGTAAATGTTTTATTTTAATTTTGAAACTAGACAACTTAGCATCCTTAAGAACAAAATTAGAATGCTAAGCTGTCTAGTTTTAAAATTAAAATAAAACATTTACTTTACTATATTATTTTTGAAATATAATAAAAAGAGAACTATATTACATAAACAATAAAACAGTGCTCCCTAAACTTAAAAAAGAAGATGATATTATGTCCAAAAATCTTATCCGGGTCGGGTCGGGTAAAGTAAACCAGGTCTGGGTTAAATAAAAATAATGGGGTGGGTTTAATTAGCCCAATCAGCGATTGCCACATGGATATTTAAATTTTAAATGTGTCATTTAACGTTGGATGGTCATTATAAAACCTGAGAACAAACGGTAGGGTCATTTATAGTTAAATAGTATAACGGGGGTCACATATGGCCTAATTTAGATAGTAGAGGGTCATATATGACCCTTTTCCGAATTTTAAATGTGTCATTTAACGTTGAAGGGTCATTATAAAACCTGGGAACAAACGGTAGGGTCATTTATAGTTAAATAGTATAACGGGGGTCACATATGGCCTAATTTAGATAGTAGAGGGTCATATATGACCCTTTTCCGTTTATTTAATCTACTCAAAGAGACAAAGACTAACTAGAGTATAAGCGCTGGGTTAACTAGATACCATCCCTGTCATGTTGAGTTCCGAAACTTATCAAAAAGACCATATTAACCCATGTCTTTGTTAGGTATTATAATATAACATGTGAATACCGTTCCTAGTTGTTTCTCTTCGTGTTTGGCTAAGCGTATAAACTGGTCAAATTGGCTTATAAGTACTTTTTTGTCTTATCTATGTGTTTGGTAAAATTAAAAGTGATTATAAATTAAGTGCTTATAAGTCAAAAATAAGTCAAAAGTCATGAGTTGGTCTCCCCAACTTATTAAATTTTAGCTTATAAACACTTTATGTTTGATAAATTTTTTTATTATTCTATCCCTATAATACTTCTTTTAAAACAAAACTTTTCGTATACCCACTTCTTCAGTTGCTTATTATTAATTTCAACATTTCTATCAAACACGTAACTGTTTATTTTTTAAATCAGCTTCAGCATTTAAAAGTATTTTTAAGCGCCTAATGCTTATCAGCTAAGTCAAACGGAGTCTTAAATCGTTTAGAATTCCTAACATAGACGCCTATGTCTAATACAATACCTTCTTGTTGTCCCAACGCCTAACCAACATGCCGCACACCATTCAATCATATGATATTTGTCTGAACTTTTAAGGATGAGTTTGTGGACAACTCTGTATACATTATTAATTATACACAAAATGCTTTGACAACAACAAGCGTTTGTAGTCCAACGGTTAGGATAATTGCCTTCCAAGCAATAGACCCGGGTTCGACTCCGGGCAGACGCAATTAAATTTTTAATAATTTATCTATTTTTCATTACTTGTTTTCTACCAAACCTTATCCAATCCGCCGTACTACATAAATCCAGTTAATGTTGTTCTAAGAACTATGGAATCAAAACAGCACATATGAAATACAAGATGCTCACCGACAAAGACATTCAAGATGATGGCTTTTCACAAATTATCATGGAAAAAACATGAGTTTAATTAATCGATTTATTAATAAACAAGCAGAATATATAATGGAAGGACAAAGTAATCCCCCTATTATGTTAGAAATAATAATCGAAAAAATTAAATCAATGAAGGCTTGAGGCGTGAGAACGACTTTCCTTAAAGAAATTATTGCCCGTATATAGATTTGGGAAAAAATACAGACAATTTTCTTCAGGATACAACAAGCCACAAATTGATATTTGTAGATTTTCAGAATTTACATCGTAGGGAAACTCATGTTTATTTATAGAAGAAAAGTCACGCCTTTTCCGAAAAGACGCTTTATTTTATTAACAGATATGTCTTTTAATTTGAATTTTAAAATTCAAATAAAATTATTAATTCTGTTAAAATATATATATATATATATATATATATATATATATATATATATATATATATATATTTGCACAGGTTGATTTTATAATGTGTATTCTTAAACAAATACATATAATGGACTAGAACTTAAAAAGGCCTTAGACCACCAATGTGGGACATCCCATTTTTCCCTTCAAAGTAACAAACTATTTCTTTCATATCATAGATTTAATCTCGCCCTTGTTTGAAACTGATGTAAGCGTGGTTATATTCTAATACCCTCTTGAAGATTATGCATGTCATTCCTCAATTTACGCCGCAAATAGTGACATTGACTAGCCTCTTTCTTTTCCTGGAGTTGACTTGCAAGAAATTCTAATTGACATCAGAAGATTATATACGAGCCCGGAACCCGATTGTGGGTCTTTTGGACTCAAAATATATAAATAGGTGAAAAAAACTAGGAGTTTACCAAATTCTAGCGATAACGAAGATACAGAGTTACCAGGTACCTGTGTTGATGGATGATATAATAGGTATCCATCGAAATAGTTAAGGTACGCGCAAGCTGGTTCGAACATCACCGTAAAAAAAAAACGTTCAATTGTTCTTATCTTCAACACTATAAGCCAGAAGGAATATTCGAACGTCATTGAATAAGCTGAATTAAAGTAGGAGAAAAGAAATAAGGAGATGGTCTTGAAGCAAATTCCGAACATTTCATTCAAACATAGCAACAACAACAATGATGAACCAGTAAAGTCCCACTAAGTGGGGCTGGAAAGGGTAGTATGCACGCAGTCCTTATCCCTACCCTGATGGGGCAGAGAGGTTATTTTCGATAAATCCTCGGCTCAGGAAAAATAAAATAAGAAAACAAGAAAAGACAATTCATCAGTAACAACATAGCCATAAAAATAATGATAGCATCCTAAAAACCATAAAATAGATGACATGCAATAACCTTAACCCACAACTAAGAACAAGAACAATGGAAAACAGCAAGGTTAGTGAGAACTCTACATTAACCACAAGCCTACCTAGGACCAACCCACTCAAACTCTCCCCCCCCCCCCTCCAGAATGGAAGGGGAGAAGCTCGACTACCACCATATCCTACAACCATATGCTCGGCCTCCAAATCTTCCTATCAAAGGTCATGTCCTCGAAAATCTACAATTTCGCCAGGTCCTGCCTGATCACCTCTGCCCAATACTTCTTAGGCCGTCCTCTACCTCTTCTCGAACTCACTAAAGCCAACAGCTCACACCTCCTCACCGAAGCATCCATGCTTCTCCTCCGCACGTGCCCGAACCATCTGATCCTCACTTCCCGCATCTTGTCATCCTTAGAGGCCGCACCTACCTTCTCCCGAATATCGAATTCATGATCTTATCTAACCTAGTGTGCCCGCACATCCACCTCAACATCCTCATCTCAGATACCTTCATCTTCTAGATATGAGAGTTCTTATCTGGCCAGCACTCTGCCCCATACAACATGGCCGGTCTAACCATCGCCCTATAAAACTTACCTTTGAGTAACAGTGGTACTTTTTTGTCACATAAGACTCCATATGCTAGCCTCCATTTCTTCCACCCCACTCTTATGCGGTGAATGACGTCCTCGTCAATCTCTCCATCCCCTTGAATAACCGACCCAAGGTACTTGAAACTACTTCTCTTGTGGATGACCTGTGATCCAAGCCTCACATCCATGCCTACTTCCCTCGACTCGGCGTTGAACTTGCACTCCAGTTACTTTGTTTTAGTCCTGCTCAATTTGAAACCCTTAGACTCGAGAGCTGTCTCCGAACCTCCAACCTCTCATTTACACCGACCCGCGTCTCATCAATCAGTACTATGTCATCAGCGAATAATATACACCACGACACTTTCCCTTGAATATAGTGTGTTACTGCATCCATTACTAAGGTAAATAAGAACGGGCTAAGTGTTGATCCTTGGTGTAACCCCATAACAACCGTTAAATGCTCCGAGTAGCCTCCCACCGTCCTTACCCTAGTCTTAGCTCCATCATACATGTCCTTGATCGCTCTAACATAAGCTACCAGCACACCTTTTACCACATTTCCATATAGCACCTCCCTAGGGACCTTGTCATACACTTTCTCCAAGTCAATAAATACCATGTACATATGTTTCTTTGTATATAATGGTCGTTGCCTTACTTTTCTCAAAAAGAGTTGTCATTGACTTCAGAATCTGAGTCATCTACATTTCTTTTTCGCTTCAACCTGGAATAACAATTTTCTGAAGTATACAAATAAAGTAGTCACTAAGGTTTGATCAATTTTAATTTCTACTTATTCTTTTGGCAAGACTGATTCTAATTTCCAAGTACAGATTTGACGTAAACCGTACTATATTAATGAGATGAATAAAATTGACTTAAGATGTGACATTTATGGATTAAAGATGGAATAAAGATTGACTTAGTGCCGAAGGCATCGTAGTTGAAATTAGGCATTGTTCTTGAATTCGCTCTTGGTAATAGATGTTGAATTTGAATATAATATGTTAATAATTACTCAGGCCCGAAAAATTCTATCAGACTTGTTGGGAGATCTTAAGACAGGAAATAAGACTATGGACCTTATGGTGTACAATATAATAAGTTGAAGGTTGCAATTTTCAAGATTATATATACACATGTACCAGTTTTATCCCAAAGTTGGAGCATCATAATCAATAGTAGGAGATCAAAACTATTACAACAATAACAACTACCCATATAATTCCACAAGCGGAATAGGATGTAGGCAGCCTTATCCCTACCCTTGATGGGTAGAGAGACTATTTTCAATACATCTTCGACTAAAGAAGGTGAGAGAAGCCCTAATAGCAAGTTATAACAAGACAAATAATTAGAAAATAAAATCGAAGATAGCAACAGAGAATATGAAAGGGGTACCGATAACAAAAAATAGCAAGATAACATATTTAGAAAACTAATTCCAAGGCAGCAAACGAGGATATGAATGAAGTACTGCTATTAAACTACGAAATTACTGATGGCAAATAACAACGGAACAAGACATGCGAATATAGAAAACTAAGAAAAAAGGTGTTGTACTAACACTAATACTATCGAGCTAGAGAAGACAAAGGGAAACACACGACTGCCTACTAACTTTCTACCCTAATCTTCAACCTCCACACCCTTCTATCTAGGGTTATGTCCTCGGTTAGCTCAAGTGTGCCATGTCCCGTTTGATCACCTCTCCCCAAAACTTCTTTGGCCTACCTCTACCCCTCCTCTTACCTCCCAATTAAGGCCAACCTCTCATATCTCCTAGCAGGGGCATCTGTGCTTCTCCTCCTAACATGCCCGAACTATCTAAACCTTGCCTCACATATCTCTGCCTCCACAGGGGCCAATCCCACCTTATCCCGAATAACTTCATTCTTGGTTCTATCCAACCTAGTATGCCCATACATCCATCTTAACATCTTCATTTCCACTACCTTCATCTGTTGGACATGGGAGTGTTTGACTAGCCAACACTCTGTCTCATACAACATAATCGGTCTAACCACTACCTTGTAGAACTTACCCTTAAGTCTCAATGAAACATTCTTATCACACAAGACACCAAAAGTGAGCCTCCACTTCATCCACCCTGCTCCGATACGGTGTGTGATATCCTCATGTATCTCCCCATTCTTATGAATTATAGACCCTAAATACTTGAAACTCTCTCTCTCCTGAAAATGACTTACGTATCGAGTCTCACATCCCCGTACGCCTCCTAGGTAACCCCCTAAATTTGCACTTCAAATATTATGTCTTGGTCCTACTCAACTTGAAACCCTTAGACTCTAGGGCATGTTTCTAGACCTCCAACCTCTTGTTAACGCCATCTTGTGTCTCATCGATCTGGACTATGTCATCCGCAAATAACAAGCACCATGGAACCTCCCATTGAATATGACACGCCAAAGAATTCATCACCACGGAAAACTAAAACTGGCTAAGTGTTGATCTCTGATGCAACCCCATCTCAACCGGAA
Organism: Nicotiana noctiflora; assembly: GCA_032618575.1. Taxonomy (NCBI): domain Eukaryota; kingdom Viridiplantae; phylum Streptophyta; class Magnoliopsida; order Solanales; family Solanaceae; genus Nicotiana; species Nicotiana noctiflora. Next base: position 68,300 of record JASVEL010009008.1, on the reverse strand, counting down.
AGTAATCAAAGTATCCTACTTATGTCCTAACGTTTGTCTTAGCTCCATCTTACTTGTCCTGAATCACTCTAATATACGCTACAGGCACTTCTCTAGCCTCCAAACATATGCATAGAACCTCTCAGGACTTTGACATAGGCTTTCTTCAGGTCAATGAAGACATATGCAAATCTTTCTTCACCTCCCTATAATGCTCCATCAATGTCCTCACAATGTGAATGGCCTCAGTAGACGACCGTTCTGGCATGAAACCAAATTGGTTCTTTAAAATGGACACACACCTCCTTAACCTCCCTTCAATCACCCTCTCCCGCACTTTCATCGTATTTCTTAACAACTTGATACCCCAATAGTTGTTGCATTTTTGGACATCACCCTTGTTCTTGTATAATGGGATCATCATACTCTGCCTCCACTCTTCGGGCATATTCTCCATCCTAAAAATAATGTTAAACAACCTAGCAAGCCCTCCTTACCCTCGCTCTCCCAAAATTCCACCAGTATCTCGTCCGGCCCAGCCGCTTTACCCCTACACATCCTGCGCATATCTCCTACAACCTCCCCCAATCGTATATGTCTACAGTACCAAAAATCTCACTACCGCTCCGAGTACTCCAACTGCCCTAGCACAATGCCCATATCTCCCTCTTCATTCGAGAGTCTATGAAAGTAAGCTTTCCATGTTTGCCTAATATGTGCCCCCAATAAAACTCTTCCCTCCTAATCTTTTATGCATCTCACTTGGTCCATATCCCAGGCCTTCTGCTCCCTCACTTTTCTAACCTGTACAACTTTTCGTCCCCACCTTTATCCCCAATTTCTTTGTATAAATGACTAAATGACGCAGTCTTAGTCGTAATAACCGCTAACTTCGCCTCCATCCTAGCTTTCTTATACCCCTCACTGTTAGAAATCTTCTGCCCCTTGTTTATACGCTTTACCAGCTTCAAATATGTTGCTTTCTTGGCTTCCACTTTCCTTTGAACCTCTTCGTTCCACCAACCAGCCCCCCTTATGGCCACCAGAAAAACTCTTTGAGACCCCTAATACCTTTCTCGCCACCTCTGTAATAAAATTTGTTATCAACTTTAGTTTTGGTTCTTTCTACAATTAGATCTTCTATCACCAAAGAAAACGCCATTATTACCTTATTTACTTTTATTCCGACAAACTAACTTTTGCTACAAACACAAATGAAATAATTGAACTTAGTGCTCTGCTTGGTTTTGCTTGACTTTTGATTCAAAGGAAAAAAAGCGTGGAGCTTAAATAACTCACTCAGAATGCTTTTAATAGATTATGTGGTACAATTAGGTCGAATAAATCTTTCTAGAATAAGTATTCAGCTGCTTGTGAACCTTCGGGTACTGTTTTATTTAATGTTTGTTCAATTACTCTTTTATCTGTAAATGCAATGTAGCCATTGGGTTCGACAATAGTGATATCCCCCAACATACCAAAACTAGATGTCACTCCACCAGTTGTCGGAATAGACCGCATACAACTTGAATCTCAACTAATCCTCCAGGCCCCTATAGCCAGCACCTTCTCCCCCAACTCCTGGGCCATGCCCTTAGTCAATGCACACCACCTTATAGCCCTCTTCTTCCTCGCCCCCTGATCTCTAAGTCTATAATTAAAAGCATATGCTGGGTCATAAGATTCTCACCCCGGATGACCTTGCAATCCGTGCATAAACCTCTTTCACATTTCCAGAAGAGTAGATAATCAATCTGGGTCTTTGTCACCATACTCCAAAAAGTTATCAAGTGGTTCGCCTTCTTCGGGTAATACGAGTTAGCGATTTCAAAAGCTTTAGCGTACTCCAGTAGTGAAGTACCTTTTCCGTTTCTATCTCCAAAATCGAAACCACCAAGCACACAACCATATCCTCCAAGCGACCTCCCAATATGGTCGTTGAAATCACCCTCATAATAAGCTTCTTGGTGGACTGTATACCACATACCATATCCAAATCTTCCGAGAAGCGTCTTTTAATCTCCTCGTCCAAACCCACCTGAGGCGCGTAAGCACTAACTACGTTCAGAGTATACCCTCCCACAACTATCTTAATGTCCATCAACCTATCATTCACTCTTTTAACCTTAATCATTAGCTCCTTTAGATCCTTAGCGACTAAAATGCCTACCCCATTCCTCCCTCTCACCCTCCCTGAAAACCACAACTTAAACGTGGCAAAATTTTCATCAAAATCACTTCATAAATTTTTTTAATGGAAGATTAGCCAACATGTCCATTAATCTCACAAAATCAAAATGGGATTATAAAGGGAAGGGTAATAAATGAGAATGTCCAACATGGTCTATATGGAGCCCGATAGCAAGTACACGAGGTTCTATATGGAGAAAAAGGGGTTTAGATTAAGGACCTGTTTGGTCATGAGTTTTGCCAAAATAAATTTGGGATTTATTCTCAAACCTCATATTTAGCCATAAAATTTGTCCATGTTTTGGCAAAATTCCAAATTCCAAAATCACCCCAATTGCTAATTTTGGGCCAAAATCCCAAAACTTGTGAATTATACACATGTTTTTCCAAAATAAAGTTGGGAAATATATTTTAAAAATGTATGTCCAAATATATTTTCATCTTTAAATCAAATTTCACTCAAATCAAATTTTCCAAAATAAATTTGGGATCTATGACCAAACGCTAGCTAAGGATCAGATTTGTTGCGAAGATATAGACAAATATGATTATATCTGGACAAATAGTACAAGGGAAGTGCTTCCTCTATGTAGCCCCAAAAGAATTTTTTAGATCCTTATTAAAGCAAAATATCTAAAAAGTGTTTCAAGACAGCGAGAATGCGGACAATCACATCCTTTCGAGTAGATTCAAGATTTAAATTTGCTAGGTTCAACTTTCAAGGTTTAGCAATAAATTTATTATACTTCTGAAATTAGTATCAGATTCAATATTGATTGAAATTTTAGAATCTTTTATATACATATTTAAACTCTATGTCAAAATTATTGAGCTTAGTTGATCCTGCGAAACAAAAGGCTGCACCTGCCATTGAGGTGGAACAACACATGCTTTAAAAAGCATGCCAGTGTGACATGTCTTTCTGGTGGAACAACAAGAGATTCTAAACAGGGGTGCAGTAATAGCTGACAAATGCTTAGCATGGATTGTGTACGGAAGTGTCTTATGTACACTGGCTAACGTTGGTTTGTAGGAACACATGAGATAATAATTAATTGCATATTCTTTGTCTAAAACTGCAGCAACTTTATACCTATTGATCTCATAATCATACTCGTATAAATATGGGAACTGTATCATGTAAAAATGTACTAGGAAAAGCACATCACTATTAGAATTCCGAAAAAATTACCAAAAAATGGCGACAAAAAAAGTGACCAACATTGGTCGCCAAGATGCAGAAAATAACTAAATAATTATTCTAAATACATTAGCGATCAAGGTTGGTCGCTACTTGGTCGCTGATTTGGTCAAAATATTGACCGGACTGATCAGACTTGCTTGGTCAAAGAAATACTCAAATTGGCGACCAACAGTGGAACATATGGCCCGGTTCATTTAGGTATTTATACACTTGTAAATTGAATATATATATATATAGAGAGATATATATATATAGTGTATTATATACACTTACTATGTAAGGCTGCCCCGGGTGTCTATGGGTCTTCTTCCTGTGAATATCTCCAATATTAGGATTCCCAAACTGTACATACATATCTCTAATATGGAGACGTTACCACCTGTGCCATATTGTGCGACCAATGAAGTAAACCACTAATGTGAGGTAAAAACATGTTAGTGCCCATGTCATGTCTATGTTCAGTTAAAGATTGAGTGGTTTTATTTGCCTAGACAAATATACCTGGAGCAGCATAGCCAATGGAGCTAAACTGTTTCAGATTAGCTTCAGCAGTAAATCCAGAAATGAGTCTCATTGAACCGAAATTGCCAAGATGAGCTGTGAGATCTTCATCAAGAAGAACATTTGATGGCCTTTATATCACAATGCCCGCATATAGCCTATAGGAGTTTGACACTGATGACCTAAGTCTTCTATTACAATATTCATACTCTGAAGAATGGTCAACCTACCTATTTGACCTAAAAGCTATCAATTGCTTTATAAGTTAGGAACAATCAAAGATTATGAGGGGTAAATCACAATCAATAATAATAAATTGCAAAGACAGATCTATAATTTGTGTGTTATTTATCCTGATGAAATTGTGACGAGATTATGTGGATTATCAATAAAAATCACTAAGAGAGAAATAGATAATGGAGAGAGAATGATAGCCAGAGAGATAGTCAGAAGTTGTATTATTAACAAAAATACACTCGGCCTTACAATAAAGGAAACCCTTCCTTATATAGAAGGAAGGTTCCCTCGTCAAAATATAATTTATTTAAGGGCTGCTATCGTCCCAAAAATATAAACGGGCGGAGGGGGCAGAGTACCCATATGGGCGAGTTGACGTTACGCTTTTGTTGTTAGAGGCGTACCTCCTCCCATGTCATATGGGCGTGAGGAGAGATATACTTAACTTTAGTGGCCGTGAAAGGAGGCGTACTCGACTTTTATTGGTTATGTCCGATTCGACCCCATACGCTACCTTTTGTGAAACCACTCATGCAAGCTCCCATTTGGCATGAACTTATATAATAAAGCTTTAAATAAGGCTGTCCGGTGGGCCGGTCCCGGGCCTAAACGGGCCTGGCGGGCCGGTCCGGGCGGTCCCGGGCTTTGTGTGGGTTTTTTCTGGCGGTCCCGGGCCTGGCGGTCCCGGGCCTGGCGGGCCTGTGACGGGCCTAAGTCCACGTGGTCCTGAGCCTGGCAGTCCGGGCCTAGCGGGCTTCGTGGGCTTTTAATTAAAAAAATTTTTTTTTAATAAGTATATGTTAAGTATATTTATATATATATATGTTAAGTTTATACTATATGTTAAGTATATATATATATATATATATTAAGTTTATATAAGTTAAGTTTTAAGTATATATATATATTAAGTTTATATAAGTTAAGTTTATATATGTTAAGTATATATATATAAGTTAAGTTATATATATATTTGTATTAAGTATATATATATATATTAAGTTTATATAAGTTAAGTATATATATAAGTTAAGTTATCTAAATCCGATTGAGTTTCATCTACATCCTGTTGAGTTTCATCAAAATCCTGTTGGGTTTCATCAAAATCCAATTGCCTATGAACTTGTAAATTAGGATAAAGAGCAGTCATAATTTCATTATCTAGTTGATCTTCTCATGAAATATTATGACAAAATTCAGTATCGCTAAATTGAAAACATGGATTATATGTATATGTATTAAATAGATATATATTATGTATTAAGATATAAATCAAACAATTGTATAATAATTTTTATTACTAAAAATGACATATCTTTATTAATCTTCTTCCCCCCAATGGAATGAGCACAACAAGGTACTAATACCACCATTAAAAGGAAAAAAAAACTAAATAAGATGTGCCAAAGTACAATTTACAACACAATCTACATATCTCTAACAAATCTCATAAATCCTTCAAGATTTGGAGGAGGTTCCGTTTGCGGTGGTGGAAAAGAAGCTTGTTCATCACCACTTCCCGGCGAAGCAGCATCCTCTGCAAGTTCTGCAATCATTTCTTCGTAAGCTTCATCCACATCCGGTTGTGATTCTGCAAGTCCAAAGTTTCTTCTTTCCGAGCGGATCCAATCTCTAAATAGCACCGACTTCTCCAAGCTCTCCCTCATAGATGCTCTATGATCTCCTATTTGAAGTCTTGCTTGGCTGAAGGCGCTCTCTGATGCAACTGTTGAAGCTTGAATAGATAATATATCGCGAGCCATACTTGCAAGAACAGGAAAATGTTTTTCCCGTAACTTCCACCATTCCAAAAGCTCAAAACTCCCGTCTGGATTATCCTTCTCTAGTCCCTGCGACAAATAAACTTGAAGCTCATTTAGTTGGGAAGATTCATCAAAATTATCTCCTTGAGAACCTCTAAACTCCGTCCAAGATTTAAGTGCCTTCAAGCCCGCGGCTCTTTTGGACGACTGTGAAGTAGACGAAGTAGGGGTTGAAACATTTGGCCTAGAATTTTGTAAGGCTTGTTGGTATGCATTATAAATTGTTTGAGTATTAATTTTAATTGATGCTTTTGCATCTGCAAGAGTAGCACGTTCTTCTATTGTAAGATCTAAAGCGTTATAAATATTTGTATACCAAAAATGAGGACCTCCTAATTTCATTGTAGGGTTTAAAATTGCTGCTACACCATAAATAGGAGGGATAGGGAAAAAATATTTTTTAAATTTTTCTTTCATTGCATTTATAGCAAGTTCATAAATAGGCCCACCCTCGTTATAATCTACAAATAATGCACATAATGCTGCAATATAAACTAAACAATTAGAAATAGTTGGATAATATTGTCCGGAAAATACATTTGTAGCAGCGTGAAAATGTTCTAAAAAATCTATAAGAGTTTTAACATTAGTCCAATCTTGGGTTGTAAGCATTTCATCATCATCCACACCCCCAACCCGAGCATTGAACGTTGCATTAATAGGGTTCCTATATTCGTAAGCAACTACTAAACTTTCGTACATATAATTCCACTTAGTGGGGCAAGGTTTAGGAACCTTTCTTTCTCTAAGGCCATATTCATCACATTTTTTATAATACTCCCTAAGTCTACTTCCGCGGTTAGAATAAAAAAGCCAATTAAGAGCCATTCTAACCTTTTCAATTTCTACATTTAAAATTCGCATACCATCACCGACAATTAAATGATAAATATGACAAATACATCTAACATGAAATATATTACTAAATGCAGAGGATTTAATGTGTTTGTAAGAATTCCTACTGCACTAGTGTTACTAGAAGCATTATCCATAGAAATTGACATTATTTTATCATTAATACAAAAATATCTACAAATATCACCAACAGTATTAGCGATAAACTTACATATGTGACGGGAGTTAATTATTCTATACGCAAGAATGCGTTTTTGCATTATCCACTCCTCGTCTATCCAGTGACTAGTAACAGTTAGGTAGTCACAATCATTATTACTTCTACCAATATCGGTGGTAATAGAAATTCTATTAGTTATATGACTAAATAAATACCGCAAATATTGTTCCTATTCATGTTTAAATTTATATATATCGGCCTTCACTTGTTGCACGAGGCCAACCTTTATAAGTAGGATTAAAAACTTTTCTAATATAATGCACAAAATTAGGATTAGAAGGAAAAGTATACGGTAAACACATAACGGTAACCATCTTTGCTAATTCTTCCCTATCTTTATTTGGATCATAATATAATATACCTCCAGTGACAGTGTTAATTCCAGGTTGAACTAGATTAGAACCTGTACTAGGGTTACCCGCATTTTCTACACTTGTCCCCTCTAGCAGTGCTTTTAATCTGTTATATTTAGCTTTTTCGGTAGGGTGTGTTTGTATGTGCCTAGTCAAACTACCCGTGCCACTACGGTCTCCGGTAAATTTATGCACCAATAATTTTTTACAATAATTACATTGAGCCTTATTTTGATCTCTCAGTTGACTAAAAAATTTCCAAACTAATGACGTTTCTTGGCGTTTAGAAGATTGTCTATTAAAAGTAGGTGTTTGTACAGGTGGGTGTTGTGGTGCATCAGTTGGGTTATTCGCCGGACTAGTAGGTGTGTCATCTAAATCCGGTTGGGTTTCATCTACATCCTGTTGAGTTTCATCAAAATCCTGTTGGGTTTCATCAAAATCCAATTGCCTATGAACTTGTAAATTAGGATAAAGAGCAATCATAATTTCATTATCTAGTTGATCTTCTCGTGAAATATTATGACAAAATTCAGTATCGCTAAATTGAAAACAGGGATTATCACTATCAAGAATAATTGGACCACTAGGACGGGTAGGTCGGGGAACCGGGGGGGGAAGGTTAGTTGGTTGACGACTACTTTCACTCATTTTAGCTTTTCCCTTAGCACTAAACATTTTTTTCAATGAAAATGCCATTTTAATTATAATTACGCAAACAAAATCACACAAAATATATTATTAAAATTAAGAGTTGGAACGACTTTACCGAATTGATGAACAACTTCTTCAAAATTGATAATTGCAAATTGTTGAAGACTTGAATACTTCAATTCACCAACTTCACAAAATTTCACAAAATTTGAATAACAATATAAGCAATTGAGAGAGATTGAGAGAGATTGAGAGAGATTATGATAGATTGATGAATTGGTGAGTTAAAATGAAAGAATGGGGGTATTTATAGTTGAGAATTGGGAAAAAGTGTAATTATATAAAGTTTGGGGTTATATTAAAGTTTGGGGACCATTTGGCTAAATTTTAAAAACAAAAAACGGCTAAATTGAGGCTCCAACGGCTATTTTTGAAAATCTGGCCGTTGGGCCATTTTTAAAAAAAAATTTTTTTTTTTTTAAAAAAAATTACCGTTAGGACCGCTAAGGCCCGCCAGGCCCGCCAGGACCGGCCCGGGACCGCTAGCCGGTCCCGGTCTTCGCGGTCCCGGTCTCACGGGCTAATTGTATAGGACCGGCCCATGACGGTCTTTTAAGCCCACCTGGGCCCGGCACGATAGGACCGGCCCGCTAGGACCGCCAAGCCCGCCAGGACCGCGGTCCCGGTCCGGCCCGGTCCGGAACCGGCCCACCAAGCAGAGCCTTAGCTTTAAACTCATTTCCTTTGAGATCTGTACTTGAGCATCCTGTGACGATCTTGGAGGAAGAAGTAACAACAATATTTGCTGGTGAAGTGACTGTAAGCATTTAAAGTTTATCAGGTTTAATCCATAAATAATTTAGATTTTATTAATTTAAGATATTAGTCCAAACAAATAGTGTGACTAATAAATTGGGTTAACGTAACATATATGTATTGGACTAGTCCATTTAATTGGACTACAAACTAAATGATAAGCCCAATCATTAGCCCAAAGTCCAAATGGCTAGTAGCCCGTCTTAAAGCCCAAGCTCACGCCACATGTCAAGAGACGTGACAATTCAAGTCAAAAGAACGAGCCAACAAAGTCATGTTACGTGTCAAATGATGTGGCAATTCAAATCAAATAAACGAGTCAATGAAATCGTGCCACATATCAAGAATGGTGGCAATCCAAGTCAAATCAACAACCAATAAAGTTGTGCCAAGTGTCTGGATGGTATTGGTCAGTTCAAACAGACCAATCAAATCGTAGAGCCACATCACTCCCTACAACTATAAATAGAGGTCTTCATAAAGCTAGAAGACACTAGAAGTGATAACAAGAAGGAAGCAGAGAGCTCGTGAATCAAACATCACAGATTTCTCTACAAGGTACAAGTTCAAATACTCAACCTACAAGTTCAAGATCAAGAACGAAGTCAAATTAAATATGCGTTCAAGATCAAATTACTTGTTTGTGATCAAATCCAAATTCAAGTTCAAGGAGGAGATTCAAGATCAAGCTTTACAAGCCCTTGAATCAAATCAAAGTCAAGCTCATTAAGATACTTGACATTCTTGAAGAATTAGAGGAATACCATAGAGATGGTAACACTTTCATTTATCGAAATCAAATACTATATTTGTTACACAATTTTTCAGTCCTGATTATTTATTTTTCTCGACGCGGAAATTTATTGTTACAGTGACAACTTTTCTACTAATTAGCTTTCAACTTATGGAGTCCTAGCCTTCATATAATGATGATTGTAGAATTGCAAGATTGTAAGCTTTATCCTAGAGTAATAACTAAATGTTGTTAAACTTCTCAACATGTAAAGATGCTGCTTATTTGGGATCTCTATTCCTTTAACAATGTTTTGCATGTGTTTGTGGTACAAATTTGCAGTTATTCAGCGACATGAGGAGTGGCGGTGGCCAAAGGCATATGGTGATTGACCCAGATCCATACTCTTTTTTTTGGTAGGGTTGTGGAAACTACTTAGTCAACAGAAAGCAAGAAACAAGAATCAATATCATAAACGAGAAACAGGTTCATAAATTTGACACTGAGAGCTGAATTTAACATTAGTTGTATGTTATAACTCGTCTGTCTAGAATCAAAATTGACACCACAAAGAAGGCACATAATATCTCTATCAAAAAGCTCGTTGGCTCAGTTGAAATACGGGATCTTGCTGGATGATTCGGAAAATTGCTAAGGCTGAGTGTATTGTAGAATCCTATTAACAGAAGGCAGGAGTATCATTAAGCAACTATAACCGCTAGGTAATACTAGGGTTGTCAAATTTGGACAAAGCCCAAATACATGCCCAAGGTTGGTCAGGTTATTCACCCACTTATTTATTAAACTCAGTCCATCTTGACTCAACTCATCTCAACAATAAAATTTAGGTTGATTTTAAGCCTTTGATTTTTTTTTTTGGTTTGATATATTACATAACCATAACAAAAGAAAAAAGTCTTATTTAATAATTATACAGTTCATAAGAAAAATAATACTACATATTAATTAAAACTTGGTAAGAGTTGGGCGAGTTGGGCTATGAACTAAATTTAGCACATCCTAATCCAACCCATTTTAGTCCATCTTGACCCAACCAATCTCAGCCCAAGTAACTTTTGGAGAGGTCATTTGACCCGCCTATTTATTAACTCAACCCATTTTGACCCTGACAAAATCGGTCAACCCCCTCCCCCTTCCAATTGGACACTTTAGGTAATACTGACAGAGTTCCATGGAAATACGTATTGTTTTGTAATGAGGCAAGACCACAATCTAAGTTTATACTAATGTGGTTGCACCTACAAGATAGGCTCCTCACTGTAATAGGCTCATAAAATGGGGTATCAATGCTGAAGCTTTGTGTGTACTGTACCATAATCAACTTGAGACTAGAAACCATTAGTTTATGAAGTATGATCAGACTAGATCCTTGTGGAATAGAATCCTTTGATGGCTTGGAGGATAGGCTTTTGTTACAGGTAAGTGGGATCACTATATGCAATGGACTATTCAAAATGCAAAAGGAAAATCTCAGTTGCTCAGGTGTTCAAATTGGTGTATGCTGAAGTTATGTATGCTCTGTGGATTTAAAGAAACCAGAGGATCTTCGAGAAGGTAAGCAGGGATTTTAAAAATATTGCCAGAAACATTGCGTGTATCTGCAACGTTAGAGCTTCTAATAAATCTAGGAGTTTGCACACCACTGTAAGTTTTAGTCTAGTAGGATATAAGTAGATAGTCTGTTATTTTATTTTTAACTGTTATCTGCTTAAAATGTAGTGTAAACTTTTCATAATGTGCCGCTAACTCTTTTAACTGTAATCAACACAGTTCTAGTTTGAGAGTTTTTTTTTTCTGTTGACAGTCTAAAGTGTGAACAAAGTAAAAAAGATTGATATTGGAGAATATGTTTTAAAAATAGAAGACATTCAATTTGAAAGGAAATAGCTAATCCTGACCTTCAGTCTCCTTTAGGACATAACAAGAAGTAATAAACATAAAATTGAACTAAAACTAACCGGTACCTTCAGTAATAAATTTTTTGAGCTCATCTAACGTCGCAGTAATATTTGGCAGATGTTTAGAGTGGACTGTGTTTGAGGGTGTCTTTTGGACATTGGCTAACGTTGGCTCGAATGAGCAATACAGGCCATCATAAACCACATTGTCTCTGTCAAAAATTGCAGCAATTTTATACCTATTAATCTCAGAATTATGCTCATACAAATATCCATGATCTAATAGGAATGCCACATTGTCACGACCCAAACCCTGGTCGTGATGGCGCCCAACACAATGCTAGGCAAGCCCGACCATATTATCCCTTTAACCAGCCAATTATTAAATAAATTAAACTTAAACAGTAGTTAGTCATAACAGGTGATAACCGAAACGTCAAAACATACAAAATACGGTCCCAAACATATCGTGGTGTCACGAGACTGAGCCTCTACGGAATAGCATCCTAATACAACCAAGTCTAGACAAATAGGAAATCAACAAGATGATAAGGAAGGAGAAAACAAGCTCTGCGGACGCTGGCAGCTACCTCGTAATCTCCGCCAAAGTAGATATAGATCAGCAGCTAAAATGTCTCAACTACTCTCGGGCACCTGTGGATCTGCACCAAAAAGTGCAGGGGAGTGGGGTGAGTATATTTCAACTCAGTGAGTAACAATAATAAATAATAACTGAAAGTAAGAACTCCTGTGCTATCACTTAGCAGTTCTAAGGCAACCTCCAATCTACGTTTATCTCTACAAGATTTCCACACTGAACTAACCCTCGCTCGTACCCCTACGGTGTACGGCCATCTCAACATATAAAGACACATACTTATGTCTATAATGTATAAGTATTTAAGTAACTAGTAGGGTATGATTAAGTATAATGCTGCGGCGTGCATTGCGGCCTACATGGATGAGATTCAGAGAGATGGACTTTTGGGAAAATATGTTCGCGCGGCCGCGCTCCATTTATACGCGGTCTGCGCACGTCTATTACTGCGACAGCGCTACATTTCTGTGTGGTCTGTGCTCCCAACTTCAGAGAGGAGATATTTAAAAGTCCAAGAGCCAACGCAGCCACGCTACCTTTTGGCACGGTTCGCGCTGACCCCACACGGATATTTTTATCCAATTTTTCAAGCCTGGTATAAATAGGAAATTTTACAATTTTTAGGTTAATAATACTGCGGCGTGCAGTCCGTCCCACATGTATATTACATGTATATCACATGTATATTACTGCGGCGTGCAGTCCGATCCAATATATATATACAATGCCTCATTATGGGTCCTCGACCCTATCCCAGTCAATATGTACTTGGCCTCTCAGGCCCAATATAATATATCACAATGGGTCCTTGACCCTGTCTCATCTCAATCGGTATAAACTTGGCCTTTCAGGCCCACTCAGCTAGAACAGGGAATTCCACCCTAGATAATCTCTCTCAATGTACACATCTAGTACGGGCTCATATTATGCTATACGGCTAGAGCTATGGCTGAGTGTATATTTCCAACACGATATAAAGGTCACCTAGCTCTATAGGTTCCCTAATGCTCTACAGATCGGCACAAGGCCCCAAACATGGCTATTAGCCTAATGGCACAGTTATAACCTCATTAACAGTTGTACAACACAGTATTCTATTAGCCGGGAAGGACTAAGTCCGAACCCCAAATCACAATGTCACCACGCCCGTCATAGAACGCGTGTCTCATCTCAATATAGCACTGTGAAGTGCTAGTACGGGGTTTCAAACCCTCAGTACATTGTTTACTACTACCACTCACCTCGAATCGGTAGAAGCTTCAATCCGCCTTGCGCTTGCCTCGCAAATCAATCTCCTCGGATGCCAAATCTGCTCAAAATCATAGAGAATGTATCAATATACGCTAATTCCACGAAATTCATTCGAAATAACCCAATTTATATCAAAACCCACAAGTTGTCAAAACCCGACTTTTGGTACACTTGTCGAAAAATTACGAAAGTCACATATTCGGAACCCTCATCTCAATACGAGTCTAAGCATATCAATTTTACCAAATTCGGACTCCATTTGCCCATTCAAAACCTTGATTTTTCTAAAATCCAAGACTAGGGCTAAATCCTCCATAATTACCCCAAATTCCTCCATTTTCATGATATAATAGCATGATATTATCAATACCAATCATAATATGAGTTCATAGTTGATTACCTGGTGGTTTCCCTTGATTTCCTCCTCAAAATCGCCCAAAATCGCCCTTAAGCCGAGACCCCCAAATGTTAAAATGTTTCTGAAATTTTCTAACTTCTGATACACTTACTTACAGCGATTTTCGCTTCTGCGGAACATTTTCCGCTTCTACGCTCCCGTATCCGCGACCAAAGGGTCGCTTCAGCGGTTCCAGGCCTAGCCGGCTATTTCCGCTTCTGCGAACAAAGGGCCGCTTCTGCGCGTCCGCTTCTGCGAAGCTTTTCCCGCTCCTGCGGGTTTTCCCGCTTCTGCGTCTAGGCGTCCGCTTCTGCGGACTCGCCTAAGCGGCTAGCCTTCCGCTTCCGCGATAATTCCCCCATAGCCCTTGGCCGCTTCTGCGGCTCAACTTCCGCTTCAGCGGTGCCGCACCTGCGGGCTCCTCTCCGCTTCCGCGATCACAAGCGCTTCTGCGCTCCAATATCCGCTTCTGCGGACTCGCTCCTGCGATCAAAATTCCGCAGGAGCGAAAATGACAGAACCAGAATTCCCAACTTGAAATTTCCATGGTTTTCTCCCGTTTCACCATCCGAAAACACCCCGAGGCCCCCGGGACCTCATCCAAACATACCAACACATCTTAATACCTTATTCGAACTTGCTCAAATCCTCAAAACACGTCTAACAACATACAAACCCATAATTCGCATCGAATTCAAGCCTAAATTCCTTAAAACATTCCAAATTACATTTTCAATCAAAAACCCGACCAAACGACGTCCGAATGACCTGAAATTTTGCAGGCACATCCAAAATCATCTAACGGAGCTACTGCAACTGTCGGAATTCCATTTCGACTCCCGGATCAAAATCTCACCTACCGTTCGGATTTCGCCAAAATTCAACCTTGGCCAATTCAAGCCTATTTCTACACCGGGCCTCCAAATTCAATTCCGATCGCTCCCCTAAGTCATAAATCACCTTCCGGAACTAACCGCATCATCAGAATCCGATTCCGAGCCCTCTAACCAAATAGTCAACTCCGGGTTGACTTTCCTTATTCAAGTTTCCTTCAAAAAGGCTATATGCCTCATTTTCAATCCAATTCACTCCTAACTCCCCCGATAGACTCTAACACCGATATAAAAGCATGAAATATGTAATTACAACATAACGGGGTGGTAATTCTCGTGACGACGGGCCGGGTCGTCACATATGTCCCCCTCTTAAGCAAACGCTCGTCCTCGAGCGGGTCAAGAAACATACCTGAAGTCTCAAACAGCTGAGGGTATCTGCTCCGCATCTCCTGCTCAACCTCCCAAGTAGCCTCCTCCACGGGTCGACCTCTCCAATGAACCTTAACCGATGCAATCTCCTTGGACCTCAATTTCCTCACCTGTCGACCCAAAATAGCAATAGGCTCCACATCATAGGATAGATCACCATCAAGCTGAATGGTACTGAAGTCTAATACATGAGACGGATCTCCGATGTACTTCGGGAGCATAGACACATGGAATACTGGATGAACGCTGGATAAGCTGGGTGGCAAGGCTAACTCATATGCCACCTCTCCAACTCTCCTAAGTATCTCAAAAGGACCAATGTACCTGGGACTCAACTTTTCTTTCTTCCCAAACCTCATGACACCCTTCATAGGTGAAATCTTCAACAATACTCTGTCACCGACCATGAAAGACAACTCTCGAACTCTACGGTCCGCAACCTCTTCTGACGAGACTGTGCTGTACGAAGCCTCTCCTGGATCAACTTTGCTCTATCCAGGAGCATCCTGGACTAACTCAGTCCCTATCAATCTAACCTCACCAGGCTCAAACCATCCCACGGGAGATCTACACCGTCCGCCATACAATGCCTCGTACGGGGCCATCTGAATACTCGACTGGTAGCTGTTGTTGTAGGCAAACTCAGCAAGTGGTAAGAATTCATCCCACGAACCACCAAAGTCAATCACACATGCCCGCAACATATCCTCCAGGATCTGAATAGTACGCTCAGACTGCCCGTCTGTCTGGGGGTGAAATGCTGTACTCAACTCAACCCTCGTACCCATCTCTTGCTGAAATGCTCTCCAAAACTGGGAAGTGAACTGAGTGCCTCTGTCAGATATAATAGACACTGGGACCCCATGCAACCTGACAATCTCCCGAATAAAGATCACGGCCAACCGCTCCGATGAGTAAGTAGTACTAACTGGGATGAAATGTGCGGACTTAGTCAGCCGATCAACAATCACCCATACAGAATCAAACTTCCTCGTTGTCCGAGGGAGCCCAGTAACAAAATCCATGGTGATCCTCTCCCATTTCCACTCGGGAATAACCATACGTTGAAGAACACCGCCCGGTCTCTGATGCTCATATTTGACCTGCTGGCAATTGAGGCACTTAGCTACATGTCTAACAATATCCATCTTCATTCTCCTCCACCGGTAGTGCTGTCTCAAGTCTTGGTACATCTTTGCGGCACCTGGGTGAATAGAGTACCGCGAACTGTGTGCCTCCTCAAGTATCAACTCCCGCAAACCATCAACATTGGGCACACATATACGGCCCTGCATCCTCAAAACACCATCATTGTCGATAGTCACATCCCTGGCATCATTATGATGCACTCTGTCCTTAAGGACAAGCAAATGTGGGTCATCATACTGTCGCTCTCTGATGCGATCATATAAGGAAGATCGAGAAACAATACAAGCCAACACTCGACTCGGCTCGGAAATATCTAATCTCACTAGCCGATTGGCTAGGGCCTGAACATCATAAGCGAATGGCCTCTCCCCAACTGGGATGAAAGCTAAGCTGCCCATGCTAACCGCCTTCCGACTCAAGGCATCGGCCACCACATTGGCCTTTCCCGGATGATACAAAATAGTGATATCATAGTCCTTAAGCAACTCCAACCACCTCCGCTGTCTCAAATTAAGGTCCTTATGTCTGAATAAGTGCTGAAGGCTGCGATGATCCGTGAACACCTCACATGAGACACCATACAGGTAATGCCTCCAAATCTTCAAGGCATGAACTATGGCTGCTAGCTCCAAATCATGAACAGGGTAGTTCTTCTCGTGGGGCTTCAACCGACGAGAGGCATAAGCAATGACCCTACCCTCCTGCATCAACACACAACCAATGCCCACTCCTGAGGCATCACAATATACAGTATAAGAATTTGACGTTGTCGGTAGAATCAAGACTGGTGCTGTGGTCAGTGCTGTCTTGAGCTTCCGAAAGCTCTCCTCGCACTCCTCGGACCATAAGAAAGGAACACCCTTCCGAGTCAATCTAGTCAAGGGTGAAGCAATAGAAGAGAACCCCTGAACGAATCGGCGATAATACCCTGCCAATCCCAGAAAGCTACGGATCTCAGTAACTGAGGTCGGTCTGGGCCAACTCTGAACTGCCTCGACCTTCCTCGGATCTACCTGAATACCATCACAGGACACCACGTGCCCTAAGAATGCCACGGACTCAAGCCAGAACTCACATTTGGAGAACTTGGCATACAGCTTCTCCTCTCTCAATCTCTGCAACACAATACTCAAATGCTGAGCATGCTCCTCCTGACTACGGGAGTAGACTAGAATGTCATCAATGAACACAATCACAAATGAATCCATATAAGGCCTTAACACACTGTTCATCAGATGCATAAATGCTGTTGGGGCGTTGGTCAGCCCAAACGACATCACAAGGAACTCATAATGTCCATATCGGGTCCGGAATGCAGTCTTCATAATGTCAGACTCTCTAATCTTCAGCTGATGGTAGCCTGAACGAAGATCAATCTTCGAGAACACCCTAGCTCCCTGGAGCTGATCAAATAAATCATCAATACGAGGAAGAGGATACTTATTCTTCATTGTTACTTTGTTTAGCTGCCTATAGTCAATACACATCCTCATAGATCCGTCCTTCTTCTTAACAAACAGGACCGGTGCACCCCACGGCGACACACTCGGCCGAATGAACCCCTTATCTAGGAGTTCCTGGAGCTGCTCCTTCAATTCCTTCAACTCGGCTGGTGCCATACGATACGGAGGAATAGAAATAGGCTGAGTGCCTGGCACCAAATCGATACCAAAATCAATATCCCTGTCCGGCGGCATGCCCGGCAGGTCTGAGGGAAACACATCAGGAAAGTCTCGCACAATGGGAACAGAATCAATACTGGGAGTCCGGGCCTCGACCTCCCGCACAAATGCTAAATAAGAGAGACATCCCTTCCCAACCATTCGTTGGGCCTTGAGGAAAGATATTACCCTGCTAGGTACATACTCGGTCGTGCCTCGCCACTCGATCCTCTGAATGCCCGGCATAGCCAAAGTGACTGTCTTAGCATGACAGTCCAGAATAGCATGACATGGAGATAGCCAGTCCATGCCCAATATAACATCAAAATCAATCATGATGAGAAGCAACAGGTCTACTCGGGTCTCCAGACCTCCAATAGTGACCAAACAGGACCGGTATACGTGGTCTACAACAATAGTATCCCCTACCGGGGTAGATACGTGCACTGGCAACTCAAGACTCCCTCGGGTCGTGCCCAAATGAGGAGCAAAATATGTAGACACATAAGAATAAGTAGAACCGGGATCAAACAATACTGAGGCATCTCTGTGGCAGACTGAAATAATACCTGTAATGACATCATCAGAAGCAACAGCCTCAGATCGGCCCCGAAAAGCATAGCATCTAGCCTGTCCGCCTAATCGACCTCCCCCTCGAGGGCGACCCCTAGCTGACTGACCCTCACCCCTAGCTGGAGGGGCGGGTGCTGAAGTAGAAGGACCAGATGACGAGGGCTGCCCCCTCTGCTGATAAGATCTGGAAACAAGACGGGGACATTCCCTACGGTGGTGCCCAAACTCTCTGCACTCGTAGCAACTCCCCGGTGCTGGGGACTGAGTCTGATAAGGACCTCTGGCGCTGGAGTGGCCAGGTGATGAACTAGGCCGAGATGAACCCTGAGCAGATGGGGCCTGTGAAGAACTCTGAGCTGGCATGGCACTGAGAGATGGCTGGCTCTGGTGCGAACCCTGATAATCCTGTCTAAGAGACCATCTGCGACGATCTGAGCGTCTCGACTGCGAAGACCCGAAAGAGCGACCTCGGCTCTGCTGACTCTGGCCTCTGGTCTGTGTGCCACTGGAACTAGCTGCTCCTCGAGGCCTCTTGGCCTCCCTCTCATCCCGCTCCCTGCGACGATCTGTCTCAATGTCGCGAGCAATATCCACAGCATCCTCAAATGTACGACTCAAAACCCTCTCCCGAGTCATCAGAATACGAATGGGATAAATGAGGCCGTCCACGAAGCGCCCAATCCTCTCTCTGTCGGAATGAACCAACCACGGTGCATATCTGGACAACTCTGTAAACATGATCTCATACTCTGACACTGACATGTCCCCCTGACGGAGACCCTCGAACTGCCTGCGCATCTCCTCTCTCTGAGATCGAGGCACCCATTTCTCCAAGAACATAGTGGAGAACTCCGGCCATGATAGTGGTGCTGCTCCTGCCGGCTTGCGGCGCTCATAAGCCTCCCACCAAGCGAAGGCTGGCCCCTGAAACTGAAAGGTAGTGAATGATACCCCACTGGACTCCAAGATCCCTGCCATTCGAAGCATCCGACGGCACTTATCCAGAAAACCTTGGGCGTCCTCGCCCGAAGCACCAGTAAACACTGGAGGAGATAACCTGGTGAACCTCTCGAGACGACGCTGCTCGTCGTCTATCATAGCTGGGACCCTGTCCCCCTGAACCTGATCTGCTGGCTGAACCAGAACCACAGGCTGAACTAGAGGAGCCTCTGGTGTCTGTATGCCCTGCACTGCGCGGCTCCGGGTGCGTCTTGCGGGGGTCCGATGACCACCCCGATCCCCGATGCGGTGCTGCGAGTAGTAGCTCGAAACCGCTCGTGCTGAGGCCGGTGCGGATCGCTGAGTATCCGAGCCGGGGTCTCCCGTGGACCGGAATAGCAATGGGCACAGCTGGTGCCCGATGCGGTCGTTGCTCGGCACCTCTCTGCAGGCGGGGCTGTGGGTCGGTCGGCATCGCCTCGGCTGCCCTAACTCGCCACGACCGCGACCGCGTCCACGGCCTCTAGTAGGTGGTAGTGGTGGTCGTCCTCCACGTCCGGATGATCGAGTTCTCGCCATCCGCGAGAGAATAGAATGTCAAAGTTCGGTTCAAGTCAAAAGTAATCGCACGACAAGAATTCCAAGAATTGAAACTTTTCCTAAAAAGGTTTGCGGCCTCCCGAGGATAAGTACAGGCGTCCCCGCACCGATCCACGAGACTCTACCAACCGGCTCACGACTCGCGAGACCTATTAACCTAGGCTTTGATACCAACTTGTCACGACCCAAACCCCCTGGTCGTGATGGCGCCTAACACAATGCTAGGCAAGCCCGACCATATTATCCCTTTAACCGGCCAATTATTAAATAAATTAAACTTAAACAGGTAGTTAGTCATAACGGGTGATAACCGAAACGTCAAAACATACAAAATACGGTCCCAAACATATCGTGGTGTCACGAGAGTGAGCCTCTGCAGAATAGCATCCTAATACAACCAAGTCTAGACAAATAGGAAATCAACAAGATGATAAAGAAGGAGAAAACAAGCTTTGCGGACGCTGGCAACTACCTAGTAATCTCCGCAAAAGTAGACAAGGATCAGCAGCTACAATGTCTCAACTGCTCTCGGGCACCTGTGGATCTGCACAGAAAGTGCAGGGGAGTGGAGTGAGTATATTTCAACTCGATCACTTAGCAGTTCTAAGGCAACCCTCACAAGTACGTCATCACTATAGTAGTACTCTAACCTCCAATCTACGTTTATCTCTACAAGATTTCCACACTGAACTAACCCTCGCTCGTACCCCTACGGTGTACGGCCATCTCAACATATAAAGACACATACTTATGTCTATAATGTATAAGTATTTAAGTAACTAGTAGGGTATGATTAAGTATAATCCTGCGGCGTGCAGCCCGCTCCCATACATATACTGCTGCGGCGCGCAGCCCGCTCCATTTAACGTCGACTGCTGCGGCGCGCAGCCCGCTCCATTTAACGTCGACGGCGCTCACTGGGGGTGTATACGGACTTCGGAGGGGCTCCCTAGGCCCAAGCGCTATGGTGCTATGGCGTGCGGCCAGGTCCACCATACATCGGCGCGGCGTGCGGTCCGATCCGATATATGTATATATATATAATTATCTTCTACGCGGCGTGCGGCCCGATCCCATAATATACCGGCGCTCACCGGAATGTGTGCAAACTCGGACTCCGAAGGGGCTCCTACAGCCCAGCCGCGATAATGCTGCGGCGTGCGGTCCGTCCCGCGTGTATATTACATGTATATCACATGTATATACTTGCGGCGTGGAGTCCGATCCAATATATATATACAATGCCTCGTTATGGGTCCTCGACCCTATCCCGATCAATATGTACTTGGCCTCTCGGGCCCGATATAATATATCACGATGGGTCCTTGGCCTGTCTCATCTCGATCGGTATAAACTTGGCCCTTCAGGCCCACTCAGCTAGAACGAGGAATTCCACCCTAGATAATCTCTCTCGATGTACACATCTAGTACGGGCTCATATTATGCTATACAGCTAGAGCTATGGCTGAGTGTATATTTCCGACACGATATAAAGGTCACCTAGCTCTATAGGTTCCCTAATGCTCTACGGATCGGCACGAGGCCCCAAACATGGCTATTAGCCCAATGGTACAGTTATAACCTCATTAACAGTTGTACAACACAGTATTCTATTAGCCGGGAAGGACTAAGTCCGAACCCCAAATCACAATGTCACCACGTCCGTCATAGAACGCGTGTCTCATCTCAATATAGCACTGTAAAGTGCTAGTACGGGGTTTCAAACCCTCAGTACATTGTTTACTACTACCACTCACCTCGAACCGGTAGAAGCTTCAATCCGCCTTGCGCTTGCCTCGCAAATCAATCTCCTCGGATGCCAAATCTGCTCAAAATCATAGAGAATGTATCAATATACGCTAATTCCACGAAATTCATTCGAAATAACCCAATTTATATCAAAACCCACAAGTTGTCAAAACCCGACTTTTGGTACACTTGTCGAAAAATTACGAAAGTCACATATTCGGAACCCTCATCTCAATACGAGTCTAAGCATATCAATTTTACCAAATTCGGACTCCATTTGCCCATTCAAAACCTTGATTTTTCTAAAATCCAAGACTAGGGCTAAATCCTCCATAATTACCCCAAATTCCTCCATTTTCATGATATAATAGCATGATATTATCAATACCAATCATAATATGAGTTCATAGTTGATTACCTGGTGGTTTCCCTTGATTTCCTCCTCAAAATCGCCCAAAATCGCCCTTAAGCCGAGACCCCCAAATGTTAAAATGTTTCTGAAATTTTCTAACTTCTGATACACTTACTTACAGCGATTTTCGCTTCTGCGGAACATTTTCCGCTTCTACGCTCCCGTATCCGCGACCAAAGGGTCGCTTCAGCGGTTCCAGGCCTGGCCGGCCATTTCCGCTCTGCGAACAAAGGGCCGCTTCTGCGCGTCCGCTTCTGCGAAGCTTTTCCCGCTCCTGCGGGTTTTCCCGCTTCTGCGTCTAGGCGTCCGCTTCTGCGGACTCGCCTAAGCGGCTAGCCTTCCGCTTCCGCGATAATTCCCCCATAGCCCTTGGCCGCTTCTGCGGCTCAACTTCCGCTTCAGCGGTGCCGCACCTGCGGGCTCCTCTCCGCTTCCGCGATCACAAGCGCTTCAGCGCTCCAATATCCGCTTCTGCGGACTCGCTCCTGCGATCAAAATTCCGCAGGAGCGAAAATGACAGAACCAGAATTCCCAACTTGAAATTTCCATGGTTTTCTCCCGTTTCACCATCCGAAAACACCCCGAGGCCCCCGGGACCTCATCCAAACATACCAACACATCTTAATACCTTATTCGAACTTGCTCAAATCCTCAAAACACGTCTAACAACATACAAACCCATAATTCGCATCGAATTCAAGCCTAAATTCCTTAAAACATTCCAAATTACATTTTCAATCAAAAACCCGACCAAACGACGTCCGAATGACCTGAAATTTTGCAGGCACATCCAAAATCATCTAACGGAGCTACTGCAACTGTCGGAATTCCATTTCGACTCCCGGATCAAAATCTCACCTACCGTTCGGATTTCGCCAAAATTCAACCTTGGCCAATTCAAGCCTATTTCTACACCGGGCCTCCAAATTCAATTCCGATCGCTCCCCTAAGTCATAAATCACCTTCCGGAACTAACCGCATCATCAGAATCCGATTCCGAGCCCTCTAACCAAATAGTCAACTCCGGGTTGACTTTCCTTATTCAAGCTTCCTCCAAAAAGGCTATATGCCTCATTTCCAATTTAATTCACTCCTAACTCCCCCGATAGACTCTAACACTGATATAAAAGCAGGAAATATGTAATTACAACATAACGGGGTGGTAATTCCCGTGACGACGGGCCGGGTCGTCACACACATGTTTGCTATCAATCCAGATAGGAAAACCATAGTTATAGCCCTCCAAACGTATAACTAAGTTGTCCAAAATGTAGAAAACTCTCCATTTGTTACTTACATAATCATAAGTAGTAATGACAATGGATTTCTCCAAGGCGCAAACTAAGGTAAGTAAACCTTGCGCCATCCCTAACCATGTATTACAACCAGGCCTAATTTTACCGAAAATAAAATCATGATAATTGATGAACTCAAGAAAATCAAGAATTATAGTCTCTTTTCTTTTTGTAGTAAAAGCAAAAATACTACCATCATATCAGAGCCAATGCAAGAAATCATGCACTTAAATAGGTTTACCATTGCGGGCAAAATAGCTGAAAGTATTGTCCAAATTCATATCGGATTGGACTTTACGCCACACGCCTGATCCCTCCGATGAAAATACATAAAATGTATACCGTTCTAGTTCAGTCAGCTTCCCAACTGTTACCAATTTATATTGACATGAACGCACCAATGCTATCAATTGGTGCCCTCCAGTTATAGGAATGAAAATGTCTTAAGTTCATAAAAGTCAAGGAGAAGTAGACCCTTTGATGAGCCCAAAACTGAAACGGCAACGTGATCGTCTCACAATTAATGGTTTGGGTAGGATTTATAGAGATTGTGTGGACTATTTCGGGCAAAGACCCTGAATAGATGAGTAGTGTAGAGATTTTCTAATGTAGGAATAAAGTTTGAAAAAATTTAGGATCAGAAACCTTATTATAAAAACCCTTGCTTAGAATTTTACATTGAACTGCAAGCTTCAAGGGCAAATAGGATATGATCTCTACCACTAAATCATCATGCAATTCCATATTCACTAATATTCTGTTGCGTTGCTCTGCTCTGTTGTGAATTGGTTGATTCCCATGCATGCCCTTCAATTTCTTCTTGTCTATTTCAGAGTCCACAAGCAATGAGGACATCATATATTTAACCTAATTTTTAGCTTTCGAATTCTAATGGGATTAAGAAATTCGTAAGGACAATTATCAATTAATTAATACATATGTAAAAAGCATACTAGGAATTAAGTTGAGAGGCATGTTACTTTATTTTACATGGCAACTTTAGAGAGCAAGGTTTACGCAATGAAAACTTATAAACTTTCTAAAGGGATAACATAAATCTCTAAATCATAGACATAGATTACATCAATAAATTATTATTCATATATAATGTCATCTTCCAATTCATAAGGTATATTGATATATAACAAACCTCACCCATTAATAAATTAAACTAATAAATAACATATATTTAATCATAATGATTATATCTAGATTAAGAGTATAAACACATATCATGAACGATATAATTTGTTTTATTCAATCAAGATAAAGCCACTTATTTCTACTTGGTTCTGTTTTAATATTTTTTGTAATGTACTAGCACAATTCATTCTTGTTATCTTGATAAATTATAGTTTATCTTGTACTACAATTTAGTGGTATATTTAACATCTACCTTAAATTGTAAATTTAATTTTTATAATTTATAAGAACTAATGATTTAATCTTCTTATAAGCTAAACTCTATAAAATCTGTTATAAGTAAGGGACACCAAAACAAAACAACATTCTATTTAATGCAAATCTTTATTAAATTGAATAAATAATGGTTTCATAACAAATCTTATATCATACTATATTATAAGTATGCTTAAAATGTAAATTAAAAGATCGAAGTAGCCATTAAAAGTTTGAACGGCTGTTTTACCCTCCAAACAAGTATTATTTGAAGAAATTTATTTGTGCAAAATTGAACATTATCGAAGATAGTATTTGAGCTAAAGCTCAACTGCCATGGTAAGGGTGTAATGTGGGCCGGTCCCGGACCGGGACCGGGACCGGGACCGCGGGCCTGGCGGTCCCAACGGTCCTGGTGGGCCGGTCCTGCCGAGCCGGTCCCCATGTGGTCTTGGAAGTCCGTGGCGGGCCGGTTACACACTGTGAGCCCGCGAGACCGGGACCGCGAAGACCGGGACCGGTTAGCGGTCCTGGGCCGGTCCTGGCGGGCCTGGCGGTCCTAAACGGTCAAAATTGATAAGAAAAAAATGCAAACGGTCAGATTTATAATATAGCCGTTGGGCCAGATTTAAAAACTAGCCGTTGGAGGTCAAAAATAGCCGTTTTTGGCTATCAAAATTTAGCCAAATGGTCCCCAAACTTTAATATAATCCCAGACTTTATATAATTACACTTTTTCCCAATTCTCAACTATAAATACCCCTCATTATTTCATTTTAACTCACCAATTCATCAATCTATCTTAATCTCTCTCAATCTCTCTCAATTGCTTATATTATTATTCCAATTTTGTGAAATTTTGTGAAGTTGGTGAATTGAAGTATTCAAGTCTTCAAGTCTTCAACAATTTGCAATTTTTAGTAATAAAAATTATTACACAAGTTTTTGATTTATCTCTTAATACAATATATATATCTATTTCATACATATACATATAATATATATACATAATATATATTATATATATACATAACATATAAACTTAATACATATATATAAGTTAAGTTTATATATGTTAAGTATATATATATATTAAGTTTATATAATACTTACCATATATATATATATATATATATATATATATATATATATATATATATATATGTTGAAACTCCGGTAACTACAGTAAGTATGTCATAATTTTATCTAGACTCAATCATAATATTATGAGTAGGTTATCATAAATCTCAGCCTTATATCCTTTAATTTAAGAGTTGACTTGGTTCAAAGGTGGTGGAACAGTCGATTCCGGCACCGTCTACAGTATAACGAGCAATGGTGTATTGTAAGTCCCCGCTTAGTTGTGTTGCGTTTAGGGGCAATAATTGATACCACAATTAGAATTGTTATTACTGTAGACGATATTGGAAAACAGACAGGCCCCATGCTTTGGTAATGGCTTCTAGTATTCCATACAGTCGACCTAAATTAAAAGAATAAAGCTAGATTTAAATAACCAACTAAAGTATTTTGATGAAATCAATACTTTGTATCCTAGTCTAGATGGTCGTGCGGACTACCGCCAGCCTTTTAGATCTTGGACAGAAATATGGTATCAGAGCCTAGGAATTTTCATGACACTTATTGAAGTTTACTGTGAAATTTCAACATAGATATGAACATAAACTACAAGATTTATGAATCTTGAAGAAGCTTCTAGTATTAAAAGTACTAGATTAGAAGAGGTTGATGTACCTCAAAACCTTGATTTGTTAAATAAATGGACGATTCCTAAAGTAGATACAAAAACCATTTATGATTACGGATTTTTTGATCGATTCTCAACCAAACAACTTGTTAAAACAACTGAACAATCTTTGGTGCTTAATTCTGATGAACAAACTATTTGTCTATTAAATAAAAATGATATTACTCATTATCGCTACAGGTATAATTTTATGCATATTGGTATGGTTCAAATTGCATTCAAGCCTTTAACTTTAAAGGGATTACCTGAAACTTTTCTTGCAGCTTTAAGAGATGCACGGAATTTAAATTTTCGACAATCTTTGATGGGTTCTATTGAATCTACAATTGCTTATGGCCCTGTTTATTTTAACACTCAGCCTAACTTGCAACTATCTTTATCAGATGTTAATATTTTAGATGCGTTAACTTTGAATGTTAAAACGCATGGTTATAATTATATTCCTGGATCTGAACTAATATGTTTATCTTACAGGATTTATTATAAACTGCTTTCTACGCTGCATCCTAGATGTAAATTATATGATACATCCGACCAAACTATTTTGGTAGAAACTAATTTCACAAAGTCTAAGGTCACCACTCGGAGACCTATAAGATGGGATGAAATCAACTTTCCAACTACTTGGACTCTTGAGTCGGTGATAGCCCCTCACCAACTTACCAATGAAGTCACAAATAACGAGACTTCACATATAACTCAAGATCCTGATGGAAGAATTTGTATTCAATTTGCAGAAAAACCTTCTACTTCTTTACATTCTTTAAAGAATCCCGTTTATAATAGGAAATCATTCTCTGGTTATAGATCTCTTCCTGCTATTCAACATATTTCTCCTATAACTCCTGATGCCCCTATTTATGGACCAGCAAGAGATAGACCTCTTTCTTTGCACACCCTTAGTGATACTAAGAGTAAGGTTAAAATTGATTCTAAGACTAATGTAGTTCAGGCAGTTGATAACTTGTCTGACTTAGAACCCACACCATCTGATATGGGTGTAGACCAAGACTCACTCTGATTTTATGGATTGTGTCCAAATCGATTTTAGTCCGGGATCTCCGGCACGTAAATATATTCAAAAACGATTTTATAAAAAACGATGGAATACGTTTCGAATTTGGTTTTTTGAAACTTATAGCCGAACTGATTTAAAGAAGATTTCAAAAGAATTCTATGAGCTATGTGCTTTGCATAACGAAATGATAGATTTCGTTCCTTGGTTTATAACCACTTATTTGCCTTTGTATATTAAGGTAATAGAAAGATGTTTTGTAACTACTGAAGGATCGGTAAAAGCTATCTATCCTCCAACTTCTCAAAAGACTTTCAAATTGCAAAACAATACAGAAATTGCTTTTTTGGCTTGTCAAAAATTGATTAACGATGAAGTTGCGGTTGTTACCATTAATGAAATCAATGGATTAATTTTACAAGCATAATTACCAAAATCTTTATTCAAAAATTTTGGGAGAACAAATTAGTTCTTTAGATAAAAAATTAGATGAATTAACGAAGCTTGTCAAATCTTTAAGTTCTTCAGATGTAGCTTCAACTTCTACCAATTCTTCTGAAAAGGTTTCAACGAAAAAGGATGTTTTGAAAGAAACTCATTTGAAAAGACCCTTTGATGTTTCAGATTTCAAATTTAGAAAAAATTCTTCTATAACGGATCTAGCTGATTTGCTTAATGAAAAATTTTCGGGTTTTAAAAGCTCAGGGTATTCATAAACAACCTGATAACTGGTTAGATGAAGACCAACCCCTATTTTCTGAGGTTCAAGCTAGGATGTCTCGAGGAGGACTAGAAAGACCTAGTAGAAAGAGGCCTAGTTACAACAAAAAGAAGACTTACGCTTCTGTCCCGCCTCTTATGACTTATTATTACCCCAGACCAACGCCTCAGGATGTCTTAATTGAAGAAAGAGATTGGAACCAAACTAACACTTCTTACAACGGAGATTCCGTTTATGAATGGTGTATTGACGGTCTTACTGAAAGACAAATTTCTATTATGTGCCATCGTATGATGATGTATGCTTCTATTTGCGCAGATTCTAATAATGATTTAGCTTTTGCAAAGATGATTATTAATGGATTCACAGGTCAACTTAAAGGCTGGTGGGATAATTGCCTGAGTATTGATGCTAAGAATCATATTCTTACTGCCACCAAAATAATTCAGGATGAGACTAAAACTGATGTTTTAGTGCATGATTCAGTCTATACTTTGATTCTCACTATTTTAGAACATTTTAATGGTAGAATTACCAATGGTTATGAGAACCTTCGAACTCTCTTAAACGGTTTAAGATGTAAACATCTCGGAGAATTTCGTTGGTATAAGGATACTTTCCTTAGCCGTGTTATGGATCTACTTGACAGCGGCCAATCTCATTGGAAAGCCAGATTAGTTGATGGCCTTCCCCCTCTGTTTGCTGAACGTATTAGACATACGCTTCGAGGAGCAAATAATTCTATTCCTTATGACAATCAAACTTATGGCCATATCATTGGGACTTGTACACAAGAAGGTTTAAAATTGTGTAACGAGTTAAAGTTGAACCAACAACTTAAGCGCCAAAAGGCCAGAGAAAAATCTCAATTAGGAGATTTTTGTACTCAATTCGGTATTGAAGGACCTTCTAGGTCTAAACATTATTCTGATGATAGACCTCGTCGTAAGAAATATCGTAGACGTTCCGAACACTATAGGGAAAAAAGGGAAGCTAAAAAGGCACACCGTAAGTCTACAAGATTCGCAAAGAATTTCTCTAAACGAGAACTTCGCAAAATTAAGTGTTACAAATGTGGTCAATATGGTCACATTGCTCCGAATTGTAAAGCTGATAAGCTTAAAGGTTTAGGACTTGATGAAGAAGTCCAAGACAAGATTTCAACCATGATCTATGAAGCTTATGCTGAAAATACAGATCAGTCTGATGATTACCCCTCTTCAACTAGTAATCAGGAAGATAGTCCTGATTATGATACTGATTTAGACGATCAAAATAATTGTTTAAATTGTGCAGGGGATACATGTACTTGTGAAAACGATGAGTTTTATAAACTTCAATCTCAATTTGATAATCTTGATTTCAACATGATTAATTCTGAAAATGTTATAGAACTTTTGAAAGAGATTAAAGACGATGATATTCGTAACAAAATTTTAGAAATGACTTCAAAAGCTTCTTCTTCTTCTCCTTCAAAGTCTTTTCAAAAGAATAAGCCGAAAAACTTTATTCCTGAAATTTATTCTATGAAAGAAGTTTTTGACAGATTACAAAAGAAGCATGAAATTGCAGAAATTCGCGATTCTTCACTCGATGATTTAAAATTCGAAGTTGAAAAACTGAAGCAAGAAATTAAAACTCTGAAACAGAATCAGGCAGTTCACCATCACAGAATTTCTCAGTTAGAGAGAAATGACAGCTCATCATCCGATTCTGAAGCTTCAACTTTTGTTCCTAATAAAGGAAAAGAAAAAATTCTTTTTGAAGAAAATAATTCTTCTGACACAGATTTTTTAAATAAAAAACTATATTTTTCTAAAAAAGATATTTTTTTAGGAATGATGCAGGTTGTAACTGCGCATAAATGGCATGTTCAGTGTACAATTTTAGTTAATAGAGAATTTACTATAACTGGTACTGCTTTAATTGATAGTGGTGCTGATGTTAGTTGTATTCAAGAAGGATTAATTCCTTCTAGATTATTTGAAAAAACTACTCATGTAGTTAAATCTGCTTCTAATCACTCTTTGTCTATTCGTTATAAATTAAGTAAAGCCCATATTTGCCAAAACAAAGTTTGTATTCCTCATTTCTTTTTTCTGGTAAAAGATTGCATGAGTCCTCAAATTATTTTAGGAACACCTTTTATAAATGCAATTTATCCTTTTACTCACCTTGATGAAAAGGGTTTTACAGCTACTTTTAATGGTAACCCAATTTCATTTCAGTTTGTAACCGATCCCATTACTAGAGATATAAACTCTATTATTTTAAATAAAGAAAGATTTGTAAATTCTTTACAACTCGAAATTTATAGTCTTAATATTAAAAATTCTCTTCAATCGGCAAAAGTTCAAGAAAAAATTAAATTGATTTCTGAAAAAATGACTGTTGATATTTGTGCTGATCATCCAAGTACTTTTTGGAATAGAAAGAAACATATTGTCACTCTTCCTTATGAAGACGATTTTTCAGAAGAAAAGATTCCTACTAAATCACGACCCTGTCAAATGAATGCAGAGTTAGTTAAATTTTGTAAAAAAGAGATTGATAATCTTTTACAAAAGAATTTGATTAAACCTTCTAAATCACCTTGGTCTTGTACTTGCTTTTTATGTGAATAATGCAGCTGAGAAAGAACGTGGTCATCCCCATCTGGTGATTAATTACAAACCTTTAAACAAAGTTTTGAAATGGATTAGATATCCAATCCCCAACAAGAGAGATTTGCTTTCAAGACTTTATGATTCAAACATATTTTCAAAATTTGATTTAAAATCTGGTTATTGGCAAATTCAGATTTTCAAAGAACATTCTTATAAAACTGCATTTAATGTTCCGTTTGGTCAATACGAATGGAATGTGATGCCTTTTGGTTTGAAAAATGCACCTTCTGAATTTCAGAAAATTATGAATGATATATTCAACCCTTATTTAGATTTTATTATAGTCTATATCGACGATATTTTGGTATTCTCAAAAACTCTTGAACATCATATCCAACATTTGGATATTTTTAAGAAAATAGTTATTCAAAATGGTTTAGTAATCTCAAAACCAAAAATGAACCTTTTTCAAACTGAAGTAAGATTTCTTGGTCATAATATCTGTCAAGGAAAAATTACTCCTATTCAAAGATCCATTGATTTTGCTTCTAAGTTCCCTGATGTTATTACTGACAAGACTATGTTACAAAGATTTTTAGGAAGTTTGAATTATATTTCCCCTTTCTACAAAAATCTTTCTCGAGATTTAGCTCCTCTTTATGATAGGCTAAAAAAGGATTCTAAATCTCCTTGGACTGATAATCTGACAAATTTAGTTAAACAGGTAAAACAACGTGTTCATTCACTGCCCTGCTTAACTCTTGCCAATCCTAACTGGCAAAAAATTATTGAAACTGATGCTTCCAACATTGGCTTTGGTGGGATTCTTAAACAAATTAATCCTAACGATAAGCATGAGTATTTGATTCGTTTTCATTCTGGAAAATGGAATGAAGCCCAAAGGAAATACCCTACGGTGGCTCATGAAATGCTTTGTATTGTCAAATGTGTTCTAAAATTTCAAGATGATTTATATAATCAGAAGTTTTTAATAAAAACTGATGCTCAGTCTGTTAAATTTATGTTTAACAAAGATTATAAGCATGATGCTTCTAAAATGATTTTTGCTAGGTGGCAAGCACAGCTGGCACCCTTTGATTTCGAAATTCTTTATCACGACCGGATTTGGGGTCGTGACATTTCTTATCAAGAGAATTTCTAAGTTAAAATATGAATCTTAGTGCATATTTTTGTGATGACAAAATAATTTCTATTCTTCTTGCCATTCCCCTTGGACAAGATATCCAAGAAATAATTTTGAAGAAACTCATTGATGAAATTCTAGAACAAGATCTAGAAGATGACTTCTCATGTTCAATATTCGATTATGAAGATGAACATATTCCATGGTATGACTTACATAATTATTTTTATGAATACTACTAATCCTCTTTTTATCTTATTCAAGGATGGGTGGAAACGGAGAACCACTATGGTCTCCACCAGTCCGCGGCAAAGGCGGAGGACAGAGTAATCGGGGAAAGGGAAGATATGTCCCTCCAACTTCCCCAAATTCATCTTATTCATCATCCAGAGATTTCCCAGCATTAAGAAAAATAGCGGGAAAAACCTTGATCAATTCAAAGGTTGGAGAATCTTCTTCAACTCCAGCAATTTCACTGGACAATATTCCGGAAAGTCATCCATTATATGGACAATTAAAAGCTTTCTTTGATTCTCAGAAGCAAAGTGATACATTCGCTTCAATGATGAAAGAAGGAGATACGCCTTCAAAGGAATTCAATAAAGGATCAAAAGAAATGATATTTCTTATCGAGCCTTCTGATATGAAAAGGGATCCGTGGGAAATATGCCAACGGTACCTTACATCGGGATTGTATTTTCCGGGTGAATCATACAAACAACGTAGTTACTACGAGAACCTGTTAATCGCTACGGGCACTGTTGATATTCAACACTTCACTGGTAACGATAACAAAACTTACCAATATTCCAAATTGATTGTTAAAAGAATTTTAACAATTGAAGCTTGGGGAATTTCTACGATTTCTGAAAAGAAAGTTTTAATAAATAAAACTCCTACAAGCTTTACTTACTGGGATTATATCCAGGCTTTTTCAAATGTATTTTATTACAATAATGAAAAGCATAAACATTCTTGGTGGATAAAAATCTGCTCAAATGTTTTTAATGAACCAATTCCTACTTGGTTTATTAAATGGTGGACATATTTTGGTCCTACCACAAAAATTTTACCAGAATCATTCCTAAATCTTTATAAAGATTGGACTGCAGTTTCGCCATTTTTAACGGATTTATATTTATCCGAACACATCTGCAAAGTAGATACTATTGACCAGATGTATTTCTTTATTGAATATTCTATTCCATGGATTTGTAAATGGATACCAGAAGTGGGATATACTTCCCCTGAAGAACAAATTCCATGCCTATACCGAGTCTATTATACCAATTTCTGGGACAAGTTGATGAAGACAGATCCCTAGACAAAAACGCTTTATGGCACCGAATTAATTAATCAGATTAAAAATTCAGTTGCTGAATACAAGATAAAGCCGAAGAAATTGGTAGCTGACAATTCAGTAACTCATATTGCCAGGAGAATCTCCGTACAAGAAGGCGATAGGGAGGAAATGATCAGAAATTATTTAAAAGAGGTAGAGCAAAGTCTGTTAAAAAACCTCTCCCAAATTGATAAATCAGATTCTTCAATGAGAAGTAATTCCAGTACTGGAGATATGCCAGATACGGATTTAGAGGAGTCGCAAAGACCAGAAACACCTTCTTCTATAACAGAAGAAAAAATTCTTCAAATAGAACAATACCTACAAGCACAGAAAGGGAAGGACAAGATGTAATAATAATCTTGTTGAAAAATTGTCCGCTTTATTTGTTTTATTCTTATCAGCAGACAAAATAATTGGCTGCTTTTTGTAAGGGCCCGGATGTGGGACCCATAGAGATTCCTTTTGTTCCCCAGGTCCGTCTATATAAGGACCACTCCCTTATTCATTTGGAGCAAGCCAAGTTTTTGGCAATCTCTCTAATCTCTCTCTTCTCTCTCATCTCTCTCTTGTAACATATTCTCTCAAATAAATAAAAGTTTGTGTTTATATTATCCGGCGTCTTCTGGTAACGTCGTCGTCATTTCCGATCAGGTACTATTCCGATCTCCCTTCTTCTTCATCTTTTTCTGATGATAGTCGGAACTATTTCCGGCTAAGTTTGTTCATATCTATGTTGAAACTCCGTTAACTACAGTAAGTATGTCATGATTCTATCTAGACTCAATCATAATATTATGAGTAGGTTATCATAAATCTCAGCCTTATATCCTTTAATTTAAGAGTTGACTTGATTCAAAGGTGGTGGAACAGTCGATTCCGGCACCATCTACAGTATAACGAGCAGTGGTGTATTGTAAGTCCCCGCTTAGCTGTGTTGCATTTAGGGGCAATAATTGATACCACAGTTAGAACTGTTATTACTGTAGATGATATCGGAAAACGGACTGGCCCCATGCTTTGGTAATGGCTTCTAGTCTTCCATACAGTCGACCTAAATTAAAAGAATAAAGCTAGATTTAAATAACCAACTAAAATATTTTGATGAAATCAATACTTTGTATCCTAGTCTAGATGGCCGTGCGGACTACCGCCAGCCTTGTAGATCTTGGATCGAAATATGGTATTTAAAAATAATTTACCTATATACAATAATTTATATATAAACTTAATATATATATATAGTTAACATAGATAAACTTAACTTATATACTTAACTTATATAAACTTAATATATATA
Organism: Nicotiana noctiflora; assembly: GCA_032618575.1. Taxonomy (NCBI): domain Eukaryota; kingdom Viridiplantae; phylum Streptophyta; class Magnoliopsida; order Solanales; family Solanaceae; genus Nicotiana; species Nicotiana noctiflora. The sequence goes on along the minus strand of JASVEL010009008.1, from coordinate 33,633 downwards.
TATATACTTAACATATATAAATTTAACATATATAAATACTAAACATATATATACTTAACATACATACATATATATAGTTAACATATATATATATCATACACTTAACATATATATAGTTAACATATATATACTTATTAAATAATTCTTTTTAATTAAAAGCCCACGAAGCCCGCCAGGCCCGGCCCGCCAGGCTCAAGACCACATGGGCTTAGGCCCGTCACGGCCCGGTCTTACCCACTAGGCCCACCAGGCCCGGGACCGCCAGAAAAAAACCCACTAGGTCCGGGACCGCCCGGACCGGCCCGCCAAGCCCGTTTAGGCCCAGGCCCGGGACACAATACACCCTTATGCCATGGTTGCATGTCATGGAGCTATATATATATATATACAAACTACTGGCGGTGTGAATTTCCATTCACTGACACTAACTACCAATATAACTAACTACTTGCAAAAATAGCCACTTACAGTTCTAGCACTAACAGCCTAACTAATTAATTGCAGAAGTAGCCATAGCCAATCCTAGCAATGTGGCTCTTAGTTAAATAATTACATTCAAGTTCTAATCTTTAACACCCCTTCAAGTTGGAAGGGAGGTATTCATTTCCAACTTGTGAAGCAGTGATAAATGTTTGATGTCTGTTAGGGATTTGGTGAGTATATCTGCGAGCTGATTGTCTGTATGGACATAATGTAGATCGATCTATATGTGTTTTGTTCTTTCATGAAATATACTGGATTTCTGCCGTGGTGCACGGCTGCTTGATTATCACAGTATACTGGAATGGGAAGACTTAAGGGTATAGTTAGCTCCTCCAAAAGTTTAGATAACCATGCTTTTTCACAATTTGTGTTACAAAATCTTATTACCTGTCAGTAAATCAGCAGGAATTAACCCCTCTATACCCCCTTCAAGCTCGTAGTTGCAAAAAACAGAGAACAAAGCAAAGGAAGATCCATGTCGGACCCACACGAGAAAGTGAAAGGAGGTCGGTTAACCTTCAAGGGAGGCGCAGTAGCCAGCCGCAGCAAAGCAATCGACAAAGAAGAAGAAGAACAAGTCCACCGACGACGTCGTTTCCGACGAGCCTTTGACCGGTGACGCCGCCGTTGCTGCTACTGAACAAGACGCCGACGCCGCTCCTGATGATATTTATACGATTGACGCCGCTAAGCTTAGGAAATACGATGAGTTGTTCCCTGTCGAGGCTAAGAAATTCGGGTACGACCCGAATGCAAAAGTCAAGTCCGTTGAAGATGCCCTTGATGACCGTGTCAAGAAGAAAGCTGACCGTTACTGTAAATGAATCTCTATTTTTTTAGGTATCGTCTATCAATCCTTGTAATTTCACTGTTTGGGGTTCAAATTATCCTATGATGTTAGCTTACCTCGGGGCTCACTATAACTTGACATTAGAGTTTTGGCCCCAGCTTTATTCCCTGTATCAATGGAATCGTATAATGGAACACTTTGAGTATTGTTTTGTTTATTGATTACCTAATTTATGGAACACTTTTAAAGAAGTAATTTTTTTTTTGAAACAACATATGATCAGTCCTCCAATTTTACTAATAAAATAGAGATTTGATTTTTCACTATTTGTAGGAATATCAAATAAGCAATACAATGATGGAATCAATCATTCTGTAAATGCTGAGTTCTCCCTCAGTTACCTAGATTAACTAATTTTATTAACTTCCCGAATAGGCTGTACTTCGTGGTTTATTAGCAGATACTTTATGCATCCGATTCTTCCACCGTCATATAGAAGTAATTTCCTAGACTAAAGCCATTAGTGTAGAGGAATAAGCTACATACTACTTTAGTTCTTCTGCATACTGACAATTCTACTGCAACTTAAAATCTGTTACAAGTACAATGCTTTCACATTTTTCTTACCAAATTGACAGAATGTAAAACTAGCAAAACATTTTAGATTAAAATCCAATGCTTTCACTTATAACCTATGGCCTCAATCGCCTCTCCACATCTTCTGCTCCTAGAAAATCTTCTCTGATTTGTGTCATCTTATTGTAAACTTGTCTCATGGTCAATCTGTCTCTTGGGGATTCAGCTGAACATGCAACTCCAATCTCAAGAATGCGAACCAAGCATTCCATCTGTTCTTTCTTCATAGTGGCCCAGTATTCTTCTCCATTGGTTGGTTTCCACATTATGTCGCCATTTAGAGCATTTTTGTCCAGAATCTCCATTGCTCTATCTGGTAATGCTGTTTCCACAAAGTGATGGAGACTTGAGCTTTCTTGGAACAAGGTGTCTGTGGGTCTTCTTCCAGTGAATATCTCCAATATTAGGATCCCAAAACTGTACATATCTCCTAAAATGGAGACCTTACCACCCATGCCGTATTCTGCAACAAGAAAATTGAGCTTATGAATTAACCACTATTATTTGAAGAAATTATATTGTGTATTCTAGATATACACTGTAATTTCATATCGGATGTCTTTCAATCTGTGTTTTTGCAGTTTTAGTTTACCTGGAGCTGCATAGCCAATGGTTCCCATAACTCCAAGTGAGCTAAACTGATGTAGATTGGGTTCTATACTGAATCCAGGAACAAGTCTGACCAAACCAAAATCTCCCAGATGAGCTGTGAGATCTTCATCAAGAAGAATGTTCTGTGGTTTTATATCACAGTGAATCATGGGTATTTGGCACTGATGATGAAGATAATGCAGTGCAGAAGCCACATCTAGTATAATATGTATTCTCTGAAGAATTGTCAAGCTGCTCCTTTGTGTCTCTGCCTTTGGATGCAGCCACTCTTCCAAACTCCCGTTCTGCATGAACTCAAACACCAAAGCTTTAAACTCGTTTCCCTTAAAATCAGAACCAGAGCATGCTGTGATGACTTTAACAAGGTTCCGGTGCCTAATGTTTCTCAATGCTTGGCATTCTGCTATGAAGCTTTTAGAAGCACCTTGATGCTGGAGATTGAGTACCTTGACAGCAAGGACCGCCCCATCAGAGGCCAAAGATCCCTTGTAAACAGTTCCGAAGCTGCCAGAGCCAATCAGATTTTCAGAAGAAAATCCACCGGTTGCATTGCGGAGCTCTTCGTAAGAAATATTGGGATAGAAGTTCGCAGATTTAGATCTATCAGCTGGTTGATCTTTTTTCAAGTTTCTTCTCAAACAAAGAAAAACTACTAACAAGGCCAGGATTGAAAGTGAAGCAACAAAAACAATGATCAATATAAACTTGAGGGCAAGTACATGTTTCTTCCGTGTTTTTTGAGTTTCTTGATAAATACAAGGTGGTAAATGCAGCTCTTGAATCCCACCACAAAGCTTGGAGTTCCCGACAAATACGTCTGCAGTCACATTTGAGAATATTCCGGTGACAGGAACCTCGCCCTCTAGATTGTTAAAAGATAAGTTAAAGGAGAGTAAGGAAGTAAGATTTGCAATGAAATGAGGGATTGGTCCTGATAGGTTATTGAGGGAAAGATCTAAGAACTGGAGATCCTGTAAATCTTCTAAATCGGGAATGGTCCCTTGGAGGGAGTTTCCCTTCATATAGATTTCCCCCAAGGACAAGCATCTTCCCAGGGCTCGTGGAATCATACCCGAAAAATTGTTGTAAGAAAAATCAAGATAAGTAAGTTGACTCCAGTTACCAATGTACGCTGGCAACGGACCCGTAAAAGAGTTATAATATGCATAAATTTGGGTGAGTGATGAGAAAGCAGAAAGTTCCTGTGGTATAGTTCCAGTCAGATTGTTTGCAGCAATGTCCAATTTTAACAGTTGGTTACAGTTTCCCAGGGTTGAAGGTATGTTACCCTCTAACCCGTTATATCCCACATAAAGATATAAGAGATTAGTGAGATTTCCTAGTGAAGAAGGGATGACCCCTTTCATCAAGAGATTGTTACCCAAGTTGAGACGTCCCAAGTTTGTAAGTCTTCCAACAGAATCTGGAATGCCACCTGTAAGATTGTTGTAACTCATGTCAAGTAGATTCAAGTTTACCAGGTTTGTGATCTCTTTGGGTATGCGTCCACCAATTCTATTTTCGTAGAGAAGTAGGCGTTGTAACTGACTAGAAAGGTTGGCTATTGAATGGGGTAATGTACCTCCATACTGGTTATCTCCAAAATGGAGCATCAGTAGACTGCTGCAATTGGTAAGAGAACTTACAAAGTTGAGGTCATCATCCGCACCATATCCGAGATGGTTACCTCCGACATTGAGCCACAGCAAATTTCTCAGGTTACCGAAACTCTGAGGTACATTACCAGTGAAATTGTTGTCAGGAAAATCAAGCTGTAGCAATTTCGAAGCATTAGCCAAAGAGGATGGTATGGAACCAGTAAATTGACATTCTGCCAAGTAAAGTTTTTGGAGGTTAGGGAAGTAATGGCCTAAATCGGATCTGAGGTTACCAGAAAAGTTGTTATGGGAAAGCGCTATTAATTCTAGGGATGACAAATTGTATAACGGAGGAGGGAACTCCCCAGATAAGCTATTTACAGACAATCCAAGCTGTCTCAACTTGATCAATCGAGCTAAAGAAGCTGGTAATTCTCCCTCTAGATTGTTAAACGATAAATACAACTCTTGTAAAGATGTAAGGTTTCCAATAGAATCTGGAAAGACTCCTGTCAGATTGTTATTTTTGAGATACAATTTCACTAACCTCGTTAATGATCCAACTTCGTCAGGAATCTGCCCTACAAGATTGTTGTGGTCGAGGACAAGGCTCTTGAGGTTAACACAATGTGATAGATTAACTGGAATTTCCCCTCCTAGATAGTTAAAACTCAAATTCAGGTTTTGAAGCCTTAACAGCATGGTGAGTTGTCGAGGTATTTGATCATGGAAGGAATTTTCTGCAAGATCAAGAGAATTGAGCAAGGAAAGATTTCCGAGATGAGCTGAGACTGGACCTGCCAAGCTTAGCCCTTTCAGATTCAAGCTAATGACTCTTTCCTGTCTCAGGCCACATCTTACTCCAGTCCAAAGACAGAAATGAACAGAATCGTTCCAAGAGGCCAAAGCTCCTGACGGGTCTTCAGTTATTTCGGACTTGAACCCGAGTAAGGCAAGTTTATCAGTTTCATTGCCAAGTAATGTAGCAGCTGCAGCATATTGGGAGAAAAATAAGAATAAGAAAACAGGAAGTACAACATGGATAGACAAGAAGGTACGGATATTAAAAGTCGCGGTAAAAACATCCATTCTGGAAAATGTCAAGGAGCAAGATGATAGCTCTGAGAAATGTTGTTTTTGGTATTGGAGCACTGGGTATATAACACACAAAATAGACGAGGTACCACGGTATATCAACAAAAATTTACTGTTTAGCTATTTTTTTTTCCAAGATTGATTCTGACTTAGATGATTGATCAGCCTAATCTTTTCTTTAAAATATGCATAAGCATTAAGAATTTTCCATCTCCTGAACTGGAAATGAAAAAGCAATGAAAGTTGACTAACTATTTTCTTTTTATTATCATTGCTGTCATAATCTTTTCTTCAAATTTTTAAAACGAAATATTTTCTTTCGTATTGGTGCACGCAAGACAAGGGGAGGGTTTACTAACTGTAATGCTTTTTGTAAGTTAATTCCATCTTTTCTGTGTAAGATAACTGATTCAGAATAAATTAAGGTGGAATTGCTATATTTCTCATTCTGAATAAAATACTCTTTGCTTGGTTGTCTTCTCTCTTTTAAACTCAACTGCTTTATAGGATGAAATGCAGCCGATTTAGAGCATATATATGTTGCATCAGTTTTAAGCTTCAAATTGTGACTTTAAGTCACTATTATAGCGCATTTATACTCAATTGCAATGTCTGCATAAGCACACCGATGAGTAAAACAATGACATCAAACTGTTTTACATAAGTTGGAACTAGTGATGGCAAAATGGTTAAAAGAAAACAGTTAATCATCCATATTATCCACTAAAATATGGATTGAATAATAAAACTTTTTATAATGGGTCAAATATGGATAAGAACCATATTATCCATTTAGAAAATGAATAACCAATGAATTTAACTTTTACATTGTAAAGCCTCAAATTGGGGGCTCTTCAAGTTTGAGAGACTAGGAATTCTCCCAAAAGTTAGAATCCGTTGCTTACCCCTTTTTTTATCTGTATTAATATGGGTCGGATTGAATACTTTATTCATTTTTTCATTATTCATTTCGATCCGATCCGCCCGTTTGCGTGCTTGTGTGGTTCTTGGCCATAAGGAAATGCAGTAAGAGCGTACCACACATCCACTTAATTTTGTTCTAAGAACCTTGGAACAAGGTCAAAACAGCATATATGAAATACAAGATGCTCATTGACAAAGACATTCTTGAGAAAGAAGAAGGCTTTTCACAAATTGTCATGGAAAAAACATGAGTTTAATAAATCGATTTATTAATAAACAAGTAGAATATATAATGCAAGGACGAAGTGATGCCCCTATTTAGGGGTGGTAATATGGTTCAAAGAAAACAATTAACCACCCATATTATCCACTAAAAAATAGGTTGGATAATAAACTTTTTAAAAACGGGTCAAATATGTATAAGAACCAAATTATCCATTTAGAAAATGGATATCAATGAGTAACCAATGGGTCTAACTTTTACATTTATAAAGCCTCAAATTGAGGTTCCTCAAATTAGGGAGACTAATAATCTCCCAAAAGTGATCATATACAAGAAGTCATGGATAATATGGGTAATCCATATTATCCGCCCGCCGGTTAATCCTTTTTTATCCGTATTAGATATGGGTCGGCTTGGATAATTGATTCATTTATGAGAATTTTTCACAAAGGATCATCTTTTAGTCCTAATTAGCCATTTATAGATACCCTTTGCTAAATCACATGATAGTCTCCTAATTTAACTCAAAAAACTAAAACGAGTACACACTAATTTGTATTTTGCTCCAAGAAAGCCACTCAAAAACGTGAAAAGAAGGAAAAACCATAGCAATACATCTGATCGAACTTCTCAATTCTCTTCTCCTTTTTTCTATTAAATACAACAAAATACAATTGAATACATCTGAATAAAACTCTTGAATGCAACAAAATACAACTAACTTCTGCTGAATAAAATAGTTGAATATAACTAACTATAACTGAATACAGTTGTATAAAACACTTGAATACTACTGGTGAATAAAATAGTTAATTACAACTGATTAAAACTGAATACAAGAGAATAATCACAACTTTTTAATACATCTAAAATATATAAATGAATGTTGTTGAATACATGTGAATATAGTTTCACCTCTTTCATCTGTAAACATGGCTTTTGACAAAATCAAGGTTCAAAAATTCTCTTTGAGATGGACGGTTAGATCTCTTTCTCCTCTACTTTCTCTATCTTTATAGTTCTTCCTCTTATTTTTTTTGCTGAAATTTGTTGTTTTAGATCTGTTTTTGTATGCCAAATAATAATAAAGATTGATTATGCTGTGAAAATACAGAGAGGACAATGAATTGGAGTAACGTGGGTAAGTGGGAGAAGAGAGTAGAGGTAATAATGGCGGAGAAATAGAGATCTAGAGTGGGAGAAGATTTATGAAACGTGGGTTTATGAGAGAAGAGGATAAAGTGTATGGAAGAAGATAGAGAAGCTGGTCAGAGGAAATATACGCTAATTAGGTGAGAGAAAATATAAAAAATGAGAGAGAAAAATATTTTATAGCATATATGCTACCTTAATTGTAGGATGGAACTATATTTAGATTTTTTGCTATAAACTATAAAAGGTATTTATATGATGTAATATTTTAAAATGATATTTATTAAATATAAATATGGTACTAACCTATTATATAGGTGGTAAAATTTCCTTCATTTATTCATTATTTATTGATACCCAAATTCGACCGATCCGACCCGACCCGACCGTTTGTTACTCCTACCCCTATCATAGATTTAATCCCCCTTGTTTGAAACTGATGTAAGCGTGGTTATATTCTAATACCCTCTTGAAGATTAGGCTTATCACTCCTCAATTTACACCGTAAATAGTGGCATTGACTAGCCTCTTTCTTTTCCTGGAGTTGACTTTCAAGAAATTCCAATAGACGTCAGGAGATTATATATACTCTCTTTCATTTTCTATTTTTCTGGTTTTCTAAGAGAGAAGACTATGGTTTAGAAAGGATCTATTAAAACTTGTCATCAAGATTACCCATTTGGCATTACGTTAAACGAATAATTATCGTCAAACTTAGGGTTACTACTTAAATTTTACCTTTTACATGGTAAGTGGAAATCTCAAACAACCACATTTATAATGTTACCTTACTCAGTAATAAAATTAGGAGTGTACTAAACCATTATATGAAACTCAGTCAAATTCAACTTGGTTTTTCACACACCCTAAAACAACAGATTAAATATAAACTACTAAGTTAATTTGCAGAAAGATAAGCGACCGTGATGGTCCAAATTATTACTTTTAAGAGCATCATTATTTCTTGCAAAAAACGCATATTTATTTTAAGCAAGAAATATCTTTTATTTATTTATTCATAAGAAACGGTTAGACAAGTTCTAGGACATATATGATTTAGTTGTTCATCGGGCTCAAATCCCAACAACAACAAAAATATAGAGTTATTCAATACTTGTGCTGGTGAAAGATAGCAGGTATCTAGTGAAATAGTTAAGGTGCGCGCAAGCTGACCTGAACATAGATTTAAGTAGGAACATCACCATCATAAAAAAGGTTTAGTTGTTCCTATTGAAAATAGATTTTCCAACACTTAGAAACTAGAAGGAATATTTGTACGACACTGAATTTAAGTAGAAGAAAAGAAATAAGGTCATGTTATTCGTTGCCATCATCACTATTGATTTATTTTTCAAGGCAGAAAAAGGCAAGGAGATAGTTGTTGAAGCAAAATTGGACATTTCGTTCAACGTCTAATGAATAAATAAAAGGTTAAACTTTGAATATAATGGTCGTTGCCTTACTTTTCTCAAAGAGTTATCGTTGAGTTCATAATTTGGGTCATCTATACTTCATTTTCACTTCAACCTTATCACCCTATAATAACAATTTTCTAAAGAATAGTACAAATATTAAGTCATCCCGACGGTTTGAACAATTTTAATTTCTATTATTCTTTTGGCAAGACTAGTTCTCATTTCCAAGTACAGATTTGATGTAAACCGTACTATATGAGATGAATAAAATGTGACTTAATATTGATTAAAGATGGAATAAAGATGACTTCAGAAATTTACAATTTAAAAGCGAAGTCATAAATCTGCACACCTGATGAATGATGATACTAGCAGACATATTTATCCTTTCAAACTTGGCCTTGCACCTATCTTCCATATTTCCCAGGAGATAACAGAAGGTAAGCATTAAATTAAAGTAGCATGAACTCCATTATTAGCTATAAACCACCATCCCATAGTCATTTGCCTTTTGTCTCCCTGGCTCATTTTAACTCCACAACAGTTAGCAAAGGACACACACGTGCCTTGAAATTTGACTCTCATAAAACAAGTGTTGACTAGTTTCTTCTTCATGATTGGAACAACAACATTTAGAGGGGAGGGGACAATAATTCCAACTCTGTGGATCGTCATTCCAACCTCTGATTGATGAGCTTAAAGAGTTGTGGTATGATGGAGTTAAGACATATGATATATCAACTAAGCAAAATTTCAACCTACGTGCTAACTTAATGTGGACCATTAATGATTTTCTTGCTTATGGAATGTTGTCTGGGTAGAGGTCAAATAAGAATATCATACTTTTTCTATGCAAGTAGTTTGACCTAACACCTAGAAGAGGTGCAAATGTACACTTGCAATACAACATAATTGAGGTTAATAAAAAAAGGGAGTAAGATCGCTAAGATCCTTTTATAATTACAAAAAAAAGTTAGACAAGTGTAATATGCTCCATATACATTGCGGAGAGATAAGGCTGATTGGTTGGTTATAATCAAAACAAAGCTTGTTGGTAGGGAGGAAGTTGAGAATGTGCTAGATGTTTCTTACTAAAACGATACCTCTAGTGTTAACCAAATGGTGGATGATCAATTAGAAAACGACTTGGAGCATCCTCAACTATATTAGAAGAAGTTAATATGGAGGAAAAAACAATCATAGAAAATGAGGATGAAGAATCAAATCACCCAATAAAAATGAAATAAGTGAAGAGGAAGGATTTTCAAACGAGGAAGGATACGTCTACGAAGACAATATCTTTTCCAAGTGCTTTCAACTTATATACATTTATATTCTCAATTCTAACATTTACTTTAATTTATGCAGATGACTGGTAGGGGTCGAGGTAGGTCAAGGAAGGATAAAGGGCTTCTTCCACTCCACATGTACATCCCTCTGTTGTTACATCCCTCTGTTGTTGATGGTCGATAACACTCTTCTAGGCACACATCTATTTCACCACATTCATCTACTCATCAGACTACCCATCATACGCCCTCTCAGCAGTATTGTTACCATTGTCCACTATAGGTCTATACTCCGCTTTCTCCATATAATCTTACATGTAGTTGTATGGGTCCATCGATCCAGCAGTCACAGAGCCATGTGGTATGCCCATCATTTGCTCCATTACCAGTTGAATTGCATCCATCAAGATTTCAAGCAGCCGGATCACAGCAGTGGTCTGAATCGATACAGGGGATGGATCACAACCATTTTCATCAAGGACCCCTATCTTTTTATGCGGAGTTCATCTCCTAGCATTTCTAGACTTCATCTTCGAGATAGTAGCACTGAGCCAGATGCCTCTCCTTATGCGCACGTTTCAGATTCATCAGAGGATAATGATCCAGATGAATTACGGTATGATTGTTATCATAGGATGATCATCATGCATGCGGGCAATGGGCAAGATTTATTTATTACTTCTTTATTTTTGTTGAATTATAATAGCTACTCTTGTTTATTTAATGCAATGTTACAAACATAATCACTTAAATTCTTGGTCGGCTGTATAATGCACCCTATCTGACTTGGAGTGACTTTTCACCGGAGCTCGTGCATTAAATTTTTAATTAATTTAAGATTTTAATACAATTCTGATCTATTTAAGCATAACAATATTTTTATCTAACATTATATACTTTATTTGCAGACTAAGTGTGCCTGGGAGGACTGGTATAACAGTGAAATTTGTGCAGATTTGGCATTCAAATGTCGTAGAGACTATCTGATTCATTCAGCTCTGCTCAAAAGAAGAGCAAGAAACCTTCATGGTTTCTACCGCATTTATGGGAGGATATACTGAGGTATTGGACCATCGAGAAATTCAAGAAGAAGAGTGAACATGGAAAGAAGGCTCGAGCATCTGAGAATGGTGGCGTCTTGCACTATGTGGGTGCAAGGAGCATGGGGGCCACGAGGAGACTACTGGTAATTCCTTAAAATATTTACATCTATTTTTATCGAACTATATTTATATATGTTAATTTAGTTAACACGTTTTATTGTATTTGCAGAAAAAAATATAGGAGGAAGATGACTCATGATGAGTTCTTCATGGAGACTCGCACCAGGAAGAAGAAGGCACCGACAAATCCAAGTAGATGGGTAGAGGATCGGTCGGAGCCTGCATATGTAAGTTTCAACTACTATAAATATTTATAATATTATATACTATCTCTTTTCTAATTTATGTGAACCTGTTTGACCGGATGCGAAGTTTAAGAAAAAATGAAGACTTTTAAAATCTATGGTCTTAAACAAGTCAAAGAGGGGTCTAGAATATATACGTGGTTATAAAGTTTCTCATTAAGGGTAGAATTGAAAATTGAAATTAAATTCTTTCAAAATTTAAAAGGGGTCATTCTTTTTGGAACAGACCAAAAAGGAAAGTGGTTCACATAAATTAGAACGGAGGGAGTAGTTAATAATTTTCTATCTTCTAAATAAAGGGTCGCTACAATATTAATGTGAAGGAGTACACTCAGAGCTTGCCACTGAATGAGCAAGGCGAACGACCACCCCTTTCTGACGAAGAAGCATAAAGGATATGGTTGGATGTTGTCGGTGGTCCTAAAAAGAGGATAGCATACGGCCTTCCGGAGAGATCATTTCGGTACTACATGGCTTGATTGTAAGGTATTGGGACTTTCGCCCAAGCCGAAGCAATTGATAAGTCGACTATATCGTCTATGGAACAGAAGATCGAAAAGCTGACAGCAGAGCTTGAAGAGACAAAGGCTAGAGAATAAAAGAGAGATGAACAATTTGGTACCCTTCAAGTTCAACCAGAAAAGAGGGACGGACAATTTAATCTTCTTCAAGGTCAGCTGGCCATTCTTCTTGCTAGTGGTGCTTTCTCCATTCCACGGTCTCCTGAGCCTTCTCCATGTGCTAATCCATGTCGTCGTGATCCTTTGAACCATGCCGACGATGAAGGTTCTAGTAATGAAGATGGAGATGATGCAATATAAAACACTCATTGAATGATGTGTATTGCTAAACAAAGTATTAAACTTGTCAATATTTATTTGGGACTAGTTTTGGATGATGATTGTATTGTTGATATTATTTTTTTACTAAACACTTGTATAGTTATTGTTGTGGTTAGCGTTGTTGTTATTAGCGTTGTTGGTTAATAATTGTTGTTTTTGTTAGTTAATTGTTATTATTATTGATTAATTATCATTGAATAACACTAATGTAATGTTGTCATTATAGGATAGATATTGGTTATAATTGGCGGGTGGTGTAGCTTAAAAGCTGAAATTTTTTGCCTTGTTTTTATCGAGAAAACCAACCGAAAACGGTCGAAAATATTTTTTTTGGCCAAGAAATTCAAAATTTCCGACCCAATTCAGTTGGAAATTTCAAATGAAATCCCTAGATTTTTGAAATATACGGCCAAATTTGTTCGGAAATTATGAATGTAAAGTTATTTTAAATAAATTAATAATTTATTATAATATACAATTAATTATATATTTTAATAAAATTATTATTTATTTAAAATTCCGATCGATGTCGATCGTTGTTTGAAAATTAAAATTTTTATTTATTAATACCGACCGATTTCGTTTTGTAATGAAATTTGACAAGCAGTCAATGCTTTGAATAAATCGACCGATTTCGGTGCAACACGTTAGTGACCACATATTTCCGACTAATTAAAGTCGATCGGAAATTGATCGGCTTTTTACAATTTTTGATCAATTTCGGTAGATTTGCTTGGATGAATTTAAGCCGTTTTTTAGTGGTGAACTTAGTCAACAGAAAGCAAGAAGCCAGAACCAATATTATAAACGGGAAACAAGTTCTTAAATTTGACATCGGGAACTGAATTTGTCATTAGTTGTATGCTATAACTCGTCTGTCTAAATTCAAAATCTTGACACCACAAAGAAGGCATGAAATATCTCTATGAAAATGCTCATTGACTCAGTTGAAACGATATGGGATCTTAATGATTGATTCGGAAAATTCTTGAGGCTAAGTATATCTTAAGTTAATTGTAGAATCCTATTATAGTAGGCAGGAGTATCATTAAGCAAATATATCTACAACTGCTAGTTAATACTAACAGAGTTCTATGGAAGTATTATTTTGTACTGAGGCAAGACCAGAATCTAAGTTTATAATGTGGTTGCACCCACAAGACATGCTTTTCACTACTGATAGCAGGGGTGGATCTACCTTATCCCAAGCGGTGTCATGTAACTCCGCTTGGTCGAATTTGTTTACTAAATAAGTATATATAACTAAAATCCAACATGAAAAACGCGAATAAATTTAATAAAGTGACACCGCTTGACAAAAATAATTGTGTAGCTTAACTGTTCAGGCACTTCAATTTTCTTAAAGATATCACTAGTACGAATCTCTGCAGCTTCATTCTTTGTGCTACATCTAGAAATACAAAATATATCAAGGCTTGCACCTTTGACCTCTTTAACATTAACATTACACTAAATCAATAGATCAAGAGTCACATTTGAATATTTTATACAACAATAAATTATCTGGCTTATATTATATGTTATTCGGTTATTTTATTCCTTTTATCTTCTTTTTCAGCATTGAAATTATTAAAACGGTCTACAGAATCGAATGAATGGTGAGTTTTTGTGTGATTACTTGATATTCTATATATAAAAAAAGTATTTAATTTTTAATGAGGTTTTGTTGAATATACTTGAGTTATGTTTTATAAAAGTAACTCGAATTATTATTTTTTTAATATGATGTTATACCAAAATTTATGATAGGCTCATAAAACGGGTTATTAGTGTTGAACCTTTGTGTATACTGTGTCATAATCAGCTTGAGCCCAGAAATTATTTGTTTATGGAATATAATACGACTAGATCCTTATGGAATAGACTCCTTCGATGGCTAGGAGGAGAGTCTTTTGTTATGCGTTGCTGGGATCACTATATGCAATGGACTATTTATCAAAATGCAAAGAGAAAATCTCAGGCTGCTCAGGTGTTCAAACTGGTATATGCTAAGGTTATTCATGTTGTATGGTTGGAAAGAATCTAGAGTACCATTGAGAAGGTAAGTAGGGATTGGAAAAATATTGCCAAAAATATTGTGTGTATCTGCAACATTAGAGCATCTAATAAAACCAAAAGTTTGCTTCATCATTGTAAGTTTTAGTCTAGTGAGACATGAGTAGATAGTCTCTCTTTTTAAAACTATTATCTGCTTAAAAAGTAGTGAAAACTCTTCATAATGTGCCTCTAACTCTTTTTACTATGATCAACAGAGTTCTAGTTTGAGAATTCTTTTCTTTTTCTGTTGACAGCCTAGAGTGTGAACTAAGTAAAAAAAATTGATATTGGACAATATGCTTTAAAAACAGAAGAAATTCAATTTGAAAGGAAATAACTAATCTTGACCTTTAGTCTCCTTTAGGACATAGCTAAAAATAATAAAATACAAAACTGAACTAAAACTAACTGGTACCTTCAGTAATAAATTTTTTGAGCTCATCTAACGTCGCAGTAATATTTGACAGATGTTTAGAGTGGACTGTGTTTGAGGGTGTCTTTTGGACATTGGCTAACGTTGGCTCGAATGAGCAATACAGGCCATCATAAACCACATTGTCTCTGTCAAAAACTGTAGCAATTTCATACCTATTAATCTCAGAATTATGCTCATACAAATATCCATGATCTAATAGGAAATCCACATGTTTGCTATCAATCCAGATAGGGAAACCATAGTTATATCCCACTAGACACGTAACTAAGTTGTCCAGGGTGTGGGAAACTCTCCAATCGTCACTTACATAATCATAAGTAGCAATGATAATGGATTTCTCCAAGGCACAAACAAAGGTAAGTAAATCTTGCTCCATCCCTAATCATGTATTGCAACCAGGCCTAATTTTACCAGAAATAAAATCATGACGATTGATGAACTCGGGAAAGTCAAGAACTATAGACTGTTTTCTTTTTGCATTAAAAGCAAAAACACTACCATCATATCAGATCCAATGCAAGGAATCATGCACGTAAGTAGGTTTACCATTGCGGGTCAAATAGCTGAAAGTATTGTCCAAATTCATATCGGATTGGACATTATGCCACACACCTGACCCCTCCGATGAAAATACATAAAATTTATACTCTTCTAGTTCAGCTAGCTTCTCAACTGTTACCAATTTGATACGAGAAGAGAATAGTTATGCTTGTGGAGCTTGTACGTGGGGTTTTAAGAAAGGAACCTTACCGTTAAATTGGTCCAAGTATTTAGTTAGTACACTTTAGTCCCTTATAAGTTTAAGTCTATAGTTTACATATTTGGAATTAGGCCCAAGAATTACTCTATGAGAATACTTTTTAGTCCACCATAGTAGTTATGGTATTTTGTCCTGTAGTAGCTGAGTGGGTGATATATTCCCTGTAATTATCCTTTACCGTTATCAATAAAAATCAAGCTTTCTTTTATCTTACCTTAATTTTAGCTTACCCGTAATTATTTCTTTTTCTCTTCTTCTCTATTCTCGCATCAATGGTATCAGAGCACGATCTTGCTCAAAGGATTCATGGAAATAGAAATGTCGGAGGTGATGTCTCTCCTTCACAAAATGTCTGCTGACATGGTAAATATAAATCAGAGACAAGACCAATCTAAAGCTCGATATGAACAAGCCATTCAAAGTCAAGTTTCTACCATGCATGAGCTTAAGGAAGTTGTAGCTGCATGGAAGCCACCTCAGAGAGATAAAGGTGTCAATTCAGGTAAAGGAGATATGTATTCCCCATTAGATACTCCATTTAGATTTGGAGATCTGGTTTCCCCTTTTCCAGAAAGCTCGAGCAACACCCAATTGAGCTCACCTAGTAACCTTCAACTTCAAGCTAGTATTACCTCTTCTTCTACAGAAGCAACTAAGCTAAACTTCCAAACGAGCAACCGATTAGGCCCTTAGTGCAAATCAGTTCATCTCCCATTCCTGCAACCCAAAACCTGTTAAACTATGGTAGTTTTCCCTCACCAGTATCAACTATGGTGAGTAACCTAACCCCAGTACTAGCCTCTAACATCTCCACACAACCCTACCCCCATAATCCAAACTAATCAAACATACACTCATCATTCCCTAACTATAAATACTTATGGTAGGCATGAGCCATCAAAACCTACAGAATAACCCAATGAGGTATTTTATGCCTCAGTTTCTTCAACCCTCACCATTGTCTGAACAAGGCAGGAACTACCAAACATACCTACCCTTTAGCCAAGGAACCCCTCTTGGTATGTCAGTACCCTATAACTCATATGCTCAATTCCCACCTGCCTATAATACACAACCAACACATATGACTATACCCTCTACCAACAGATCCCCTTTTACACAAAACATTGCTCATTTCCACACACATTAAAACTATGCTAATATTCCTTTGCCTAACATTCCTTTCACCAAATATGCTAAGGTCGAGTTCCCTAAGTTTAATGGGGAAGACCTGAGGACATGGTTATACAAGGTGGAGTAGTTTTTCTCGGAGGAAGAGGTCACCATTCAACAAAAAATGAAGTTGATGTCTATGCATTTTGAAAGGGATGCCCTGCAATGGTATTTGGGGTACATGAGGAGTAGGGGAAATATGTCTCTTCCAACATGGAATGAGTACTTATGGGCATTATGTGATAGTTTTGGAGCGGAATATTTAGATCCTATGATAGAGTTGATGAATATCAAACATGCAGGTAGTATTAAAGACTACCAAAGAGCTTTTGTTAGTATTATGACCAAGCTAAATCTATCAGTAGAGCGTGCTATATGTTCTTCCTAAACAACCTCAAGCCTGAGATCAGCAATGATGTTAGAGTGGAAAATCCTTCTATTCTCCCACAAGCTTATTATTTGGCTAGACTGTAGGAGACCAACTTTGCAGCACAAAGCCAAGCTATCAGAAGTAGTGTGGCTAGTTCTTTCTCTCATAAAGGACCAATGGGACATCATTCCAGCACAACACAGAAGAACAGTTCAAACAACTTGAGGAAACCTGTTACTGTCAAGATGGATAACAACAGGATAAGAAGACTTACCCCAGCAGAAATGAAAGAGAAAAGAGCTCAAGGGTTATGTTTCTTTTGTGGTGAGAAGTATGTGTTTGGTCAAAAATGCTAGGCCAAGAGACAGTTGTATTCACTTGAGTGAGAGGTTCTGGAAGAGTATGTTGGCACAGAAAAGCAGGAGATCTATGAAGAACTGGAGGAGGAAGAGGTAGGAGTGGTGGCAGAACCATCAGAAAATTGTGCCATTTTCCTACAAGCTTTAAATGGATCCATGGGTTATAGAACTCTTAGACTTAGAGTCTATACTAACAAAGACCCTTGGAAGTCTTCATTGATTGTGGATCAACACATAATTTCATAGATGAAGAGTTTGCCAGGAAGCTGGGGTGTGAAATCCAAAATATCAAACCACAACTAGTGCAGGTTGTTGATGGAAGGGAAGTTCCCACTAATAAGATGTGTAAGGGTTTTAAATGGTTGATGTAGGGAATAATGTTTGAAGATGACTTCCTAGTCTTCTCCATAGAGAAGAGTGATATGGTTCTGGGCAGCCAATGGTTGTATCCATTGGAAGATATCAAATTCAATTTCAGGAAATTGTTGATTGAATTTGAGTATAAGGGGAAATTGCTAAAACTTAAGGGTATACAACCTACCTTTAAGGCTATGGATGCTAAGTCTTCTGAGCGGGATCTCAATTCTCCATGGTAAGGGTAAAAAGGGAAAGGGAGATAGCAGGATTAGTCACTAGTTTTGAGACAGAACCAGAAGAAGCCACACAACTATTGGGATAATATAGTGAGGTCTTCGGTGATCCACAACAACTGCCACCTTCCAAGGGAGTCTTTGATCATCATATTCCCTTATTGGAAGGCAGTATACTAGTAAACTTCAGACCTTATAGGTACTTCCCAGTCTAAAAAGATGTAATTGAGAAGTTGGTGCAAGAGTTACTGAACCAAGGTATCATCCAATACAGCTCTAGTCCTTATGACTCTCCAATGGTGTTAGTTGGCAAAAGAGATGGGTCATGGAGACTATGTGTTGACTATAGAGCACCGAATAAGTCAACAATGAAGGACAAGTTTCCAATTCCAATTATTGAGGAACTGTTGGATGAATTATGAGGGTCACAGATTTATTCCAAGCTGGACTTAAGAGCTGGATACCATCAGATAAGGATGGCCCCTACAGATGTTCCAAAAACTACTTTTAAAACCTATTCTGGCCACTATGAATACTTGGTGATGCCCTTTGGCCTCCCTAATGCACCTTCAAGTTTTTAAGGGCTAATGAATCATATTTTTCATAATCATCTTTGGAAGTTTATCCTGGTCTTCTTTGATGACATTTTGGTCTACAACAAAAGCTTGGAGGAATATTTTAACCACTTGAGGATTGCCTTTGATTTACTGGTACAACATCAACTTTTAGTGAAAAAGAGTAAATGTGTCTTTACTGTTGATAGAGTGGAGTATTTGGGGCATTACATCTTAGCAAAAGGGGTAGAGACAGACCCTAAGAAGATAGAAGCAGTGCAATCATGGCCAACACCTTCTTCTGTCAAACTACTAAGAGGTTTCCTAGGGCTGACTGGATACTACGGAAGGTTCATTAAGGGGTATGGTGTCATTAGTAAACCCCTAACTAATATACTTAAGAAAGATGGCTTTAATTGGTCTGAACAAGCCAATGAAGCCTTCAGGAAGCTCAAAATGGCACTCACCACAGCCTAGTACTGACCCTACCTAATTTTTCCTTGCCCTTTGTGGTAGAGACAGACGCTTGCAATATGGGAATAGGAGCATTTCTAATGCAAAAGGGGCAACTAATTGCTTTCCCTAGTAAAGGACTATCAACACAACATCAAACATTTTCTGTATATGATAAGGAGCTACTAGCCCTTGTCATGGATGTGACTAAATGGTCTCAATACTTGACTGGGAGGACCTTAATTGTAAAAACAGACCAGAAGTCCTTCAAGTTCCTACTTGAACAGAAGTTGCATACAGGAACACGGTTGAAGTGGATCACAAAGATCATGTATTATGATTTTTCAATAGAATAAAAGAAGGGAAATGAGAATAAGGTTGCTGATGCCTTGTCCAGGCTACCTTTAATGGAGTTAACAGCTTTGACCTTATCCACAATGAAGATTGGTCTGTTGAACTTGATCATGTCAAGCTGGGAGAAGGATCCTTCATTGAAAGAGCTAATTCAATCTCTAATGAAGGGAGAGCATGAAGGCAAGGGGTATTCTTTCAACCATAGGCAACTAAGGAAGAATGTAAGGTTAGTGGTGGGGCCTGATAAGGAGTTGAGAAGAGAAATTCTACAACTTTGGCATAACTCACCTGTGGGGGGGTCATTCAGGCATGGAAGCCACATATAAAAGAGTAGCAGCCCTGTTCTATTGGAAAAAGATGAGAGAAGATATTCAGTAGTATATCAAGTCATGTGACATCTGCTAGAGGCACAAATATGACAACTCTCCTTACCATGGATTGCTACAACCTAACAAGATACCAGATTCAGCATCCAGCAGCATAAGTAAGGATTTTATAGAAGGATTGCCAAAATCAAAGGGAAAATAAGTCTTTTGCGTAGTGGTGTATCGACTAACTAAGTATGCTAATTTCTTAGGTTTGTCCCACACATATATATCCAGTTCTCTTGCACAAGTATTTTTTGATCAAATCTATAAACTACATGGTATGCCTAGGATATCATCATAGGGACCCAATCTTCACAAGCAAAATCTGGCATGAATTGTTTACCATGTTTGGGGTCACCCCCAATACTTTCACGGCCTACCATCCTCAAACGGATGGCCAAATAGAGGTAGTTAATAGGTTCCTATAAACCTATTCCAGATGTTTCTGCTCAGATTCACAATCATATTAGTTCCAGTACTTAGCTGCAGCTGAGCTATGGTACAACACTGCCTTCCATAGTTCTATACAATGCGGTCCTTTTGAAGCTTTGTATGGAAAACCTCCCCCTCTTCACTTACCTTACATGGCTGGTGACTCTGCAATAGAGGAAGTAGATAGGAGTCTGCTTACAAGAGAGTTCAAATTGCAGCTCTCAAGTACTACTTGCAAAGGGCACGACAAAGGATGACAAAACAGGCCGATAAACATAGGTCTGATGGAGTTTTCAAAGAAGGATATTGGTTCTACTTAAAGATCAAACCCTACAGACAGGTCACTACGTCCTCCACACATTTCTCTAAACTTACAACTAAATTCTATGGCCCTTATCAGATTCTACAGAAGGTTGGACCTGTCGCATACAAACTTTCATTACCTCCTCAACTATTGCTCCACCCCACTTTTCATGTGTCACGGCTCAAGTCCTGTTATGAGTTACCAGATATTATTTCACACCCCTCTATCCTAGAACTTTCCAGCCCATATTGTCCTCAACCTGACAAAATTTTGGAGTGGCATATGATTCGGAAAGACAACAAAGTTGTAGCACAAATGTTGATTCAGTGGAATGGGTTACCACTAGAGCATGCCACATGGGAAGATTATTAGGCACTCAAGGTTCACTTTCCCACCTTCGTTCCGTGAGGACAAGCAAGATTTTAACAGGGAAGGACTAATACGAGATGAGAATAGTTGTGCTTGCGGAGCTTGTACGTGAGGCTTTAAGAAAGGAACCTTACGTTAAATTAGTTAGGAGGTCAAGTTGGTCCAAGTATTTTGTTAGTACACTTTGGTCCCTTATAAGTTTAAGTCTATAGTTTACATATTTGTAATTAGGCCTAAGAATTACTCTATGAGAATACTTTTTAGTCCACCACAGTAGTTATGGTATTTTGTCCTGTAGCAGCTGAGTGGGTGATATATACCATGTAATTATCCTTTACCGTTATCAATAAAAATCAAGATTTCTTTTATCTTGCGCATATTTTAGCTTAGCCGTAATTGTTTCTTTTTCTATTCTTCTCCATTCTCGCATCACAATTTATATTGACATGAACTATGGTAGTCAATAACTAAACCTGCCTCACCAATGCTATATTTATATTTTGTGCACTCTGGGTGTGGTATCAATTGGTGCGCTCCAGTTATAGGATTGAAAATACAAAAAGTCTTAAGTTCATAAGAGTCAAGGAGAAGTAGACCCTCGGATAAGCCCAAAACTTAAACGGCAACGTGTAAAATCGTCTGGGGTGAGAGGAGGTTTGGGTAGGGTTCATAGAGATTTTGTGGACTATTTCGGGCAAGTACCTTGAATAAATGAGTAGTGTAGAGATATTTTGATGTTGGAGCAAAGTTTGCAATAATTTAGGATCAAAAATCTTATTATAAAAACCCTTGCTTAGAATTTTACATTGAACTGCAAGCTTCAAGGACAAGTGGGATATATCATCAGGCAATTCCATAGCCCGTTTCTCATGCATGCCCTTTGATTTCTTCTTGTCTATTTCAAAGTTCACGAGCAAGGAGGACATCCTATATTTAACATAATTTCTGGCTTTCGAATTCCAAAAGGATTAGGAAATCTTATTATAAAAGCCCTTGCTTAGAATTTTACATTGAACTGCAAGCTTCAAGGGCAAGTGGGATATATCATCATGCAATTCCATAGCCTGTTTCTCATGCATGCCCTTTGATTTCTTCTTGTCTATTTCAAAGTCCACGAGCAAGGAGATATCCTATATTTAACCTAATTTCAGGCTTTCGAATTTCAAACGGATTAGAAAATCCGTATGGACAATCATCAATTAATTAATATATGGGCAAAAACCATACTAGTACTAGGGTTTAAGTTGAGAGTCATGTTACTTTATTTTACATCAGCCAACTATAGAGAGTAGAGCTTATACAATGAGAACTTTATGTACACGACTAAATCTTCATTCAATTCCATTTTCATGTATACTCACTATTGTCTATTATTGTGTTGCGAACCCCTCAATCGACGTTTCTTCTTTTTGTCTTTTTCGAGTCATAAGTAAGAAGGGCATATCTTATTATGTATGACCGGGGATAACTTTGCTTTTATTTGGGAACCCGACTCGGAGAGCTTGGGACTTAAGAGCTTGTTTGGCCAAGCTTTTGGGAGGCCAAAAGTACTTCCTTTTGTCCAAAAAATACTTTTGGAGAAGTTATGGTATTTGACTAAAATAAAAAAGTACTTCTGAGCAGCAACAGTAATATTTTTTTTGCATCTGGTAGAAACTACAAATTCTATCTTCTTCCAAAAAGCAGAAGCAAAAATAGAAAATTAATTTGTTCAAGACATTTGCAATAAATTCATATTTTCCAAATTATCCCTCGTTAATTTAATATTTTTCTTTCTTTTTCCTTTTCCTTTTCCATTTCCTTTCCCCCCTTTTTTTACTATATGTTTCTTCTCTTTTTTATTTTAATCATATTTTTTTTCTTTTTCTCCTGTTCATAAGAATTGATTTTAAATGTATATTAATGATGTATTTTGACCTACTTAGATTATTATATAATCAATAAAAATAACATACATTTAATGTTATTTCTTTGAAATAATTATATTTTATATTTACTTTATGTTTTATATTTTAATTGAACTCTTTAATAATAAATGTCTAAATTTACTTAATTTTTCTAAATAATATAATCACAAATTTCGTAATCTGATATTTAAAGTGCATTTTTAAAAGATTGGTCATAGGGGTGTTCATGGTTCGATGTGGACCGATTTTTCCTTAAAAGAAAATCAAATCAAGTAAGTTGATTTTTAAATATTAGAACCAAAGCAAATCAATTAAGTTGATTTTTTCTCGATTCAGTTTATGTCGGATTTTGTCGATCTTTTGGTTTTTTTTAGTTATTTATCAATTTTTTCTTAAATATAAGACATAGTCTACCAAACACGTATTCCGGCGATCACATTTTTAACGTAACACTATCAAATTAATTGCCCTTTGAGAAATCTATTATTTACGTAGATATATTAATGATAATTGAATCAAATAGTGATGAATAATTCAATGACTCAATTAAAAATATATTATTTTTAACACGGAATGAATTCTTACATTTAACAAAATCAAACTAGAATGTAAAGGTAAAGAATTATACTAAAAGTGCAAACTATTAACATTTACCATGAAATTTTAAAACTTTGTATAAAAATATCCTTATATATATGTGTAATAATAAATTTGAAATAGCTACACATATAGTCTTTTTCGATTTTTGTGTGATTAAAACTAAAATCAAAACAAATTTGATCGATTTTTAAAATTCAATACAAAATCAAACCAAACCAAAAAGTATCGATTTTTTTGGTCGGTCTGGTTTGATTTTCGGTTTGATTCGATTTTTCGAGTTTTTATGAACACCCCTAATTTGCCAAACACAATAAGCTTGCAATAAGTACTACTTAAACGAATTGACCAAACACAAACTGTTATTTCGCAAAAGTATTTTTTCATAAAGCACTTTTGAACCAAAGCGCTTTTCAAAATAAGCAATTTTTGACTACTTGACCAAACAGGATCTGAAACTGTTATCCTATACTGAATGTGCATTAATTCTGAATACTTGGGGACTATTTTGAGTTAACGTCCAAACCCATTTCGGGCTTTTTCACGAATAATCAATTACTAAATTAAAAGAATCAGCCAATATATTTTGTAAAAAATGGGTGAACTAAATCAAACACTGGAAATTATCTGAACAAACAAAAAAAACAGAGACTATACAACTTTTGAAAAAAAAGGAAAAATTTTGTATGTCCAAACGGGTTCTTAATCTTGCCAAAAGAATAATAGAAATTGAAATTGGTCAAACCCTCGTGATGACTAAATTCATATTCAAAAGAAAATTGTTATTGCAGAGTTAAGGTCAAAGTGAACAGATAACAGAAATATAGATGACTCCAACCCTTCAGAAGTCAACGAGAACCATTATATGGGGGATTTAGATGTTTTATTTATTCATGGGATGTTGAACAAAATGGCAGAATTCAACTTCAAGAACCATTTCCTTAATTTCTGCGTTGGAAAATATATCAAAATTGACTATCACAACGAATAACAGACCTTATTTCTTTATGCCTGGGCAAACTCAGCCGATCAATGACGTGTATATATATATATATATATTATATATATACTTTCTAGCTTCTAAATACCATTTCCTTACTTTCTAGGTTCTAAATACTGAATTTTGTATTTTATTTTCAATAGGAACAACTAAGTTAATGTATATCTAATAAATTGGTCCAACTGTCTTAAGAATAAGGAAATAAATAAAAGCTACTGCTGATCAAAGCACGGTTAAGCTCAAACTAGATTAGTGATCACACTGTAAACATAAGGTTACTGCATTTGATCCTGAGAGATTGTTGCCAATCTTATTTTACTCATTCTGAGTAAATAAACTAAAAAAAGAAGACTGGAATGAACTTTTTACAAAAGCAGCTTCTTTCATTTTTCAACCCTTTTTTCGTCCCCTACATCATTAATTTGGAATAAGGCTTGATAAACTTGCTTTTCTCATTCTCATAAGTAATCAAATTATAAATTACAGAAAGGAATGAACTTACATATTGTATACTTTTAGTCAACAACCCTTTGCCGTGCCGAGAACAACAGTTTTAAGAGCTAGAGATCATTGATTGCATATTTTAAAGAGGGAGTTCATCAACTCAAACTTGCTAATCACACTGAAAACAAAAACTTGAGGATATTATATTATGATATCATGCTAGATTTTATTCCATACGTATCAGATGTATATCTCTCTCTATTCTTTGGTCAATATATCCATCTTCAAAACTATTTATATAACAGATTTCAACTTAGAAATTTTATTTTTTCCTCTAATCAGTAATCACCATGCAGTAATTCTACTTCACAACCCTTATAAGAAGCAAACCTAAGGTATCCGTGCTCACAAGAGACACTGATATATTCACATTTTCCTTGATATTGTTCTTTCAAATGGAACTTCCCACAAAGATTTTTAGCTTCCACACTTTCTTAGATATCCGTGCTGTCATTCTTGTGTTGCAACTCTCACTTCCCTTTTCTTTACAGCACGCTGCCGCTGCAGCACTTAGTAATGAGACTGATAAGCTTGCCTTAATTGGCTTCAAGTCCCAAATAATTGAAGATCCATCCGGAGTTGTGGCCTCGTGGAATGAATCTGTCGACTTCTGTCAGTGGGCTGGAGTAAGATGTAGCCTTAGACATCAAAGAGTCATCAGTTTGAATCTCCAGGGTCAGAGATTGGCAGGTACAATCTCACCTCATCTTGGAAACCTTTCTTTCCTCAATTCTCTTGACCTTTCAGAAAATTCGTTACACGGTCAAATTCCTCAAGAACTCAGCAGGTTATTTAGGATTCAAAAGTTGAATCTGAGTTTCAACTTACTAGGAGGGGGAATTCCAGTTAATATTTCACATTGGGTTAACCTCAAGAGCCTTGTCTTAGAACGCAACTATCTTGTAGGACAGATTCCTTCTAATGTTGGATCACTTATAAAGCTAGTGCAACTTTATCTTAGAAATAACAATCTAACAGGAACAATTCCTGCTTCTATTGGAAATCTAACATCTTTACAACAGCTGCACTTATCATATAACAATTTAGTAGGACAAGTACCTGATTCTGTTGCTCGATTGACCAAATTGAGGGAGATTGGAGTAGCAGTAAATAGACTATCAGGGGAATTTCCTGCTTCATTGTATAATTTGTCCTTTCTTGAATTAATATCAATTTCTTACAACAACTTTGGTGGTAATCTCAGATCCGATATAGGCAACTTGTTCCCTAATCTTCAGATACTTCATTTAGCGCAGAATCACTTCACTGGTTCCATCCCATCCTCTTTAGCCAATGCTACAAAACTGCTGCAGCTTGATATTCCTCAAAATAATTTCACTGGAACCGTACCATCAAGTTTTAGTAACCTACGAAATCTGCTGTGGCTCAATGTTTTTGGTAACTCTCTTGGAAATGGTGCACCTGATGACCTCAACTTCATAGATCATCTAACCAATTGCAGCAACCTTCAATTCCTACATATCGGACTAAATCAGTTTGGAGGTATCCTTCCCAACTCCATAGTGAACCTGTCTAGCCATTTGACAAGGCTAATTATAACAGGCAATCAGATCCGAGGAACCATACCTAAAGATATCTCAAACTTGGTGAGCTTGGATTTACTCTACTTGGGTTACAACCATCTAACTGGCAGCATTCCAGATTCTGTTGGCAACCTACCAAACTTAGGAAATCTTGGTTTGGATTCAAATTCTTTGACAGGGGTAATTCCTCCTTCTATAGGCAACCTTACTAAACTTTTATATCTTTATTTGTCATATAACAAGCTAGAAGGAACCATACCTCCAACTCTAGGTAACTGTAAGCAGTTGCAATATATCCTGCTTTACAAAAACAATCTGAGTGGAGCTATACCCCAGCAACTCGCAACTCTTTCATCTCTCATACTAGTAAATGTGTCTTATAACTCCTTTACTGGTCACCTCCCAACCGATATAGGAAATTGGAGCCGCCTTATTTCTCTTGATCTTTCTCATAACAACTTTTCCGGTATAATTCCACCATCCCTCGGAAACTGCTTGGATTTGCTGGAAATCCAAATGCAGAAAAACTCCCTCCAAGGAACCATTCCTAATTTAGGCGGCTTGAAGAATCTACAGATGTTAGATCTTTCCTTGAACAACCTATCCGGGCCCATTCCTCATTCCATGGGAACTCTTACTTCCTTAATCTACATGAACCTGTCATTTAACAATCTAGAGGGTAATGTTCCGGTTACTGGACCATTTTCCAACTTAAGTGCTGTGGTATTAGTTGGGAACCGCAAGCTTTGTGGTGGGATTCAAGAACTGAATTTACCACTATGTGCTGTTCAAGAACCCCAGAGAACACGAAAGAAGCATGTACTTGCCCTCAAGTTTATTTTGGTCATTGTATTTGTTGCTTCGTTCTCAATCCTGCTGCTGGTTATTGTGTTCCTTTATCGGAGAAGAAGTTCGAAAGATCAAATAGATGATAGATCTACATCTGGAAACTTCACCAAAATTTCTTATCAGCAGCTCCTCAAAGCAACTGGTGGATTTTCTTCTGAAAATTTAATTGGCTCTGGAGGTTTCGGGACTGTTTACAAGGGAACTCTAGGCCCTAACGGAATGGTTGTTGCTGTCAAGGTACTCAATCTCCAGCAGGAAGGAGCTTCGAAAAGCTTCATAGCAGAATGCCAAGCATTGAGAAACATTAGGCACCGGAACCTTGTAAAGGTCATCACAGCCTGCTCAAGTACTGATTTCAAAGGAAATGAGTTTAAAGCTTTGGTATATCAGTACATGCCAAATGGGAGCTTGGAGGAGTGGTTACATCCAGAAGTGGAGACACCAAAGGATAGCTTGACCATTCTTCAAAGAATAAATATCGTAACTGACGTAGCTTCTGCCCTTCACTATCTTCATCATCAGTGCCAAACTTCGATAGGTCATTGCGATATAAAGCCATCAAATGTTCTTCTTGATGAAGATCTCACAGCTCATCTAGGCGATTTCGGTTTAGTGAGACTCCTTCCTGGATTTGATTCTGAAGCTAATCTTAATCAGTTTAGCTCACTTGGAGTAAAAGGAACCATTGGCTATGCAGCTCCAGGTATATATGTCTAGCAATTAGCAAAATAAAGCTACGTAAATCTGTAACTTAAGTTCGACATGAACATGTGACTAACATTAGTGGTTTTTGTCTAACATTAGTGGTTTACTTTATCGATTGCAGAATATGGCACAGGTGGTAAGGTCTCCATTTTAGGAGATGTGTACAGTTTTGGAATCCTAATATTGGAGATATTCACTGGAAGAAGACCCACAGACACTTTGTTCCAAGAGAGCTCTAGCCTCTACCACTTTGTGAAAACAGCGTTACCGGAGAGAGTTATGGAGATTCTAGACAAAACAACTCTAAATGGTGACATAAAGGGGAAAACAACCAATGGAGAAGAATATTGGGCTAATTTGGAAAGACGTCAGATTGAATGCTTGGTTGATATACTTGAGATTGGAGTTGCATGTTCAGCTGAATCCCCAAGAGATAGATTGACAATGAGGCAAGTTTACAGTCAGTTGGCACAGATCAAGGACAAATTTCTGGTAACGGAAGACAGATGAAGAGGATTGAAGCCTTAGATAACAACTGAAACTTTGAATTTACTTTTCATGCAATGCTATTTCACTATGTTATGTCAGGAATTGAAAAATTCACCATAATGGAAATTGTAAAGACAAAAAGAAATCTGCAACAAAACTAGAGCATTAGAAACTTACTTGCTTCTTCTTTCTTAAGCAAGAGAGCAAAGTTTAAGAAGTTATGTATGAGATTGGGAAGCTTCCACTTGTCTTCTTGATAGGACATATAAATCCAGAATTTTCAATCCATGGTTTGAATTCTATATTAAAGAAACCGGAAGCTTTCTTCATTCTTCTTTCGAAGCAAAACTAGGAAAGTTTTGGACGTTTATGTCTTGGCTTTCTACGAAAGCAAGTATATCAATCTCGTCTTCACATCTAACTTTTCCGTACTGGCCTATATGTTATTAATATTAGTTACAAATTCACTAATTTAGGCCCTGTCTTCTTTAACATACCATAACAGCAACTAATTCACATTTGCAACTTAAACTTGACATTACAGCATAAAGGGATTGGTGCATTTGCAACTATAAAAAAAAAAGAGAGACTAAATCGGGATATTCCAATCCCAGCACCCCCTTTCCACCACACAAGGGATACTCCATCTATACAAGATTAAATATTTTATCTTGATTGCACAAACTAAGTAGACATAAGTATTTTATACTAAATATAAAAAATAAATCATCTAGTTAACTAAATGTACTTATATTCTTAATCTGAATATAATTGTTATGAACAATGTATATAATATCGTTTTGATTTATTAATGGGTGAGGTTCATTATCAATCAACATACTTAATAAATTCGATGGCGACAATATACATTATGTGAAATAATAGTTTATTGATGGATTTAGAGACTAATGATAACCCTTTAGAAAACTTAATAAGTTCTCATTCCATAAATCCTACAAGTGGATTTTATTTTTGATATATGAAACAAACAACATGTCTCACGGTCTCAGTATATGCTTATCCTTTGTATCCATCCATTCTCCATATGTGCAACCCAATTTAAGTTTTACATATAAGTGGGTAACTTTTACTCTACAACCTTTCCTCAACTATCTTTGGCGTTTGTCCTTGAATTTTTTTAACTTGCAAATAAAATAGTAGTAACTCACAGTTGATTCTTCGATGTATAATTCCTCTTGCACTCACAAAATACTAGCATGTCCTTTTTTAAGAAAAACATCTACTTTACCAAAATAACAAAATTAACTATCTTTTTTCCAAATATTGTCCAAACATCTTAACCTCGTCACTGCTACAGTATGTAAAAGCACAGTGGTTCTCCCATTCAGTCGACACTTAGTACAAATGATTTGAATTTGGTAATTACCAGAGGTTTAAGAGTTGCACAACATTAGGTCGTATCTGTCGATAGTTCAATAAGTAAAAGTCAATGAGGTGCTGGTTGGAGACCACTCTATGGCTGCCGCAACTAAACAAAAAATAGATGTTCTGAAGCTAAAATACAGAACTGTTATTTTCAACATGCACGTGCAGCATCAACAATCAAAAAAAAAAAAGCTCATGATCTCTTCAATCCAACTGCCTTAGCATTAGATGCAGATCTCCTCAAAATTGTTTTTTTCCTCTTAAATGCTTACAGTTTGTTTTAATGCATATACTGCTCCCAAAGAAATGCACAAGAGCAAATTGAAGATGTATGTGTGATTCCATAGGGAAGAAAGTCAAACTAAAAAACGTACCTCAATAATGCACAAAAATGACACTCCTGGAAATTTAACCCATCACCCCATATTTATCCATCTAAAAAAGAAAAGACGAGAATCGCCAAGATCTGAACCTATGTCGATGACCGACAACAACCACCAGATGGACCTGGTATGAATATATTATCTTTTCTTTTTCACGCCATTTCTCATCCCAGGTCCGAGGCATCGACCTTTGAGTAAACATCCCCACTCAAATCACAAGTGCAACCTCTTCAAAATCAGCCTTCATGAAGTGCAATCCACCCTAGGTAGCTTGGTAGTCCAGGAACAGCCTCAATTTCTGTGAAAGGAGCTCACGAGTTCCATACAGCGGTTTACTACTGATTATCCAATCCTTCTCAAGCAGCCCTGCCTTGGCACCATGCGACATCTCATCGTAGAAAGCAAAGACAATACAGTAGATGGAAGTCCTCAGGATATCAGCCATCGAATAAGCTTTTGCATAAAAAGGGGCTCCTTTTCTTTTTCCTGCAACACCTGCAGCTGAATCTCTCCTTCCTGAGTTTAATGTAGCCCACTTAATACCAGCAGGATCCATTACAGAATTCGATGATGGTAAGTTGGTTTTCTTGCCCATTAGAGTTTCAACAACCAATAAACTGGACAACAAAGTTGAGAGAACAGCCGCATTGCTCCCAGAAAGTTGAGCAACGCCAAACCTATCCTCCTTGTGTGAATGCACGGTCAGTGATGCCACAATGCGAGCACACCAGGCTAGTAGCTGCATGCATTAGTAATAACAGACCATTTCAGGATATATTAAATGACAGCAAAACTGAAGAAATTTAATTCATAAATTAAGAACAAACGACCAGAGAGAAAAATGCAGAACAATATCTAATACTAACATTCATTCATATGGAAATTAGTGATTTACCTGAAAGTCATCAAATGATTCATAAATCTTTGAATCAGCAAGCTGTTCATTTGGCGAACGCAACTGATGAGACAGTTGCAAGGAGTTATCAACTGGAGAGCTCTCCAAAACTTCACTTATGTTTCTCGTGAACTGTTCAACAGGGGTCAAGCATACAGAAATTACTCTTTTGTATGTCTCACCACTTTCCTCAAAGAAGGCAGCTCGGCGCCAAGGGTCAACATTACTCTCGCATACCATGCAAAGATCAAGGTATGCAAGATACTGCAGAAGAGATTTTGGTGTGCTCTCCTCCAATGCGGCAAGAAGCGGTTCACTTGGATTTGTCTCAGCAGCTGCAGAACCTTTTGGAGGGGCAAAGACAGACCGCTTTGTATGCAATACCTAAATAGTCAAATCAACATCACTTTTGCTTTTTATGCTATTTTCAAAATGCTACTTGAGAAAATAACCAGCTTGAAAATATACAGCTACTTGTGTGTGTGTGTGTGTGTGTGATAGAGAGAGAGAGAGACTGACTTGGTGTAAATGATGAGATAATTCCCAGCAGAGAATCGCCACAAAACTTCCGATGTAAAAGATAATCTGCTCAGTAATAAAGTTCCCTACAGGAAGTTGACCCTTAAACTCATAAGGTAGAAAAACTGCAAGGAGAGCTGAAAAGACATAACCAACAGCTGAAAGCTTTAGAGCTCTTCCAACAGCTAAAGGTAGCCCCATCTTAAAGCTGAAAAAAGGAGGACGCTGTTGACATGGAGTTGTTGTTAGTACCTCGGATTACAGAAAAAGATTCTACAAGTCACCACATCAAACTGCAATTTACATGATGGGACGTGCATATTTTATCAGACAATCTTGTTCATGCAGAGAGAAAGCAACCAAAGAGAAATCAAATTATTAGAATCATAGCAATGAGAGAAATCACAAATGGAGTTGAAAACTCTGAATTAACTGTTCCAGACTTCCAGTACGCATAGACGATTGGGTGCTTTCATGCAGAATCAGATATTTGTATACAAGGTATTTCTGGTATACACCAATAAAAGTACCTTATCCAAAAAATCCTCAACTCCCCCACCCTTTCCATATACGCACGCACACACAAAAGAAGTAAGCATCTCCTTGTCAAAAAGAAATGGCATTGTCATACTAGCTTAATGCCTCAACAAATACTGAATATGAAATAGTAACATTATTTTTTTCCTAAGATTTAAATCAAGTGAAGAAAAACAATTAAATTACAATGAGTACCACACTAATGGAAGTCCTGCCATTAAGTGACACATAATTCAGTTATATTCCATCACTTCCGCATTAAACAATAGAAAATAGCTCTATTTAACTTCTATACATGAAGCACGAGCAAGGTTTAGAAATAGTGTAAAAGGAAGTGCTTCGACTCATCAATATTTGTCTTACTCTTGTTCTAAAAAGGTCGAGGTATACTATCACCTTAGAGTTATAAGACTGTGCCTCTCCAGTGGATCATGAGCCTATTCACAGTCTATACACGACGTATAACACAGCAAAGACCAAAATAATATGCCAATGCAAATCATTTGTGATTTGACTACTGTTATTACTTAGGCTACCAGAATAATAACTTCCTCAGTATAGTACAAAGAACAATAAATAAGAGAGTGTGCAAGATATTCTAATAAAAAGTAAAGACACATTTACATGTAAACGTCAGTACATGCTCAATCAGGCAAACAACAAATTTCAACAGAGAGCAAACTGATTTTAGGTTAAAAAGCTAAAACTATGGATATCACTCAGTTAAAAGTCAATTCAACAAAAGCATATCCAATATCACAATTTATTCATGTGCGCAGGTTTGGTGAGTTAGCGTACAACTACATCGAGTACAACACTTCACAGCACAGGTTTGGTCCTCGGGACTTGGTACCTCCCGTTCTACTGTTTCTCCTTTGGTGTTAGCTAAATTGTTGTTACTTTAGCTCG
Source organism: Nicotiana noctiflora (assembly GCA_032618575.1). Lineage (NCBI taxonomy): Eukaryota > Viridiplantae > Streptophyta > Magnoliopsida > Solanales > Solanaceae > Nicotiana > Nicotiana noctiflora. Next base: position 362 of record JASVEL010009008.1, on the reverse strand, counting down.
CAATAGTTTGATCATTCAACTAGTGTACTTGCAGTTACGTGTTTCCTTCTAGTTTGACTCATTGTCCGTTGAGCACTAGCGAGTATTCTTTAGATTTGTCGTAGGAGTAGTGGCTGCAGTCTAGAATGATAGATTAAGGGCATGTACGCGGGTGGGGCAGAGTGTGGGGCCGGGTTCAGGGAGTGGGACGGGAGGCAGGGGATGTATAGGGGGCAAAGGAGCATATAGGCTGAGAATCGGGAAATGGAACATATGTTCGCTAACGAGTAAGTCTATAGAGTTAGGCGAAGATCCTTCAGAAGAGGAAGATTAATATAGCGTGTGTCCAGGAGAATAGGTGGGTCGGAACGAGGGTGATAAAC
>JASVEL010009007.1:0-123059 GCA_032618575.1 Nicotiana noctiflora | reverse complement strand
GCGGGTTTATTATCAGTTGCCCCAGCTACTTCTCAGGCTGGAGGAGGGGCCCAGACTCCTATTGCTCATACTCCGGAGCCAGTAGCTCCTCAGCCTCAGGCACCAGTAATTCAGCCAGCTGTGGCTACTCAGTCAGGTACCACAGCTCATGCTGGTGATGGAACGGCCATGACTTCTGATTCGTTATGGAGGCTTGATCGGTTCTCCAAGCTATTTACCACTACTTTCAGTGGAACCGCATCAGAGGATCCTCAGGACTTTTTATTCAGTTGCCATGAGATTCTCAAGACTATGGGGATCGTGGAGACAAACGGAGTTGATTTTTGTACTTTCAGACTTGCAGGATCCGCCAAGACTTGGTGGAGAGATTATTGCCTGACTCGACCAGCAGGGTCCCCAGCTCTATCATGGGACCAGTTTGCGGAACTATTTATCGAGAAGTTTCTCCCTACTACTCAGCGGGATTTACTTCGGAGGCAATTTGAGCGCCTCCATCAGGGCACTATGACAGTTACACAGTATGAGACGAGATTTATCGACTTGGCTCGTCATGCAGTAGTGATACTTCCCACCGAGCGGGAGAGGGTCCGCAAGTTTATAGATGGGCTTAATCATCCGATTAGACTCCAGGATGGCTATGGGCGTGGGGAGTGACATATCATTTCAGGAGGCAGCCAATGCAACACGCAGAGTTGAGATGGCTCTTGCTAGGGGAGGCGGTTATTCTTCGGATAAGAGGCCTCGTCATTCGGGTAGGTTTGGTGCTTCTTCCTCTGGTAGCAGAGAATCCTTTGATAGAGGCCAGTCCTCCAGGCCTTTTCATTCCGCCCTTCAGGCTTCACAGGGTGGACCAGGTGATCGCGGTTCTCATGGGTATTATTCAGACCAGTCTCCTATTAGTGCTCAGCCTCTTCAGAGCGTTCGTAGAGGCCATTCAGGTCGTCAGGGCCAGCAGCCCTATCAGTCTAAGAGTTGCTACGGTTGTGGCGACCCAGGTCATTTTATCGGGAATTGCCCTATAGCAGCGGGCAACTCTCAGCAGCGAGGTCCTCGTCCTATGATTCAGGCCCCAGCTGACCCTCAGCCTGCCCAGCCAGCCGGAGGCGGGGGTAGAGATTATAGAGGTGGAGGTCGAGACCGTAGAGGTGGAGACCGTCCAGCGAGAGGTAGAGGTCAGCCAGCTGATGGTCGTCCTAGAGACGCAGCTCAGAGGGGAGGTGCAGATCCCCGATTCTATGCTTTACCAGCCAGGCCAGAGGCAGAGGCATCAGATGCCGTGATTACAGGTACTATTCTTGTATGTGGCAGAGGTGCTTCAGTATTATTTGACCCTGGATCTACATATTCCTATGTGTCTTCCTACTTCGCACCGTATTTGGCTGTGCCCAGCTATGCTCTGGATATTCCAGCTTATGTGGCTACGCCAGTGGGTGACTCTATTGTAGTCGATCGGGTGCATCGTGCGTGCGTAGTTATATTTGGGGGTCTTGAGACCCGTGTTGATCCGTTGCTCTTGGATATGGTAGATTTTGATGTCATATTGGGGATGGACTGGTTGTCCCCATACCATGCTATTCTTGATTGTCATGCTAAGACTGTCACCTTAGCCTTGCCAGAATCACCCCGATTAGAGTGGAAGGGTACCTCAAGCCACTCCGTTCGCACCGTTATTTCTTATGTTAAGGCTCGACGTATGGTCGAGAAGGGGTGTCTAGCTTATTTGGCTTATGTTCGTGATTCCAGCGCAGAAGTTCCTTCCATTGAGTCGGTCCCTATTGCATGGGAGTTTCCGGAGGTTTTTCCTTCAGACCTGCCGGGCATGCCACCCGACAGGGATATTGATTTCTGTATTGATCTGGCACCGGGTACTCCAGCCCATCTCTATTCCACCCTATCGTATGGCCCCGCCGGAACTAAAAGAATTGAAAGATCAGTCGCAGGACCTTCTTGAGAAGGGCTTTATCAGGCCCAGTGTTTCCCCCTCGGGAGCACCTGTGTTATTTGTAAAGAAGAAGGATGGCTCGATGCGGATGTGTATTGATTACCGGCAGTTAAACAAGGTGACTATCAAAAATAAATATCCACCGCCGAGGATTGATGATTTGTTTGACCAGCTCCAGGGAGCGAGGGTATTCTCTAAGATAGACTTGAGGTCAGGCTACCATCAGTTGAAGATCAGGGCGACTGACATTCCTAAGACAGCCTTTCGCTCTAGATATGGGCATTATGAGTTCTTGGTCATGTCCTTCGGGTTGACCAATGCCCCAGCAGCATTCATGGAGTTGATGAATCGAGTATTCGGGCCTTACTTAGATCTGTTCGTGATAGTTTTCATAGATGACATCCTGGTGTACTCCCGCAGCCAGGAAGAGCACGAGCAGCACCTCAGAGTGGTTCTTCAGACTCCGAAAGATAACCAGCTATATGCCAAATTTTCTAAATGTGAGTTCTGGCTGAGTTCGGTAGCATTTCTGGGTCACATTGTATCAGTGAAAGGTATTCAGGTAGACCCAAAGAAGATTGAGGCAGTCCAGAATTGGCCTCGACCAGCTTCAGTGATCGAGATCCGGAGTTTCTTGGGATTAGCAGGTTACTACCGTCGTTTTGTAGAGGGGTTTTCTTCTATTGCAGCCCCGATGACCAGGTTGACCCGGAAGGGTGTCCAGTTTCAGTGGTCAGAGGAGTGTGAGGCGAGCTTTCAGAAGCTCAAGACAGCCTTGACCACCGCACCAGTGTTGGTACTACCTACAGGTGCAGGGCCTTATACAGTTTATTGTGACGCATCTCGTACAGGGCTTGGAGCGGTATTGATGCAGGATGGTAAGGTTATCGCTTATGCTTCGAGGCGGTTAAAGATACATGAGAAGAATTATCCAGTTCATGATCTTGAGTTAGCAGCAGTGGTTCATGCCTTAAAGATCTGGAGGCATTATCTATATGGTGTGACATGTGAGGTGTACACCGATCACAAAAGCCTACAGTACTTGTTCAAACAGAAGGAGTTGAATCTACGACAGCGGAGATGGTTAGAGTTGCTAAAAGACTATGATGTTACTATATTATATCACCCGGTAAGGCCAATGTGGTGGCCGATGCATTGAGTAGAAAGTATGCCAGCATGGGTAGTCTTGCATATATTCCGGTCAATCGGAGACCATTAGCTCTAGATGTCCAGGCCTTAGCCAACCGGTTCGTGAGATTAGACATTTCTGAGCCTAGCAGGGTGTTAGCCTGCACGGTCGCTCGTTCTTCATTATTAGAGCGTATCCGTGAGAGGCAATTTGATGATCCTCATTTGCGTGAGTTGAGAGATACAGTACAGCGGGGAGGTGCCACACAGGTAAATCTAGATGATGATGGGGTATTGAAATTGCAGGGTCGAGTTTGTGTGCCCAATGTCGAAGGAATTCGAGAGTTGATCTTAGCAGAGGCCCACAGTTCGCGGTATTCTATTCACCCAGGTGCCGCGAAGATGTACCGGGACTTACGGCAACACTATTGGTGGCGCAGAATGAAGAAAGATATCGTTGCGTATGTCGCTCGGTGTCTAAATTGTCAGCAGGCGAAATATGAGCACCAGAGACCTGGTGGTGTATTCCAGAGGATTGAAATTCCCGAGTGGAAATGGGAGCGGATCACTATGGACTTCGTTACTGGACTTCCTTTGACTCGGAGGAAATTTGATGCTATTTGGGTCATTGTTGATAGATTGACCAAATCAGCACACTTTATTCCAGTATCTGTCTCCTACTCGTCGGAGAGGTTAGCGGAGGTTTACATTAGGGAGATTGTTCGTCTCCATGGGGTGCCGGTATCTATTATCTCTGATCGGGGTACGCAGTTTACCTCGCGGTTCTGGAGAGCGGTCCAGCGGGAGTTAGGCACTCAGGTTCAGTTGAGTACAGCATTTCATCCTCAGACGGATGGCCAGTCCGAGAGGACTATTCAGATTCTAGAGGATATGCTTCGAGCCTGTGTAATTGATTTCGGAGGCTCGTGGGACCAGTTTCTGCTATTAGCAGAGTTTGCCTACAATAACAACTACCAGTCTAGCATCCAGATGGCCCCGTATGAGGCGTTGTATGGTAGGCGATGTCGATCTCCAGTCGGATGGTTTGAGCCGGGAGAGGCTCAGTTGTTGGGTACAAACTTAGTTCAGGAGGCCTTGGATAAGGTCAAGACTATCCAGGAGAGATTGCGTTCAGCTCGGTCCAGGCAGAAGACTTATGCGGATCGTAAGGTTCGAGATGTAGATTTCATGGTTGGTGAACGAGTATTGCTCCGAGTGTCGCCTATGAAGGGCGTGATGAGGTTCGGGAAGAAAGGCAAGCTCAGCCCTAGGTATATTAGCCCATTTGAGATTCTAGACCGAGTGGGAGGGGTGGCTTACAAACTAGCTCTGACGCCTAGCTTATCGGCCGTGCATCCAGTTTTTCATGTATCTATGCTTCGGAGATACCACAGCGATCCCACACATGTGTTAGACTTCAGTACTGTCCAATTGGACAATGATCTATCCTACGAGGAGGAGCCGGTAGCCATTCTAGACCGGCAGGTTCGACAGTTGAGGTCGAAGAGTTATCCTTCTGTGCGTGTTCAGTGGAGAGGTCAGCCTCCTGAGGCATCGACCTGGGAGTCCGAGTCTGATATGCGGAGCCGTTACCCACACTTGTTTCCTGACTCAGGTAATTCTTTCTTTTGTCCGTTCGAGGACGAACGGTTGTTTTAGAGGTGGAGATTGTGACGACCCAAAGGGTCATCACTTATTTAATTAATCATTTCGAGCTTCTGAGGCCTTGAAAACCTCATTCTATGTTGCCTCGATTTGCGTGCACAGAGTCCGGGCACAAAGCTGAAAAATAATTATGTTGAAATATGTGAAATATGTGAAAAAGTAGAAGAATTTTGATATTAATATTGATATGGTTGACTTTGGTCAACATTTTTGGTAAACGGACCCGGATCCGTGATTTGACTATTTCAGAAAATCCGTAGAAAAATATGGAACTTGGGCATATGTCCGAAATTGAAATCCGAGGTCTAGAACCCCGATAAAAGAATTTTTCTGTTAAATTGTTTTCTGAAAATGTTTAAGGAAAATGAAACTGATTTTTTATTAAAAAGTACTGGTATCGGGCTCGTATTTTGGTTCCGACGCCCGGTACAGGTCATATATATTGGTTAAGCGCTTCCTGTAAAGTTTGGTTGAAAACGGACGTCGTTTGACGTGTTTCGGCCTTAAATTGGAAAGTTTGGAAATTATGAAATCTTAAAGAATTCTTGAGCTTTAAGGCTCAATTCATTGATTTTGATGTTATTTTAGCGATTTGATCGCGCGAGCAAGTTCGTATGATGTTTTTGAGTTAGTGTACATATTTGGTTTGGGGCCCCGAGGGCTCGGGAGTGTTTCGGAGGTGGTTCGGGGTGTTTTTGGACTTAGAAAACTGGCAGATTTTCTGCAATTTTTACACAGACATTTTACCCTACGCGATCGCGGACTTGTTCACGCGATCGCACTGCCTTGTCACGTTACTCAATGCGATCGCGGCTGTCTTCACGCGATCGCAAAGCTTTACGTCTTTCTTCAACGCGATCGCAGCCGTCTGCACGCGATCGCGTAGCTTTCCGTTTTCCTTCACCGCGATCGCGACCCTTTTCACGCGATCGCGTAGTACAAATGAGCCACCCAGCGAAATTCTTCTACGCGATCGCAGCATTGTCCACGCGATCGCGTAGTGTTGAATATTTTCCTTCCGCGATCACGACCCAATTCACGCGATCGCGTAGAACAAAAATTTCGCCCAGTGAATTTAAGACAGAAAACAGAACAGAAACGGGATAAAAATCCCATTTCTGTTCAAACCCCTTCTCCACAGCGTTTTAGGCGATTTTTGAGGCATTTCTTCATCAAAGTTCATTGGGTAAGTATTGTTAACTCGTTTTCTTCGTTTTTCATCAACATCAATCAAATCCTTAGGCTTAAACATGTATAAATTGGTTGAAAATTTGAGAAATGGGTATAGTTAGGGCTTTCAAAGAATTTGCGATTTAGATCTCGTTTTGGAGTCGAACTTAAGAACAAATTGTATATTTGAACTCATGGAAGATTGGGTGAAATTAATTTGGTTCGAAACTTGAGTTTCGATTATGTGGGCCCGGGGTCGGTTTTTACTATTCCGGGCGGAATGTGGTAAAAACCATATTTAGCAATATGAACTAGTTTGTTAAGTAGAATTGATGATATTAAATCAATTGTGTATAGATACGATTGGATTGGAGTCAAATTCAAAAGGAAAAGACATTTCCATGGGGTGAATTGTTCATAAGCATTCGAGGTAAGTGTTTGTTCTATCCTAGCTTGAGGGAATAGGATTATGTTTTATGTGTTATGTGATCGAGTGCGGTGTATGGGCTGTGGTGACGAGCATCCATACACTGGCGTCTAGTATGACCGTGAGTCGTTGGAAAAATGATTATTTGAGATATATTACAGATGAATTGTTATTGTTCTTCCTTGTTAGGACTTGTTGTGAAGAAAATTATTGATTGCCCTTGATGGGACGGTTTATGAATTACTGTTTCTTTCTTTGCCCTTAACTGTGATTGTTATTTGGGTGAGGAAGAGAGATAATGCACGAAGGGTGATGCCGTGCCATGTTTATTATTGTTTATGCACGAAGGATCATGCCGTGCCATGTTTATTATTGATTATGCACGAAGGATCATGCCGTGCCATGTTTATTATTGATTATGCACGAAGGATCATGCCGTGCCCTATTATTGATTATGCACGAAGGATCATGCCGTGCCCTATTATTGAACCATGTACGAAGGATCATGCCGTACTATGGATGTGAGGATGAGAGTAAAAGCACGAAGGGTGATGCCGTGCAACCGTTTGCTATTCCTTGAATTGATATTATTTGTGTTTACATTACACTTTGTTTTTCCTTGTGAAATTATTAACTGTGGTTAATTGTTGAATTCTTTAAGATATTCCTTATTGTGTTAATACTTGATTATTTCTTGTTATTTTGTGGTACACATATATATATTGAATTGCACAGGTTTATGTGGGTGTATGGTCCTAGGCTTGTCACTACTTCGCCGGGATAGGCCAGGCACTTACCAGCACATGGGGCCGGTTGTGCTGATGCTACACTTCTGTGCATTTTTGCACAGGTCCAGGTTACGATCAGGAGGAGCAGCAGCAGTAAATAGATTGCGTGGGAGTTGATCATATTTGAGACCGAGGTAGCTTGCAGACGTCCGCAGGCCCGGCGTCTCTTTCTTTAATTATGTTAATAGCTGTAGTCTCATTGTTCCGAGACAAACAGAATTATGTTATATTTCCTTCAGACTTTTATGTGTAGAATTCCATAGTAGTTTGTGAGTTGGTGACTCCAAGTCTTGGGTAGAGGATTTCAGTATGATTTTTACCTCGTGATTTATTATTTCCATTTCGATAAAGTATTCCGCATTTAATTAATTAAAATTGTGTTAAAAATAGGATAGTATGAACACAGTGGCTTGCCTAGCTACCACGAGTAGGCGCCATCACGATCCCGATATTGGGGGAAAATCCGGGTCGTGACAGAACCCTATGAAAGGGCTATGAAATGCAGCCTAGAGGTATGGAAAGTATATGAAAACTATGTGATCCATTTTATTGGGTAATGTGGTGATATATAATAATTTTGTTAAACCCTTATGATATCATTGTCCTTGCATAGATATGTTCTTAAAAAGAATCTAAATTACAAAATAGTTCATGCACATGCATTCTCTTTGAATGAGACGTATTATTTACAAAGTCTCCCTATCATAGTTCTATTTTTTACAACCTCTTATAGAATTGAGCTCTATAATTATGTTCCAGAATTGAGTTATAGCACTATTGATACTTCCTACTTGCTTTTCATAAATTCTCAACAAAGGACTATTCCCGATGAATTTTTTATAGAAACGTTTTATTTAAATGAACAACATCTACTCACTTGTGCCTATACAAGCACCATCATAAAGTTTGTACATGTGGTGTCAAGTTCAATGCAAAGTATCCAATATTTGTGATCCTTCTCGAGTCACTCTTTTACTTAGTTGTGTGTGGCTTATATGGATTGATCAACCAATCTGCTATCTTACGAATATCATCATGAAACCTTTTCACTGTCTAGTACCATATATGCACATCTCAGTCCCTATCATATGAGTGCATATCAATCGAAATGGTCACCATGTGCATAAAGTCTCTCTGAAAAATTGAGATCCTCACATCCCCATCATAGATATCTTGTGTCGTCATGGTTTTCGTGCCCAGTTGGGACATCTCGCAGTAAGTAGCTCACTCTGTCCTAGTATTGTGGTTGCTTGTGGCATGGTCATGTATTGCAGTGGGGAGTTAATATAGTAGAAGTGTGTCCAACTTATAACCAATGATTATTTTCTCTTTATGTCTTCGCAATGTGTTAAATTTATTCCTTATTTAGTGAATTCATTGTACTAGTTCCCTATGCTAGTACGACAACCATAAGAGAACATGCCCTTCTATGTATCACTATGACACTTCCTTTTTCAAGTCAACACCTATGGAGATCTCATCATGAACATCTGCAAACCTTCAGTGATTATTGTGCACTGTCTCATTGAGTTTGGTTTTCTTTACACCCTCAACTTCTAGAATCATGGACTATGCTGTTGTCATGTGTGGAGTGTTTTACTACCCTTGGTATCATACCTTCTTGGCTGGATATGAGTGTTATTTGCCTTCTCCCCGGAGCGTCGTGTTAATTATTAAAACCATCTAACCAATTTTTGAGTTTGTCCCAATATCAAGATTTCCTAGTTATTGAGTTTCACTCGCGAAAGGTTGAGATCAAATGACTTCGGATTTTTGTACATATCATGAACATGTTGATTTGAATGACAAATGGTCATAAATTTTAGTTCCCTCATATATGATCAATTACCAAGAAGTGTTAAGTTGTCTAGAATATAGTAATCTCATAAGCGTTCAATTCTTTTCATCCTTATTGACTTATGGCATAGATTCTGTGCGTCAAGTAATGTTAAGAGTGTAATTCAACTTCGTGTATTTTGAATCCCATATCACATTCAAGGTGCCAGAGTATTCCTATTCGGGGTCGACGGATTTTCCCTACACTCTAGAAAATGAGTGGTTCACGTACTTGAGTATTCCTCCTTAATGGTTCTTATTTCTCATGTACTACTTACTCCTATGCCTCATTTGTGTATTAATTGAGGTAGTCATAGTGATTAACCATGTCAGTATTGTTAGTAGTAACATTTTGTGTCTCTTAGTATACGACCTCATAAAATACTCTACCCAGTGCATTAATGTATTCCTGAAGAACTCTAGCCTGATCTTGAACTCTGTTGTTCCTCATTGTATTAGATCGTTGGGTATTGTAAGTTCACACAAGTCAAAGATAAAGCTTCATAGTGTGATCATGTATATATTGGATAGATAAAGTTATGGTCAGTTTATGGTATCAAATCTTAGGGTAATTATTAATGGTCATCAAGGGTTTAGTATGAGTGTACCCCTGAAAATGTTATGTGAGTTGATAGTAAAGGTAACATGACTGTATTACACATTAGGTTGCAATAGGTGTATGATATTCCCCGTAACTGTTCCTCATGTACTTTGTGTTTCCATATGCTTATATCTAAGAAGATAGTGATAAAAAAAATATGGGTACGAATTGACTTGATCGAATTATATGATCATGGTAATATCCTATATGATGCACTGCTAGCAAGACTCATGATGGCTTGACTTCATATGGACTATTGATTGAAATGAAATTATATTCTTGTTGATGAACACCCTTGCGATTACATTAATGGTTGGTAAAGACTATTATGAACACATGATTGTTTGTTTACTATGAACTGACATCCTTGATGGTATGATGCCAAGTTATGGAATTGTGGGTTATTGTTGTTATCATGAATTGCAATATATCCAGTGGAATGTAAATTGTATAGTGGAACTTATCAAAAGGTAAAGTCAATGGATAGTTATCTCATGCAAGATGTTTATCTGTCATCCTTGTTATGTATGTTTCAGAGTTGATATTATTTTTGTGAAGCTGTTATGACAATGCTTGTAAGTCGATAATGTCGTCTAGAAGGATAAATGTGTCGTGGAAGGAAAGTACTTTCGTTTGATTGAATACCAGTTAGTTTTGACTTGGAATGTACCATATAGGTATTTTGACGTAAAACTGTGCAGTCCATGTTCTGGTATCCATATGTTAATGTTGTGCTTGTAATACTGGGATTAGGATTGTGGATATATACATTGTGGTGCTATGTATTGTTGTGGATGTGTGGTTAAAACGATTTTGGTGATTCTATGGCAGGTGGATAGGCCTAGTTACAAAGGAAACTCTGCCGAAATTTTTGAAAAATTTAGGAGTTAGTGAAAATTTAGAGACTGGATGTAGGTTAGAAAAGAGATGTTTGATGTTAAAGTTTTTGGGGAATACTATACTCCTCATTCGAGGACGAATGATCCTAAGGGGGGAGAGAATGTAAGGCCCCAAAAAATTTCGCTAAGTAATTTAGGATTTTGTAGTGTCACACAGGCTTATTATAATATTTTTATATACTATTAATATGTTAGACATCAATTAGACATAGTAAATATGAGTATAAGTCTTATGGTAAGTTATGTGAGGTCTAATTGGAAGCCTAGGTGTACGCCAAATGGGAAATTTTTCGAAATAGGCCAAAATTCCAAATGGATTCACATAAGGCTCCACTTTAAACCATCATAGATAGTTATGTATGGGGTTTTATATGGTGAATAGCATATCAAATTAAGTCCCTTTAAGTCTAGTTTCCAACGCTTCAAACCGTTCGTTATTCGGACATTCCTACACAAAGTTATGATCAAATTATCAAAAGCTAGAAACATGCGAGTCGGTGTGAAATCTGCGATCGCAGATTTCACTCTGCGGACCGCAGAAACCATTATGCTATCGCAGAATGGTCGTAAAATGACACAGAACAGCCCATTTCTAGGCAACAAATTCTGCGGCGCATTTGCAGCCCGCATGGCGATTCTGCGGTGCGTTCTGCGATCGCAGAGCTGTCAACGGAGGGTAAATATCTAATTTTTATAACCAGATCCCATTTCAATATATAGGCTTAGGGGTTCATTTTGGGGTCATTTTACACTGATTCTAGAGATAGGTGAGAGCATTTTACAGAGAGAAGGAGTAACCCAACATTTAAATCATCCAAACCTTGCTTCAATCTTCAAGAATCAAAGAACCCAATCACAAGATCTTCATCTAAGAGGTAATATACTATACCCTAGGTTTCAATTTCGAGTTTGGTGTATAAGATGAGTTATTGAGGTATGATTCTTGGGTATATTAGTATTATGTATATATTCATGTAAAACTTAGGTTTATGGGAAGATATTTTTACATAAATAAGTAAAAATTGGGTTAGGGAATGAAGAAATTCTTGAAAAGGGAATTTTAAATCAAGATGCCCAACTAGTATTTGATAAAATGCTCAAATGAGCTAGTTTCATGAATATCTTTCGAATATGTGTTTAATTATTTTATGTCTCATAGTATATTGGAATTGCTAGAGTTTTTGGAGTGTTGTAGTAACTCAAGGAAAGCTCAATCGAGGTATGTATGGCTAACTTTGATCTTTGTAAAATTACCTTGTGTGGTGTACGAATACTTGGTGTGTGATATTGTCACGACCCAAAATCCGGTCGTGATGGCGCCCAACAATCAAGCTAGGCCAGCCAGACCAACAATTATTGATTTCATCTATTACCAGTCACATATGGACAACCCAAGAAGAATATATGAGTTTAAGAACTCCAATAATAATAATAATGAACAAAATACTGACACTCCCAAAGATCCGGAGTCATAAGTCTAGAGCCTCTAACAAAACCCAACAGGAATAGAGAGTACTATATAGAAATACTTAAGTCTGAATACAAAATACAAAATAACAACTGGGAATGAGAGGAGAAGCTAGGTTCTGCGAACGTAGGCAGCTACCTCAGCAACTCTATATGACACTGCAAACGCTGGAAATGCCTGTCTACTGCTCCTGAGTACCTGAGTCTGCACACAAAAGGTGCAGTGAGTAGGGGTGAGTACTAAGTACTCAGTGAGTAATAAATATATAACAACAGCTGAAAATAAGAAATCCACAGATTACCACATAATGAAGCTAAACTACAGTTCGAATCTCCTACGAACTAGCATCAACAATACAATACAGCTACCACAGAGTAATTCAACAAATAAAGATGCAATGCAATGCACATAACCGCTACGGCGTGTAGCCCGATCCAATTTAACATCGACGACGCTCACTGGGGGTTTGTACAGACTACGGAGGGGCTCCTACAGCCCAAGCGCAATACTGCTGCGGCGTGCAGCCCGATCCTCATATCAACCATTGCGGCGTGCAGCCCGATCCCATGCTCAGTCCACAATAAGCAATTAAGTCACAAAACAGTTCATTTTTCTTAATTCCGATTCATAATTTATGAAAAATACTTTAACTTTATTAAATTTTCAAAAGCCGGTGACTTAGCATTTCAAAAAGGTGATTTCAATTTCTAGGACTGAGATAAGTGATTTAAGCAATTATAGCTATCACATAAATATTGTCCTCTAAGGACGCTACAGGTCGGCACAAGGCCCCAAACAAGGCTTACAGCCCACAAATATATCAAATACAGTGTATTTCCAACACTAATAACATATTATTCCTTTCCGGGATGGACCAAGTCTCAATCCCTAGTCACAATCAATCCCGCACCTGCCACGGTGTTCGAGCCACGCCCTACTAGCGTCACAATGTGCTAAGCCGGGGTTTCGAACCCTCAGGCTACCATATACACAAACTACTCACCTCTAGCCGACCGTAGACTCGTCCGCGATGCTTTTTCCTTTGAATTTAGCTCCCTCGTGCGTAGAATCTAGTCAAACCACAATAATTATTTCAAATACGGGTCAAATAACCATAACCCATTTCAATTTACATGAAATTCGCATAAATACACTAAGTTGGTAAAACCCGACCCCGGGCCCACTGCTCGGAAAATTCCGAAATTAGTACCAACGCGACTCTCGTCTCACCACGAGTCCGTGCATATAAAATTTATCGAAATCGGAGTTCAAATGGCCTTCCAAATCCAAAAATCCCGTTTTCAATACTTAGGCCACAATTCTTCAAAATTCTACCCAAATTCATGAAGATTGATGTTAATTCTATCATAAAATGATGTTTTTGAGTCAAGAATCTTACCTCCGACGAATACCCGATGATTTCTCAGTGATTTCCTCGAGTTTTCTTCTCTCTAGGGCTCAAAATTGTGTTTTTGGGGTATAAACCCGCGACCCCTCTGTTCTGTGATTTTATTCACTGCCAGAGCAATTTGCTCTACGCGTTCGCGTGAGCTCCCACGCGTTTGCGATGCTTATTTTCCAGTTACTCTTCGCGAACGCGACGCCTACCACGCATTCGCGATGCTCAAACTCCCAGCCGCCCAAATTCCTTCCACGCGTTCGCGACTCCCAGTCACGCGAACGCGATAGTCCACTCCAGCTGACCTACGCGAACGCGACCTCAGGAACGCGATCACGAAGCATAAGGTTCCTGGACTACGCGAACGCGACACACCTGATCGCGAACGCGATGCTTGATCTGTCTGACCTTCGCGAACGCGGCCCATGCCATGCGAACGCGAAGGCTTAAATGCCTGGACAGAACCTGCAGTTTTTCTGCAGATTTTTGCCAAGTCCAAATGGCCGGTTGATGGTCCGAAATCATCCCAAGGCCTCCAGGACCCCAACGAAAATCACCAACGTACTCCAAAACATGATACGGACTTGTTCCAATCATAAAAACACCATACTAAACATCAAACGATGTCCGAATGACCTGAAAATTTGCAGACATATCCAAAATCTCATAACGAAGCTACAGAAATTGTCGGAATTCTATTCCGACCCCCGGATCAAAATATCACCTACCATCCGGTTTTCGCCAACTTAAGATATGTAATTGCAAGGTAACGAGGTGGTAATTCCCGTAACGACGGGCCGGGTCGTTACATTCTCCCCAACTTAAACAAACGCTCGTCCGCGAGCGGGTTAAGAAACATACCTGGAGCATCAAACAAGTGTGGATATCTGCTCCGCATTTCCTGCTCGGTCTCCCAAGTTGCTTCCTCCACGGGAAGACCTCTCCACTGCACTTTCACTGAAGCTATATCCTTGGATCTTAGCTTACGAACCTGTCGACCCAAAATGGCTACTGGTTCCACATCATAAGTCAAGTCTTCATCTAGCTGTATCGTGCTGAAGTCCAACACATGAGACGGGTCTCCGACATACTTCCGGAGCATAGATACATGGAACACCGGGTGAACTCCCGACAAACTAGGTGGCAAAGCGAGCATATAGGCCACCTCCCCAACTTCCCTAAGCACCTAAAGGTCCAATAAACCTTGGGCTCAACTTCCCTTTCTTCCCAAACCTCATAACACCCTTCATAGGCAAAACCTTCAGCAACACCTTCTCACCTACTGAATAAGACACATCTCGGACCTTCCGGTCTACATAACTCTTCTGACGCGACTGAGCTGTGCGAAGTCTCTCCTGAATCACCTTCACCTTGTCTAAGGCATCTTGGACTAACTCCGTCCCCAACAACCTAGCCTCGCCGGGCTCGAACCAACCGACTGGAGACCTACACCGTCTCCCATATAAAGCTTCATACGGTGCCATCTGAATGATGGACTGATAGCTATTATTATAAGCAAACTCCGCCAAAGGCAAATAATCAGCCCACGAACCACCGAAATCAATGGCACAAGCACGCAACATGTCCTCTAATATCTGAATAGTATGCTCAGACTGTCCATCCGTCTGTGGATGAAATGTTGTGCTCAGCTCTACCTGTGAACCCAACTCTCGCTGAAATGTCCTCCAGAACTGAGAAGTGAACTGGGTACCTCTGTCTGATATAATAGAAATGGGAACTCCATGCAATCTCACTATCTTACGGATGAATATCTTTGCCAACCGCTCTGAGGAATAAGTAGTACACACTGGGATGAAGTGAGCTGACTTAGTCAACCTATCCACCACCACCCAAACCGAATCAAACTTCCTCGTTGTCCGAGGGAGTCCACTAACAAAGTCCATAGTAATCCTTTCCCACTTCCACTCAGGAATATCAATACGCTGGAACACACCACCAGGTCTCTGATGCTCATACTTGACCTGCTGACAATTTAGACACCGAGCCACATGGCTCACAATATCTTTCTTCATCTTTCTCCACCAGTAATTCTGCTTCAAATCTCGGTACATCTTCGCGGCTCCTGGATGAATAGAATACCGCGAGCTATGAGCCTCCTCCAATATCAATTCACGAAGGCCGTCAACATTGGGCACGCATATCCGCCCCTGCATCCGCAATACACCATCACTATCAATAGTGACATCTCTGGCATCATCATGCTGAACTCTATCCTTAAGGACAAGTAAGTGTGGATCATCATACTGGCACTCTCGAATACGATCATATAAAGAAGAACGAGCTACTACACAAGCCATCACCCGACCGGGCTCAGAAATATCCAGCCTCACCATCTGATTAGCTAACGCCTGAACATCAACTGCTAGGGGTCTCTCCCCAACTGGAATATACGCCAAACTGCCCATACTAATAGCCTTCCGGCTCAATGCATCAGCCACTACATTGGCTTTCCCGGGATGATACAAGATAGTAATATCATAGTCTTTAAGCAACTCAAGCCATCTCCGCTGCCTCAAATTTAGATCTTTCTGCTTAAACAAATGCTGAAGGCTGCGGTGGTCCGTATATACATCACAAGATACACCATATAGGTAATGCCTCCAAATCTTCAAGGCATGAACAATAGCAGACAACTCCAAATCATGAACAAGGTAGTTCTTCTCGTGGGGCTTTAGCTGACGAGAAGCATATGCAATAACTCTACCCTCCTGCATCAACACACAACCGAGTCCAACTCTAGAAGCATCACAATACACCGTATATGACCTTGAAGCTGATGGTAACACAAGTACTGGAGCGGTGGTCAAAGCCTCCTTGAGCTTCTGGAAGCTCTCCTCACATTCATCAGACCACACAAATGGAGCATTCTTTTGTGTCAACTTAGTCAACGGTGAAGCAATAGATGAGAAACCCTGAACAAACCGGCGATAATAGCCTGCCAAGCCGAGAAAACTCCGAATCTCTGTAGCTGAGGAAGGTCTGGGCCAATTCTGCACTGCCTCGACCTTCTGTGGATCAACCCTAATACTATCACTTGACACTACATGTCCCAGAAAACCGACAGTATCAAGCCAGAACTCACACTTAGTGAATTTTGTATAGAGCTTCTCTTCTCTCAACCTCTGCAATACCACCCTCAAATGCTGTGCATGCTGCTCCTGGCTGCGTGAATAGACTAGAATATCATCAATAAACACAATCACAAAAGAATCAAGGTACGACCGAAATACACTATTCATCAAGTGCATGAATGCAGCTGGGGCATTAGTCAACCCGAAAGACATCACCAGGAACTCGTAGTGCCCATATCACGTCCTGAACGCTGTCTTCATAATATCTGAGTCCCTGATCTTCAACTGATGATAGCCCGATCGAAGGTCAATCTTAGAAAATACACTAGCTCCCTGGAGCTGATCAAAT
The DNA here is from genome assembly GCA_032618575.1 of Nicotiana noctiflora. Taxonomy (NCBI): domain Eukaryota; kingdom Viridiplantae; phylum Streptophyta; class Magnoliopsida; order Solanales; family Solanaceae; genus Nicotiana; species Nicotiana noctiflora. The sequence continues at coordinate 106,295 of JASVEL010009007.1, read as the reverse complement.
AGGTCCTCAATACGAGGTAATGGGTATTTATTCTTCACTGTTACCTTGTTCAGCTGCCTGTAATCAATGCACATTCTCATTGTGCCATCTTTCTTCTTCACGAACAACACCGGTGCACCCCAAGGTGACACACTCGGACGAATGAAACCCTTATCTAAGAGTTCCTGAAGCTGTTCTTTCAATTCTTTTAACTCCGCTGGTGCCATGCGATAGGGAGGAATAGAAATGGGCTGAGTGCCCGGCACCAAGTCAATACCAAAATCGATATCTTTGTCAGGCGGCATGCCCGGCAGGTCTGCTGGAAATACATCCGGAAACTCCCTCACAATGGGGACCGAATCAAGACTGGGTGTCTCGGCCTCAACATTTCTAATGAAGGCCAAATAAGATAAACAACCCTTGTCAATCATTCGTTGGGCCTTTATATAAGAAATCACCCCAGACACATAATCAGTCAAGCCACGCCACTCGATCCTCGGATTACCTGGAATAGCTAGTGTGACTGTCTTGGCATGACAGTCCAGAATCGCATGGTAAGGAGATAGCCAATCCATGCCTAGAATTACATCGAAATCTACCATGCCCAGTAGTAATAAATCAACTCGAGTTTCCAGACCCCCAATAGTAATAATACAGGATCGATATACCTGATCCACAACAACAGTATCCCCCACTTGGGTAGATACATGTACGGGCAAAGCAAGAATACCACGGGTCATACCCAAATGATGTGAAAAATAAGTAGAGACATAAGAATAGGTGGATCCGGGATCAAATAAGACAGAAGCATCCCTGTGGCAGACTAAGATAATACCTGAAATGACCGCATCTGAAACACTAGCATCCTTCCTATCCGGAAGAGCATAAAAACGAGCCTGGCCTCCACCTATATGATCTTCACCCCTAGGGCGACCTCTGGATACCTGGCCACCAGTCCTAGCCGACTGTGCTGGCGCCGAAGAAACAGGAGTAGAAGACGAGGGCTGATCCCTCTGCTGAGACCGCTTACGAAGCCATTGAGGACACTCTCTCCTGATATGGCCCAAATCACCGCACTCAAAACAACAGCCTGAAGATGGAAGAAGGGGTTGCTGAGGACCCCTCGCTACAGATGAACCTTGTGCTGAGGAAACAGGAGCAGAGCTATGAGCTGGAAGAGCACTCAGTGCAGGCTGACTCTGCTGACGACTCTGCTGACCCTGATAACCCTGATGGCCCAGACGACCCCGATCTGATGAAACTCCACTAGACTCTGCACGTCCAGACTGATGAGACCTGAATGAACGACCCCTGCTATACTGGGGTTGGCCCCTAGACGGAGCACCACTGAAACTGCCAGAACCACGAGGCTTATTAGCCTCTCTCTCCTCCCGCTCTCTGCGGCGATCTGTCTCAATATGACGGGCAGCATCAACCACCTCTTCAAAGGTAACTGCCGAAACTCTCTCCCCGGTCATCAATATGCGGATGGGATAAATAAGACCATCGATAAATCTCCGAATCCTTTCTCTGTTTGTAGGAAACATCCGCATGGCATGACGGGCCAACTGTGTGAATCTCATCTCGTACTGATTAACCGTCATATCTCCCTGCTTCAACAACTCAAACTGTCGACGCAGCTCCTCTCTCTGAGACCGAGGCACGTACTTCTCCAAGAATACAGTGGAGAACTGCTGCCAAGTGAGGGGCACTGCCCCAGCGGGCCTATGCCTCTCGAAATCCTCCCACCACTGAAATGCTGCACCTGTGAACTGAAAAGTGGTGAATGAAACACCGCCGGACTCTAGAATACCCGCGGTGCGAAGCATGCGCCGACATCTGTCAAGAAAACCCTAGGCGTCCTCGCCCTCGGCACCACTGAATGTCGGAGGCCGTAGCCTCTCAAATCTCTCCAAACGACGCCGCTCATCGTCGGGCATAGCCGGAACCATATAAGCAAGGAGCCGGTGCAACGGGCGCAACCGGGCCGGACCGGCGGTGTGTGAGCCGCAAGGGTCCGATTTCCTCCCCGCTCGTGAAGAAGATATCGCAACGGTAGCTGCAACTACCCGAGCCAAGCTCGTGCACACCGATAAGATCCGAGCCAAGGTCTCCTAAAGACCCGGTATCACAATGGGCACCGCCGGTGCCTCTGAACCCGAGTTGCCGGAGCGTCCGCCGCCGGAATCCGGTCCTCGAGTCCGGGCCACCGGTGCGGGAATCGACCCCGAGTCCGGTCGGCCGGTGGGTCGGCGAGCGCTGGTACTCGCTGCCCTACCTCTACCACGACCACGGCCTCTCGGGTGCCAATGGTGGTCGTCCGCCACGTCCGTTAGCTCGTGTTCTCGCCATCCGCGAGAGAATGGAACATGGAAAATTTTAATTTCATGACAACACAAATCGCACGATATGAATCCAAGAAAATGAGGTTTTTCCTAAAGTTTCTGTAGCCCTTCGAGGATAGATACGGACATCTACGTACCGATCCGCGAAAGCCTACTAAACCGGCTCATGACTCGCGAGTCCTAATAACCTAGAGCTCTGATACCAACTTGTCACGACCCAAAATCCGGTCATGATGGCGCCCAACAATCAAGCTAGGCCAGCCAGACCAACAATTTATGATTTCATCGATTACCAGTCCCATATGGACAACCCAAGAAGAATATATGCGTTTAAGAACTCCAATAATAATAATAATGAACAAAATACTGACACTCCCAAAGATCCGGAGTCACAAGTCTAGAGCCTCTAACAAAACCCAACAGGAATAGAGAGTACTATATAGAAATACTCAAGTCTGAATACAAAATACAAAATAACAACTGGGAATGAGAGGAGAAGCTAGGTTCTGCGAACTTAGGCAGCTACCTCAGCAACTCGATATGACACTGCAAACGCTGGAAATGCCTGTCTACTGCTCCTGAGTACCTGAGTCTGCACACAAAAGGTGCAGGGAGTAGGGGTGAGTACTAAGTACTCAGTGAGTAATAAATATATAACAGCAGCTGAAAATAAGAAATCCACAGATTACCACATAATGAAGCTAAACTACAGTTCGAATCTCCTACGAACTAGCATCAACAATACAATACAGCTACCACAGAGTAATTCAACAAATAAAGATGCAATGCAATGCACATAACCGCTACGGCGTGTAGCCCGATCCAATTTAACATCGACGGCGCTCACTGGGGGTGTGTACAGACTCCGGAGGGGCTCCTACAGCCCAAGCGCAATACTGCTGCGGCGTGCGGCCCGATCCTCATATCAACCACTGCGGCGTGCAGCCCGATCCCATACTCAGTCCACAATAAGCAATTAAGTCACAAAACAATTCATTTTTCTTAATTCCAGTTTCCAGTTCATAATTTATGAAAAATACTTTAACTTTATTAAATTTGCAAAAGCCGGTGACTTAGCATTTCAAAAAGGTGATTTCAATTTCCAGGATTGAGATCAGTGATTTAAGCAATTATAGCTATCACATAAATATTGTCCTCTAAGGACGCTACAGATCGGCACAAGGCCCCAAACAAGGCTTACAACCCACAATTATATCAAATACAGTGTTTTTCCAACACTAATAACATATTATTCCTTTCCGGGATGGACCAAGTCTCAATCCCTAGTCACAATCAATCCCGCACCTGCCACGGTGTGCGAGCCACGCCCTACTAGCGTCACAATGTGCTAAGCCGGGGTTTCGAACCCTCAAGCTACCATATACACAAACTACTCACCTCTAGCCGGCTGTAGACTCGTCCGCGATGCCTTTTCCTTTGAATTTAGCTCCCTCGTGCGTAGAATCTAGCCAAACCATAATAATTATATCAAATACGGGTCAAAGAACCATAACCCATTTCAATTTACATGAAATTCGCATAAATACACTAAGTTGGTAAAACCCGACCCCGGGCCCACTGTTCAGAAAATTCCGAAATTAGTACCAACGCGATCCTCGTCTCGCCACGAGTCCGTGCATATAAACTTTATCGAAATCGGAGTTCAAATGGCCTTCCAAATCCAAAAATCCTGTTTTCAATACTTAGGCCACAATTCTTCAAAATTCTACCCAAATTCATGAAGATTGATGTTAATTCTACCATAAAATGATATTTTTGAGTCAAGAATCTTACCTCTGACGTATACCCGATGATTTCTCAGTGATTTCCTTGAGGTTTCTTCTCTCTAGGGCTCAATATTGTGTTTTTGGGGTATAAACCCGCGACCCCTCTGTTCTGTGATTTTATTCACTACCAGAGCAATTTGCTCTACGCGTTCGCGTGAGCTCCCACACGTTCGCGATTCTCATTTTCCAGTTACTCTTCGCGAACGCGACGCCTACCACGCGTTCGCGATGCTCAAACTCCCAGCCGCCCAAGTTCCTTCTACGCGTTCGCGACTCCCAGTCACGCGAACGCGATAGTCCACTCCAGCTGACCTACGCGAACGCGACCTCAGGAACGCGATCGCGAAGCATAAGATTCCTGGCCTACGCGAACGCGACACACCAAATCGCGAACGCGATGCTTGATCCGCCTGACCTTCGCGAATGCGGCCCATGCCACGCGAACGCGAAGGCTTAAATGCCTGGACAGAACCTGCAGTTTTTCTGCAGATTTTTGCCAAGTCCAAATGCCCGGTTGATGGTCCGAAATCATCCCAAGGCCCCCAGGACCCCAATGAAAACCACCAACGTACTCCAAAACATGATACGGACTTGTTCCAATCATAAAAACACCATACTAAACATCAAAATCACCATTTACTCACGAATTCAAGCCTAAGTTTCTTCAAAACTTTCAAAACTAACATTCAATCCAAAACCCAATCAAACAATGTCCGAATGACCTGAAAATTTGCAGACATATCCAAAATCACATAACAAAGCTACAGAAATTGTCGGAATTCCATTCCGACCCCCGGATCAAAATATCACCTACCATCCGGTTTTCGCCAAAATTCAACCTTCGCCAATTCAAGCCTAAAACTACACCGGACCTCCGAATTCAATTCCAATTGCTCTCCTAAGTCATAAATGATCCCCCGAAACTAATCGAATCATCAGAATCCGGTTCCGAGCACTCTAACTTAATAGTCAACTCTTGGTTGACTTCCTATATTCAAGCTTCGTTCAAACATACTATTTGCTTCATTTCCAATCCAAATCACTCCTAACTCACCCGATATACTTTAATACTGTTATAAAAGCATAAGATATGTAATTGCAAGGTAACGGGGTGGTAATTCCCGTAACGACGGGCCGGGTCGTTACAGATATCTATGTGGATTGTTGTAAAATCCATGTGGTTGGTTTGTTGGGTATTGATTGGTTTGATAGAGTATTTGTGGTTTAATGGTTCAAGTAATTGACAATAACCTAAATGCGTGATTGTGAAAGTGTTATGTGGTAAGAGTTGAGAAACAAATGATGGAAGAAAAATCATAAATGATGCAATTGGAACAATTGTGGTAATAACATATTTGGCTTGTTGTGGGAAATTATTGTGGTGACTTAAATTGCATATGAATTGTTGAAAATGAAAGAAAATGGTATTAATGGTTATGTAAACAAGTAAATTGTTGTGGTTATTCTTAAGAAGTGTTGTTGTTGATCTTTGTGTGTTGATTGTTGTTGTGTTGTTTGTGAATTGTAACTGTACGGTGGAATCGGGTTGCGCGCCGCAACATGAAGTAATAAGGTGTGGGTTGTGGTGATAAGGGTGTCCGAGGTAATAAGGGTGACCGAGGTAATAAGGGTGGAAAGCGATCGAAATCGCCATTGAAATCTATATGTGTACCAATTGTGAAATCATTGATAAGGCATCGTGAAAGGAGACAGCATGAGAGTTTGTAACCTGTGGGGTACTGATTGCCCCTTTGTTTGGTTGATTGTGCTTTCCATGTTTGTTTGGTGGTTGCTTCTATTGGTTCTTTCTACTTGTATATGGGTTGAGGACTACTTGAAACAAAGTTAAGTGTTGAAGATTTGTTTGGCTTGTCTTGTTATTCCTTTACGTATTTATTGGTTGTTTCTATTGACACGACTTACTTGTCTATGGCTTGAGTTTACTTGGGACAAAGTTTATTCATACATACTAGTACAATTCAAATGTACTGACGTCCCTTTTCCGGGGGTGCTACATTCGTGTTATGATTGTAGGTGGATCCATAGCAGATACTCCAGTCGACCGACCATAGCTCCTCATCACTTCCCGTCACCTTATTCGGCGATCCCCTTTCCATTCGGGGCCCTATGTGGCTCACGCCACTTTCTATTTTGGGATGTTATTTGATGTGTATAAGGTATACCGGAGCCTTGTAACCGGCATTTCTATTTTATTCTTCATTTATATTTAAAGGCTGCGTAAACAGGTTGTGGGTAGTGTAGGGCATGGTAATTTAAAAGATAAATATTGATGTGTGGCAATGTTGCATAAAAATTTGGAATACCTTTATTATGGTGAATGAAGTTTCAAATGAAAATTATTATTGTTATGTTTATAAAAAAAATTCAGTTAATGGAGTTCACATCTTATAAATGGCTTGGTTATTAGGTAATGAGAATGAGGGATAACACGTGGGATAGGAAAGGCACCCAGGTCCGCTTGACTGGGGATACCCGGTCGAGTGTCGGTCATGTCCATCGCATTTGGGGCGTGACAGAAATGAACCTTGATAGGGCGGCTATTCGCCCCGTCAGCTTCTGTACCTATTTCTTACTGTTCAGTACCTCAAGTATCGTGTCTATGGCCTTGATCTGATCTGGGTTGACATTGATGCCCCGTTGTGACACTATGAAACTCAAAAAAATTCCTAAGGCCACGCAGAAGGCTAATTTTTCTGGATTTAGTTTCATCCCGTACTGCTTCAATATGTTAAAGGCTTCTTTCAGATGACCGATATGGTCTTCTTTCTTTGCTGATTTCACTGGCATGTCGTTGATATAGACCTTCATTGTCTTGCCGAGCTATTCCTTGAACATCTTGGTTACTAACTTCAGGTATGTGGCCCCTGCATTCTTGAGTCCAAATGGCGTCACCTTATAGCAGTAAGTCCCTTGGTGGGTGATCAATGTTATTTTCTCTTGATCATTGTCAGCCATTAGGATTTGGTTGTAACTGGAGTAGGTGTCCAAGAAACTCAGTAGTTCATGTCCCGCTGTTGCATCGACCAGTTGGTCGATATGGGACAATGGAAATGAATCTCTTGGACATGCCTTGTTTAGTCGGTGAAGTCCACACATATTCTCTACTTGCCATTTTTCCTCTTGACCATGACCACATTAGCAACCCATTGGGGGTAGTTCGATTCTCTGATGGAGCAGTTAGCTAGTAATTTGTCCACTTCTGCACTGACTGGCTCGTTAATTGCAGCATTGAATTTCCTCATCATCCACCGTACGGACAGATAGAGATGATCGACATTTAGCTTATGAGTGGCGATGTCTTTCGGAATCCCCAGCATATCTGAGTGTGAAAAGGCAAATAGATCGGCATTGTTAGTCAAAAATTCATGATACTTACCTTGCTCGGAGAGGTTGTGTCTGATATAAGCCTTTTTTGTATCGTCGACATCGTCCAGATGTACTGCGTCGAGATCTTCAATAGTTTCTTTTCAAGCCTCTACAACATCGGGCTCTATGATGACTTCTGAAGGCGAGTCGGTTTTAGCTCCCGACATGGCTGATTTCTATGCTTATGCGCTTACCCCTTTTAACTGCTTGGTTTGTGTGCAGTCTTGGGCTATCCGGTAGCATTCCTGGATAGTGTGCGGCTCGCCTCGAATGCTGAAAATTCCATATGGGGTGGGAAATGTGATTACCTGATAGAATCTTAAGGGGACGACTCGCATGACGTGTATCCATGGGCGTCCTATGATGGCATTATAGGCGGTTTCCTGGTCCATGACGTTGAACGTAGTTTCCAGTGTGACTCCCAATGCCAAGACTGGTAGTTCTATTTCTCCAGACGTCCACTCTACTGCATTATTAAAACCCGTTAGTGTTATGCAACATGGAATTATCTTCTCCTTGAGCTTCATTCGCATGAGAACTCTCGGGTGGATAATACACGCGTCGCTTCTATTGTCTACCATAATTCTCTTCACATCTGTATCAACCAAAGCATCATAATGAGGGAAAGACAAACCGTCGGTATCTGACTTTTAAAAGATGATACTGTCTTCGATGCCATCGTATCATTTGTGAGTGATTGTCCATTTTAGCTTATGTGTGGTGGCAAACTTTACGCGGTTGATCACCGGTCGTCGCCACCGCCGATAATAATTTGTATCGTACGTACCGATGACGGTGGCCTTGGTGGTCCTTAAGATGAGTCGCACACTCTGGCGAAGTTGTCCTTTCCCTTATCGCTGAGCAATTCTTTCAGGTATCCCTGTTTCACCATTCTGACCACCTCCTATCGTAAACCTATGCAGTCTTCGGTCTTATGTCCTCTTTCCTGATGGAATTCGCACGGGACATTTGACCTTTTTGCATTTGGGTCTGATTTCATCTTTTGTGGCCACTAAACCTTCGTGCCCGGCTTCTCTAGTGCGTACACTATTTCTGAAGGGGAAACACAAAAGTTATGAGCAAATAATAATAAAGGCATACCTTTCATTTCGAAGGGGCGCGATATGTCGCGACACGACATCTGCATGCCTCGAGGGAGGCGGATTAGGATTTCTGACATAGGGTTGATGCTTTTTTCTATTGAAGCGCGAAAGCGATCCTTTCATCTATCGCTACATCGATCGCTCCTTACCTCGGACAGTAATGATGTTAGTCGCTGGGTTGGACCGTTGAGATCATCTTTATCTGCTCTTACTTCGGCACAGTAGGCATTATGGATTTCCTACCATGTGGTAGGAGGGTACTTCATAAGTCTATTGATTAACCTCTTGGTTTCCTTCGATCCGCTTCTGCTTATTCTGTTTTGGAAGGCTGCGACCGCCATTCTTTCCGACATATTTGGCAATCCCATTCTTACCCTATTGAACCAAGCTAGAAAGTCCTAGTGCCCTTCGCCCGTCGTTTGTTTGATGGCGAAGATGTCATTGACCTTTGCTTCAGCCTTCTTTGCTCCTGCATGAGTGGTAGCGAATTTATCTGCCATTTCCTCGAATAGTGATATCTATCGTACTAGTAGCTGAGAATACCGGGTTAACGCTCCTCCTGTCAGAGTCTCACCAAACTTTTTTAACAGCATAGATGGCACTTGTTCTTTTGACAAGTCGTTGCCTTTTACCGCGGTGACGTAATGAATCAGGTGATGTTCTGGATCCGTGGTCCCGTCGTATATTTTCAAGTATGGTAGCATTTTAAAGGTTTTCGGGATGGGGTGGGGAACAGCTTCCTCACTGTACGGTTGCTCGACAAACCTTCCCACATCGCGTTTTAGCAGTAGCTTAGGAGCGCCGGGTATTTTGTCAACCCTTTGGTGTTCTTTCATTTGGTCACGAAGCATTCTGTTCTCGTTTTCTATTTCTTCTATTTTCTTTAGGATGATCGCGAGTGTACCATCACTTACATCGGTGGTAGTGCAAGTGTTGATTGTTTGGACAGAGCCTAGCTCGCCGGTGACAGCAACGACTTCTACCATCGATGAATCTTCGATATTTCCTAGAGTGGTTTTTTCAAGCACGGTGTTTAGAGTGCTTGTCAACCACTCCTCTAACAACTTTTGGACTGCTGGTAGTGTTTCTTTCACCGTGGATGTTGAAGTCATCTTTCGCGCAAGATCATCCGATCCTCGAGTATAAAGGGTGTGACCTCTCCCTCTGGTATACCTCTTGGTGTTATATTCTCGGTATCTTCCCCACCAGCTTCGTTGAGGGAGTCTAAGAAGTTGTTTGATACATTTGTTATTGCCTTCAACCTTGCTTTTTTCTCTGCCATCGCTGGTTTCTATGGAGTGTGAAGGATAGAGATCATTGATTTTGATATCCTAGCTGAGAACTACGGTTTCAACTACCGAAATCCCCACAGACGGCGCCAAATTGTTTGACTCAATAAGAGTTAAACCTTTTTTTAAGCAAATCAATCAAAGAGATGAATGGGTAAATCGTAGTTGAAAATAATAACCCACAAGATCATTTCAATAATCGAAACAATAATAGCAATAAAGGAAAGAGATAGAGAGAGAAGGCGAGAATGATATGGAGATAAATATTAGAGAGAGAATTAGTTTTTTTGTTAGCAGTTATCTACTTATTACAATGTTCGGATCCCCTATATATAATGGGGGTACTCGAGCTGAGCCCTTAGAGTGACGATGTCAATGTACTTTATAGCGGAGCCAATAACAGGTCGAGGTCCTTCCTCCTCTCACCCCGGGGTCGTTCCTTCGTGTCGGCTCGTAGACATTCGGTTGTTGGTCATGTTGACGGTAGGATGTGGTTGGTCAAATTCGATCCCACACAAGTTGATCCTCGATTAGGGTACCTCACTTCAAGTGTTATCATTGAAACTCTTCCAAACCCTATTGCAAATGATTCAAATAGGTAGGCCATATTATTCTTCTTTACTTGATTCTCGATTGGTGATCAACTTTGGATGACTTGTAGTTTAGGGAAAATCAATGTAGGGTACAGTATATTCAATTCACTTTGCTTTAGATTTGCTAGAAGTAGGTCATCTCATTAAAGTTTGAAATGCTTATTCTGAGAATTTAGCATACACCCAAAAAAGTAGGTACTCAGCTATAAGAGTTACATTCTTTTTCCACATTTGGACAATAAACGCGTCCCTCTTAATTACCAAAATTTTATTCTCCAATTATTCTGCATTATTCATTTTTATTCAGGTATATCTTTTTTGCTCCTTTAATTTTTATTTAGGTTGAATTTGTTCGTGCGTGATGCGCAGAATATTAAGTTCATTTATTAAGGAATTCTAAGTACTTAAACGTCTCATTTATGAGTTGTGACTGTGAACTAGTCTCTCACATTAAAAGATTGTTTTGAGGATTGAAGAAAGAGATACAACACTTGTAATTAATGTCCACAAATTAGCAGCTTAGCCAATACAGTAGTAATTGCATCTAACAAAATTGTGGATCCAAAATCATCTACATTAAAAAAAAGTCCCATTTTTGCTTGTTATACACTTAATAAGTTGGAGTCCAATTGAAGTAAATACTCATGTTTCATGCACTAAGAAATGAAAAGAAGGAACGGAAAAAATTTTTGGTACGTAGTGCATTGGGGACTAGTGTTTGGTATCTTCCAACTAAAATAAACAACGGTGACTTCTCCTCTAAGTGTGACAAGCAAATTAAAAAGAAGACTCCACAATGCACTATGACCCAACATATGAAGGTCTCACAAAACTAACACACACATCTGAATGTACAGTTGAGATTTCGAATTGTGACGTATGATACTTTTGACATAATTTCGAAATATATAAATTTTGTAATTTCAAAAAACTTAAAAATTGTATATGTCTGCCACACGGTCAAAATTAAAAGGTTTGACTCTCGAAAAACAAAAATGTCACGTAAAGTAGACAGATGGAGAAGTATATATTGTGCATTATGTATGATTTGAACATTCATGTTTAACTTAAGATTTGATAGTGACTATAAACGTAGTATTATTATTATTATTATTATTATTATTATTATTATTATTTGGAGTAATATAACTTAACAATAAAGGCAAAAGACAGCAACTACTATAACAAACCCTTCCCAACTCTCTCAACCTTATAATTCCAACTACCATTTTCTTCTCCCTCCTTTCACCACAAAAGAACAAGAATATCTACATTTTTGTGTGTGTTGTTAGTTTGTTTGATCAGAATGAAGGATAGAATGGAAAAATTTGTACTTGTTCCATTTTCTATGGGTTGCATCTCTGAATCAAGTGTTGCAATTGGTCAACTTCATCATAAAAGATCAAGCCCTCGTGAAACCAACTTAACTCCCACAAGTCTCTTTTGCTCTTTCTTTCTCTTAATTCTTCCCTCTCCCTCACACTACACACACCTCAATAACACTTATTTGTAGGAGTTATAATTTCTATACTGACAATGTAACATAATTTTTACACTGCTAGATCAAGATAACATATATGTGGCTGTCCATAAAAAGTATGAATATTAACATGAAAATAAGACATGTTATTAACCTTGGCATAACCGGTAAAGTTGCTGCTATGTGACCAATACGTCAGAGAATCGGGCCGTAGAAACAGCCTCTTGCAGAAATGCAGGGTAAGGCTGCATACATTATATATATACCTTGTGGTCTGGCCCTTCCCTAGACCCCATACATAGCAGGAGTTTAGTGTACAACAAAATGTAAATACTTATATAGAATGACTAAGTTGGTGTTAATACTTCCCATAATGCAGAGAGCCAAGAAGAAGGAGAAGAGGATGAGGAGGAGGAACAAGAAGAAGGAGAGGATGATGACAGAATGTCAAGTTTGAAGAGTCCTAATTTAAGCCTTATGGCACTTGCTAAGTTTCAGAGGCTTTTCAAGAATTTCAAGAACTTGTCCTACTTATTTGGTGAGTCTCCACATTTTACCATATATGTTAAATCTCTTATTCTTGTTTGAACAACTTTTGGTGGTAATCGATTACTAGGGAATTCAAATGCTTGAAATGAATTAAAAATAAAGTTTTCTTGTAGTTCAATGGAAAGTACATAAATTTATAACTAAGCAAGTTTACTGGTTTGCATTCTGTTGCATTGTTACTCAAGATAAAACTATATATATATATATATATATATATATATATATATATATATATATATATATATATATATATATATATATATATATATATATATATATATATATATATTCCTACAATAGTAAGTGGGAAAAAGTAAAAATCTTAACTTTTGAATAGATTGGGATATATTTCTTTCCCTTTCTCTAAAGTCAAGACTACACAGCTAGGGAAGTTTTGATATACTAACCATTTCTGTCTCATACAATTTCATTTCCGACCTCCAACCTAACACCACCCAGACAAGTTAATTATCACTAAATTTTATTCAACATGACAATAAAAAAAAAGGCAGTTCAGTGCATTAGGTATCTCGTGTTTACGCAAGTCCAGAAGAGGGCTGCATCTCAAGGGGCCTTGTGATATAGACAACTTATCCTAATGCAAACTACTTCCACAGTTTGGATTATGACCTATAAGTCACACAGTAAAATTGCAAGATTATTTCTGCAATTGAGTAATTAACTAACTATAATGAAGTTATGTAATATTTGCAGTGGATAAGGATGAAATGGATGAGGAGGAGATGATGGTAATGGAAATAGGAGTTCCAACAAATGTGAAGCATGTAACTCACATAGGAATAGATGGTGCCTCTACTTCTATCCTTTCTAGGAGTTGGGAACATCTCAAAACCCCTGATTTCCTTACTTTCTCTTCTTAATTAAAACATTATTGTATATTCTCATTTTTCCACTGTTAAATGACTCAATTTGCAAGAAGGAAATGTTAAGTGTTTTTAGTGTATTAAGGCTTGGGACTATTCCAAAAACTTTGTTGTTTGTACAATGATGGCTTCTTAATTGCCTAATTGTTTGTGAGGTGTGGAAATAACATCCAAATGTAAAGGTATGTATCAGATCTATTCTCTTCGTCTCCGTTCTAATTTATGCGAAGGTGTTTCAATTTTGAGAGTCCCTTAATATGACCGCGCACCTTTTGAATATATATTTTTGAATTATTAATTACTATGTACTAATTTACGTAGTTTTTTAATATGTTAATTGTATGTCTAAGATAAAGATTCTATATCAAAATTCATGACCAAAAGATTATGTATCATTCTTTATTATTTGAAAGTAACTAAGACGAATGAAACACAAAGTGTGAAGAAGAGAAATAACAAATTGAAAAGGTACCAAGGAGGATGGAAAATAAACATTCATTGTCCTCTTATTTATAACTGTAATGATTTGCTCAATGCATTCAGAAACAAATAACAAAATTATTTCTTGACTACACTAATATTTTTTCTTTTTTTTTTTTTACAAAAAAAAAATGCAAATAGAAGGAATTTCAATAATGTGTTAGGGAACAAGAATTTGAGATTTTCGTCACCCAAAACTCTTCAATCCCTTATACAAACATGGATTTCTTCTCAAAATTTTTTTGGGTTGGTTTAGGCTATCAAGATCGATGAGTTAGGAGGAAAAACAAGTTATTATACGGAATAAGGTTTTGGTAGAGGCATGTCCTTAATTATGCCGCACAAGATATCATTGTCAGGCATATTGTATTCATCTTTCAAATCTCTTTTTGGAGAGAGGACACTGAAGTAAAGCTGTTGTCCTAAGTATTGCCTTTCAAGAGAATTTGACCTTAAGTTCCAAAGGCCAGCATTGTCAATAGTAGTCATAATTGCTGCCCATGAATTAGGATAAACTTGTATAGTATTCCTTGACACTGCATCAAGCAAGTTGTAGTTCTTCCTCTTCTCCCCTGTCCATTTCCCTGGTTCAATCCTACATATATACACCATTCAAATCCACATATTAATTTTAATTTTTTAACTTTCTTGCTACTACAACCATTAAAATTATTTATCTAAACTATTTTTGTAAAAACCTCTAAATTTCTCATCTCATATTTCCAATGAAACCTATTTAAACCAAATTCTGAACTAGTAAATTTAGTAGTAGCATTGTTGAGTATGATTAAAATATTCTAGATTAAAGGGAGAGTAGAAGGAACTTACGCAACAGCAAAGAAAGAGTATCCAGCCAAGTGAAAAGATTGAACACTCTTCTCATGGTTCTCAAAGATGATCTCTACAAAGTTACGGTAAGTTCCATTTACTACATTTGGTGCTAATGTGATCTTCTCATCTGTTTTAGCAGTTGGAGCTTCATAATCATCCTTAATAAGATCATACTTGAAAACCTTATCAGCAACACCGTAGTACTCAGCCAACTTAATTGGAGTCTCAGGATTCACATGTGAAACACCGTTGATTGCATATCGAAGCTTCCCGTCAACTGAGCCAGCCGTGTTCACTAGTTTTATGGTACGCGTGATGTTGATCTGGCCGTAGTGGTAAGATCCTTGTGGATTAGGTCTAGCTGCACTTGCTGTCAAATTCCAACGGAATGAGCGGAACTGGTTAAGTGACCACGCCCAACCAACTGGTGCCTTTGGCAATTCTAGTGAGGCAGGGGCGCCTTTGCCATTGGCGTAACGGATAGTGGCGGTAGCAGTGTGCGGTTCCTTTGTGAATCGTGTGGAGGCCACGAGGAAGTAATCTTTAGGTTCTTTATCAGCTGTTACCAGAACAGACATACACTGTCCGAGGTGAACGTCAAGTGAATCGTACATGTTTTGTACGGTGTGAGATCCTTCGATCTCAACTAATTTCATGACGTGTCCTTGGATCCTAACGTTGATAGAATCCTTCATGCCAACGTTACAGAACCTGTACCTGTACGTCTTTCCAGGGGTCATAGTGAACATTGGCTCGTCCCTGTTATCGCCTTTGCCACTTTTGCCATTGATGATCACTCCATTGGGCCTTCCCAGGGCGCGCCCACTGTCCAAAAGCTTCCTCAATTGGGAATGACTTTTGGTGTACCAATCACTTACAAGGACGAAGAATTCGTCTGCAGGGTTAACATCAAAGGGTACAGGAATCAATGCACGACTATGGACACTTATCCCACCATACCCACCCGCTGCACGATGCAAAGCTGTGGTTGGGTAATAGTAAAAGCTTCCAATTTGATCCTTGACCTGGAATTGGTACGTAAAATTGCTCCCTGGAGGAATGGGACAATTGGTGCCAAGGGTACCTTCTTGCCACGAATTCTTTCTCTGTTGGACGCCATTCCATGTTAAAAGGAACGGCTCGTCCAACTGATTGAACACATTGACAACAATATTATTGTTGGAGGTACCATTAATTATAGGTCCTGGAAACTGGCCATTGATCAAAATAACTTGTTGGGGTACACCAAGGGGAGAGATGGTGCCATAAGTGACTTTCCATTCAAAAAACAAAAATGGATCTCCTCCTTTTACTAGTGTTGTTGAAAGACACAGTGCCAGCAGCACAAGAACAAATCTCAACTTTTCCATATTCTATTTTCGTTTTTTTTTCTTTTTTTTCTTTGTTTGGTTTTAATAGAAACAATAGAAGAGTTTTCTATTGACAAAAAGGACAATCAAAGAAATGATTGTGCATTATGTGGAGAGGGACTGCCCTTTTATTTATGTAACTTGTGGTATTTAGAGGTTGTTTGGGATTGGTGATTAATGGCCAGACAAAAATAGCCGTGAATATTTCATGAATTGTCCGCAAGCGTCGTTTGCTCATGGTATTCGCAATTGCTTCCTTCTTGCGGTTTTCCTTTGTCGTCTTTAACCCCCATAGACGAACCTATTAAATTTATCTTTAGAATTTAAACTTACAAAATGTTATTACGTATATAAACAAAACTTTATAAAACTATACTACTTATGTTTTCGAAGAAAAACATTGAATCGTTCTTTCTACATACCATTCAAGATATAACTCATGCTTGATGGTTTACAAGAAACTTAAGATTGTATTCTTCGTTCGATCAAAACTCGTCCCTTTTTCAAGGCAAATTATACTACTAGGCATGCCTAGTAGCTATTTTATAAATAGTAAAAGAGAAAAGAAACCACAATGGAAAAGTACAAGTAGGGGGCTAGTTACAATTGTGTTGTCTCTATGCATTGGCTATATAATCACTCGTAGCACCTCCATTGCTTTAAGATGGCAGCATCATGTAGAGGATCATGGTATAATTGCCAGCACAAGTCTCACAAGGGCATATAATCTCGTAGCCGGATAGATCTTCCCAAACTCGTCTTGATGACTATACAAGCATTTTTTTTTTTTTTTGCAATTAAAACAATATTATTAATCATCCACAATTTGTATGAAACAAAGGCAACCTACCAGGCCACTCTTCTCATGACTCTCATATGCTACCAACAACCTTATCTACTAAAACATCAAAACTCCTACAAAGAACAAATAAACTTATTTACCTTTAAAATGAGTAACAATTAAATTTGTACGCGGTCTAAAAGATATATGATTTAATTTAACACGAATAATCTAAGAACAATAAATAATTAAATTAAAGAAAAATAAAACGATCAAACCAAACACGATGGAATAATTAAGCCTGACTTTAAGTTAAACGTTGAAACTGGTCCGGATCGAGTTCTCGAAATGGTCTCGGTTACAGCTAAAGAAATGAGCAACTAAAAAACACTTTGAACAATAGCTAGAAGACAAAAATAAACTTTATTGCTTTGATATGCGTGCCAATTATGGATAAAAAAAAAAGAAAATGTTCTCTCTTTTATATAGTAGAGGAGCTTCAATAATAGTACAAATCTAAATAAGGTAGAAATCCTTCTATTCTAGTAATCTATGATCCGCAACTGATATCGGGCGAGATTTATGTCGTAATATTCGATCGATAGCTTATTACGGCCCCTCGCTCGTTCTCTTTAACCGTCTTCCCTTAAGCCTTGATTCTTTTTTTTGCTCAAGCTCGATCCCTCTCATGTTTGGGCATGTCCAAATCTTGGTGCTTCACTTGTCCCCACAGGCTTTGATATGGGAACCCTCAGCTTTACTCGAGCCTGCGATGAACCACGTTGTCTCATGTTTCTTCGTCGGGAAATTGGGGATGACCTTAACCCCGATTTTACTCTTACATAGATAGTCCCCTCACTTCTAAGAAAGTAGATTTATAGAAACCACGAAGTGATAAATTGACTCCAGTTCTTTCTTCCATACACCACAACTGAGTTGACAAGTCCCCAAAACGTCCCATCAGTCGCTTCGTTCTGACTTTCATATACGTGCCAGTCGCCAGTTGACTTTCCTCGGTAGGTACCAAATACGAAACGTCGCGCATTTATTATTTCCTTCATATAAAATCTCCGATTTCCTTTTTCACTTTCGGATTTCAAATCTTCTTGAGTTACCCGCTAATTTTTTATTTGTTCATTTCTCTCAAATCTTTATAAAATGTTCTCCACGTCTTCATATCTTCATCTTTAGTCTTCAAACCTTCATACTTTATCTTCAAATCTTTATACCAGATCTTTAAATCTTCATACCCACCTTCAAACCTTCATATCAACCTTTATATTAACCTTCCTAATATTCCCAGGTCAAGATGGATAAAATCTCAAATAAATGCCTCAAAACACTGCTGCTTCAACATCCACCTAGGCTGCAGGCACCGAGGCAACCCTTTCGGTAGAAGCCCCGGAACATCCTCTTACAAACTTCATCCCTGGAGGTTGCTCCAAAGATAACGACTTTAAACTCGAAAAATTCTCTAAACAAGGGGACCGAGGATAGTAGGCATGGAGGTACTTCTGCTCCATCACTGAGAAAACACTCCATGTGGTCCAAGAGGACTGCAAATAGGAAGGCAAAAACGTAGTCGTTCCCAGTCCTGATGAGAACATAACGACAGACGTATAGGGATACTTAAGCATCTATATGTATCCTTTCACACTCAGTTAAATGGATACAGTGGTCCTTAATTTCTTAAGAGGTAGTGGATCTACCTCGGGTAGATCTACCTGTCGTTTTGGAGGATCATCACCCTTCTCCGTCACTTTGCTAACAACATAGATGAGCCCAAATTAACGATCGACCATCTGTTTTGTATTTACAGCACCCAAATCTTCCGAGGGGGCTAATCAAGCTTGCTCGACGAGCAATGAAGGCTCCATTCTCCTACATAAACGAGGGCAGGGACCACGGTTGGAAAGCGAGGTTTGTTCAAATAAAGACCAAAGACCTTATTCCCTCCGAGTTCCTACCGTTTCCCCGAGAAGTGGAACTCAAAACATAAGTTTGTTTCCTCTTAATTTACTGATTTGGTTCCCATCATTACTTATTTTTCTCCTTAATATGTAGATGTCGCCCAGGTCCACAATGTTGGCCCCCGTTTTAGGAGTGGGTCAAGGGCGTCTACAAACAGCTCACATATTTCGAGCGTGAGTGATAGAAGTATTACAAAGGAAATGAGAGGCTATTTCTCATGGTGAATGTCTCCTTTCTCCTAGTTGAATTCCCGGTTTATCTTAATATTTTGACTAAGAGTTTTCCTTTTGTAGATTTTTCCAAGACCACCAAACATCGGGCAATTACCGAGGTCATGGTCTCGTATCTATAAAAAAAAACCCTCTATTTCATTGTATCCTACTATTGAAGCTACTGCAAATAAGGAGGAGAAAACAAAGAAGAAGAAAAGGTGCCCTGACTCTTCTGATGCTCCCGTCGAGGCTAAAAAGAAGATTATCATAGTGAGGGTCAAAAAGAGTACCAAGAAAAGTACATGTTCCAGGGTCCCGGACCCTGAATCTCTTTACCGGCTCATGGACTACCCTGAGGACGATGACATGGATTTCGTCGTTCATGAGCCGCTCGATGATACATAAGGTCTGGTAGCCCGGAAGGGGGAGGGGGGAGGGGTTGATAGTAAGGTTGAATCCTCCTCAGCTCGATATACTGGGGAGGAACATGTGACCACTGCTCCTCAAGAATCTCCTCCGATTCTGAAAGAGTCCATCTCTATAAGCGCTGACGCCATTGTTATCCTGAAGTCACCATCTCATATGGAGCCTTTTTTAGATGAGGCTCGGGCTGTCACATAAAACTAACCGAGGTGTCTCGGGCCATAGACAAGGCCCTCAATTCTTTTTGTTGAATGCGTAGATGTCGGCGTGTTGGAGGGCTACACTAGT
The DNA here is from genome assembly GCA_032618575.1 of Nicotiana noctiflora. Lineage (NCBI taxonomy): Eukaryota > Viridiplantae > Streptophyta > Magnoliopsida > Solanales > Solanaceae > Nicotiana > Nicotiana noctiflora. The sequence continues at coordinate 86,543 of JASVEL010009007.1, read as the reverse complement.
TTTGTCCATCTAGAGATCCCAAAAAGGGATGCACTGCTGGTTCAGGTGGGTCGAGTTAGAGCCCGAAGGTCCAAAAGCAGTTCATCGCCCGTGTGAACCATGATCGAAAGAATACAATCATGTTCACAGTACCAACGGATACTAGGATGCTATCTGGGCCTGTCAGTGTGGCGAGCTATCTTTGTTCCTTGGTAACCGAAGAGGACCAAGTAAATGTGAATGAGGTACATGGGCCAAGCCTATTCAACAAGATACATCAAGAACTGAACATGGTATACTTTCTTCCCTTGTATATTTAAAGAGTTTATTTTACCTTACCGAATTTTAACGATTTTTCTTCTTTTATGCCTCAGGCCTCGGTTCTTCATCAGAGCTTGGACCGGTCCAGAATGGAGGTGAGTCACCTTGAGTTCAAGCTTAGGGAGTAGATCCGGCAAAGGGTTATGTACAAATTTCTTTGTGAGCAAAAAGATGAATTCCTCAAGGATAACTCCGTCCTCCAAGCCGAGCTCGAAAAAGCACAAAAGGAGGCCTTGAAGGAGAAATAGTAACACACCCTTCTGGTTAAAAAGCTAAGAGTGTTTGAGATCAATAACGAGAGGTTAAACGAAGCTCAACTCGGTCGTTACAAAACGAGAAGTTCGAGGACAACAATACACCTCGTTGAATTCCAAACTGGAGGCGGCTTCGAGTGAGACCTCCGTAGCTCAGGACATGTTGGCCTAGTACAAGAACAGATTAGAGGCGGCCGAAGCCCGTGTCATAACTATTGATAGTCCATTTTGACCCTCCCTTTAATTTATTTATACTTAATAATTTTCAATGGATAATTTTAAAATTATTTTCAATAAATTATACTTACTTTTACAAAATCAATTTAGTATTAGTACTTTTGGAAATTAAAAATTCACTGTGACAATTATAATTATAAATGAGATAATACATAAATTACCCATCAAACTTGTCCGAAAAAATCATTTACACACCTAAACTTTACGGGCGACATTTTACCCCACTCTTCTAAACTTAAGTGAATTTAATACCCCCCTCTGCGCAAAATGTGTAGTTAACGTAGCAGCTGCGCGTGAAGGCAAAAAAAAATTAAAACTAATTTACAGGTCCATGTGTCACTTTTTAATAGGATATTATAACTAATTAACTTAATATTGTTTTTTTTCTCTTTTATTTTTCATTTTTTCTTTTTTAACATGAATATATTATGTTAAAAACAATTTTTTCTAGTTTTACAAAATTTATTTTTGCAGTTTTTACACAAAATAAATCTTTAAAAAGAATTGAAACACTGAAGAAAAAAAAAATATTTTTCAAAAACATAAATATTTTGGTGGAAACATTTTATTCAGTTTTTAAAAAACGAAAAATATTTTGTTAAAACTATTTTTTTCGTTTTTACTATTTTTTCAAATTTTACAAAATACAAGTTTTTACAATTTTGTTAAAAAATAGTTATTTTTAACAAAATATTTTTGTTTTTCAAAAATTGAAGAAAAACAATTCAAGCAAAGTATTTTCGTTTATGAAAAATATTTTTTTTTCTGTTTTTAAATATTTTATTTTTGTAAAAATTGATATTTTTTTGTATAAACTGAATTTTTTTTCTGAAAACAGAAAAAATAAATTTCATTTTTAACAAAATATTTTTGTTTTTAAAAACTAAAAAGATTATTGTCAACAAAATACTTTCTTTTTTTAAAAAGTATATATTTTTGTTTTTTTAGTTTTAAAAAAAAATTATTTTGTAAAAACTGGGAATACAATTTTGTAAAAATAACTTTTTTTTTGTTTATTAACATAAAATATTCATTTTTGAAAAACTAAAATTTAAAAAAAATGAAAAAACTGAAAATATGGAACTTATGGTGCGTGTAACACACATCCATCATAAGACTTGGTTCAGTTTTTTGAAGGGGGTATAAAATTCACTTAAGTTTAGAATAGTGGGGTAAAAGGTCGCCCGTAAAGTTTAGGTGTGTAAATGATTTTTTCGGACAAGTTTGATGGGTATTTTATGTATTATCTCATTATAAATATACCATGCTTAATATTTTTAGATTCTTAAAATAGTTTTCATATATGTCACATAGGCTTTATGATTAATTTAACGAATTACTCCTTAACTTTTAATTAATTAGATTACTGTACTAATATTTTAAAATTAGTATTACGATTCAGAAAACAAGGTATTTTATAAATAATTAATTACAAATATTACTAGTATATTTGATACTTATAATTTTACTATATTTTACTAAAAATAATTAAGTTTATTTAAATTAATCTCAAAAGGGTCAAAATGCTATAATTGCAATTCTTAATTAAACATGAATTGGCCATTTTTAAAATTAATTCTGGCCCAAATACAAGAGCTCAATCCGAAATGACCCAACCCAAACAACCCCTTAGTTCCAAGTTGGAAATCCTCGCCCTCATCATTAGATCAATCAGAACTTTCCACGTCACCCACACCCACAAAACAAACAGAACTAATCTGGGTCGTCCGTTTCTTAGATCAACGTCTACTACTGAAAAATTGGTCTATGGCAACGCATGGAAAACCATTCCAGCAGGTAGCTAAACCGTTCCCGTAGCGATATTGGAACGGTTTGCAGACCGTCACATCCGCTTGCGTGCCAATAGACCTATAGGAATGGTTCTTGGAACGGTTTTCATCTCCGGTTCTATAGAGACGTTTATCGCAACGGTTTTCCATTTTTCTATTAGAACGATTATTCCTTCAAATTGGGATGGTTTAAAATCATTATGCAACGGCTCATAACCGTTACCATATTATCTAATGCAACACTTTCGTAAGCTATTGTTACGGTTATTTATGGATATAACAATGGTCTCTTAAAGCTATTGTAACAGTTGTTTTTGTATTGCTACAGTTGTAAGTACCTATTAGAACGATTTTGAGAGAATTTTGGAATGGTTTACCGGATATATTGTAACGGTTTACATTCTAATGGAACGCCATTTGTGTCCTATTGCAACGGTTCTGGTAGGCTATTGTAACAATTTATTTAAAATAGAAATATAGCTCCTGTTATAAGTAAATTATATATATATATATATATATATATATATATATATATATATATATATATATATATATATATATATATAATAACACTAAAATTTAAATAAATCACAAAATAAAACTATTAATAATATAACTCGTCCAACAAACTAATAATATCCATAAAAGTAAATGTTCTACCCCAAGTGCATAAGTTTAATACATTTCAAGATAGTAAGTTTCAAAATATTGACAACAAAAGATTACTAGGACATTCATCTATAGAAATTCAAATTTCATCTTAAGTAAGGTCTAGATCTTCATTGCCTTCATCTTCTATTTCTTGATCTACTCCACCAACGAAAGAGGATAAATAAAATCATTGCCTTTCATCTTGAATGCCTAGAATAAATAAATTGATCAAACAAGGAAAAAAAAATAATGGACATACAACATGCTAGTCATGAGCCTAGCTCTTCTACAAAAAAAAAAAATACATCATCCATACCCAAATTTGGACATTAAATATACATGCAAGCTTACTAAAAAAGAACAAAATATCAAATTAATCCCGTTATAGGATTTAAAAGGAAAAGAAACCACAAAGACCATTAAGCCTCAAGAGGGCATGGCGTCCTCAAGCAGACTAGAAAGTATAACATAACAGAATGAAAATAATTAACCATCATACCAGAACCTTCTAATAAGCAGACTAGAGCATTTACCTTCTCCTGGTATAATTCAGGCTCAATACAATCAGAAAAAGATCTTACTAAGCTAAACCTACTTCTCCATAAAATGAAATTGAAGGGATTTTCTATATCCAACTTAAATAGTCAAAAACACTACAATAATAGATAAAGTTGTTGACATATTACCTCAGATCTTGTTGGCTGTCTTTGTTCACTTCTATTGTGATTTCTGCCAGTCCCATAACAAGAATCAAATTCAACTCCATCGTAATGAAGATCACCACTTAAATCAATTAGCCATTTGTCATGAAATCCTATACCATCAGCATGACCAGTTGCAAAAACAATGGTTGGAGAATCACTATCCCTCCTTAAACTGTGTCTTGATATAGCATCCCAAAAAAGCCTCCTATTATTTCTTCTTGTTTCTTGACTGCCTATATCAGCAATGCTACTAGATAAAATGTTGGAAGAGATACTCACCACATCAACATGTAGCACATCTATCGAATATGATCATTTTCTAATCTTGTATGATCCTACACCCATCTTACCATCTGCATTCTAGTTTTACCATCCATTTTAATAGAATGTGATAAGTTATAATCTTGTATGATTGTACATATATCTTACTAATCTAGTCTAATCTTGTGGATCTTAGAGTCACAATATTTACTCCAATCTAAGAAGGCTGGTCTTATATCAATCCTACAGCACTCGTCCATTTCACCAACTTATTATTATTTTATGTGTCACATATTCCTTGTCCTCTACCATTCCATTCTGTTGGAATGTCAGTCAGCAAGTAATGAAGAAACTTTGAAGAGTGAAGAAGAATAATTTTTTGTGAATAATATATCAACTAAATATAACAAAGCAGGAAACAAAAAGTGTGTGAAAGTATCTAAAAGGAAGAACGAACTAACGAAATAGATGTTTCTTACATGGATCACTAAAACTGTGCAGCTGACTTTTTGTATTTTGCTATATTCTGCAAAAGAAAAGAAATTTGTGAGCATGATACTTCGTCATAATTAATCAACCAGGAGAAACAACAAAAAAAATACTTACTTTGAAAATGTCAAACCAGAATGTCATCTTTACAGGATATAGAACTCATATTACCGTCACGTAGAAGAAATCAGGAAAGTGGTCGTTAATTGTGACTGGAAAAAATGTCTAATCTAGTGCACACAAAATATTTTATATGGTGAGAAATATCAATGGAACTAAACTTCTAATTAACAATGTATATAGTAAGCATTAGAAATGTGATGCATCTGATAAATGCAAGAATATGCTATCTGAAATAAAGGGGCAGAAAATAGAAAACGAAGATGACGAGCACAAGAATGTTTAAATGAGTAAGGAGTTCTTTCATGCGAAGCACATTATCTGATACAGCAAACACTTTTACGAAGCACGTGATGACATAAAAGCGCTTACTGTATTAGATAGTTGGACAAGTATAATAAAGGCCAAATGATACCCTCATAATTGGTTATCCAAATTAACATTAATAGTTGTCCTTCCCAATATCCCAAACTAAGGTTTATTCAGTTAAACCTAGAAACAGATATTAGTTCCTATGCAGAACTCCTTTCCTAAAAATGGGCAGCTTTTAACATCTAAGATGTTCACCAGTGGTAGATATAAAATTTCTCACTTAACCACAAACGTGGCAGTCAGCAAGGGCCACCCATCATACCCTTTTAAGAGGATGTATATCAAAGTTTCATGACTACAGAGCATAAGAACATACCTGAAAATGACCAGAAAGAAAGTTTCATGATTAACTTCGAGTCTTAGAGTAATGAAGGATCATAACAAGTTCAATTGTCAAAACATCAGAAAGTTTAAAACACAACGGCCACAGACACACCACTATAAAAATTCTTCACTAGAAACAAGAATAATAATCATTAAGAATGCTATGTGAAAGAAATATTCACTTTTCATAAACAATGGAGGATTTTAGGAAGCAAAAAAAAAATGATTTTGACTTACACGCTCAGTCAAACGCCTCTGCTGTGCCAACTTCTCCACAAGAAAAGCAGCGAGCGGCAAGATTTGGAGACTGAGACTGGAAGCACATCAAGAGTTTCATTTTTTTGTCTAAAGTATAGTAGGTATTAAGATCAGATAAAGAGAAGAGACACAAGATGGAAATACCAGCATATTAATTAGAAGCGGCCAATCCTTTAACGGCTTCGACCTAAACCAAAATCCAGCCCTAACTAAAAGGCCATACTACAATAGTAGTCAAGTGTTTGTCATCTGCAACACAATACTTAAAAATATTTTGAAATGGCATATCATTTCTTATTGGGTATACAACAAACGCTTTTACGAAGCACGGGATGGCATACCACGGCCTCTGCCTCCACCACCATAACCATAACCATACCTATTTCCTCCATATCCTTCTCTTTCATAATATGAACCTTAAGAATGTATACCACATCCAAGGACCAAGACCACAATGACCACCCTTGTATCTGGAGAAATCTCTAAACGTCTGCACCCATAAAACAAATTAGCTCATCGCAAAAGAACCATAGTCAGGAAAGTAACGCATACAAATCAGATATACATCAACGTCTATCTTCCTTTGCCTAGAGAATCTGGCCCTTCCATGATTTGGCTCATTATCAAGTGCACTACTTGACAAAGAGTCGAAAAAATCATCCTTGGTATAAACAGGCTACAGAAATAAAAGATATTAAACATAAATACAAAGCTATGTCCAAGATACGTGAACAAGGGGTATGAATAAGAATTGAGATCGATGAGAATTTAAACCACCTTCACATCAATTTTAGGAAGATCATCATCATACTCATAAATAATAGATTTCGAACTCAAGGCAGCCAAATCCAAATAGCAATAACAGATAAAGTGAAGTAGTCATGATTTTTCATTAAACAAGATCTGAACAAATTACAGATGTAAGAAAAGATATCTGCTGGACTAGAGAAGGTACAAAACAAAGCCAAATAAAGGCTGGAATCGATTCGAGTGGAGCTCAACGAGGTATCCAGCAATAAACAGCACATTTCAAACTCAGTTTTCAACTTGAGAGAGGAATAACAGCTCCTAGGGTTCACAATGGGAGGAGCATTCTGTCCGTCTCTAATCATCAGCGGCGACTAGGTTTTTTCATCAAGAAGAGGATCTGGTTTGGTCCGAATGAGGGAATGGAGAAGAAGAGGTCGCCGGTGTTATTGAGCCATCTCCTCGTAATTTTCGATGAAACTATAGCTAAAATGAATTAGGAGTTTATATGTATTTGGTATTTTATTAGTTATAAAAAATAAAAAATGAAAATCAGATTGTGGGCCCCCTTATTTTAGCGGGTAATAGAAAATTTGGGTGAAAAATAAGGAGGGAATTAAATGACCGTGACAATATTTATCCCATCGTTACTATAAATATATTTATTGCAACAGTTCTACAAAATGTTGCCATATCTACCTCTATCGGAATGGTTTTGAGACTATTGCAACGGTTCGGTTGAAAAATATCCCGGTAGTTCTAATATTAATCTGTAATGGTTTGAACCGTAGCAGTGCACCATCTATATCAATGGTTACTGATCCGTAGCAAAAAAAAAGTGTTGACATAGCTCCAATTTCTATTAGTGGTTCCACGATTTTTAGCTCTATTTCCTCTTTAATTCTCAACGTCTAGAGATTTAATCGTAACCATTGGATCAGAAGGATCCAACAACCACCAAAATTCCCCACAAAAAAATTAAAAATCCCTAAATGATCCCTTCCCTAAACTTTAACCCGGAGATGACCTTAAACTACCCAAACCCTAAAATGATTTCCCCCTTTGACCGCCGCCCCCGTTTCCATCTCCTCTCTCTATTCTCTCATCTCACATATCAAAATCAGTCATGGACCTTGCACAACACAAATTTGTGCAAGGTCACAAATCGATCTTGAAACTATCTTTTTGCCTTCTAAAATTTGTGAATCCAACCGGTTATTTCTTATCTCATCACTCAGAATTCAAATAGCCAAAATATGATCCCTAGATTTAACGATGCAATATCAAATCTCAGATTTCTCTCGTGTGCTGTTAAATCCAAGGTTTGCAAGGGTTTTCTTCATCAGTACCAGTGTGTAATGATCGAAATAACTAGAAAAAAAAAAAGAAAAACATAAATGGAAAGGAAATAGACTTTTGGGATAATTTTCTGGTTTATCGGATAAAATTAAGAAGCTAACTATTACAATGGAAATAAGAAAGCTAAAATGGAGTGATCGGCCATTAATGAGTTACCTGAAATGAAGAAGAAAGTTGTAGTGAGAAGAAGAAGAAGAAGAAAAAGAGAAGAAGCTGAAGAAGAAAGAGGAAGAAGAATCTTAGAGAATCGAAGAGAGAGGAAGGAGCTTACTGTGCTGAATGAGCTGCTCCTTCACTACTCAGTTAGTTATAACTAATTGAGCTGACGTGGCAAAATCTCAGCCTTTGCAGCTCATTAATTCTAATCTAATCTCAGCCATTTGTTTGAATTTCTGTTACTCCTTCTTTCCCGATTTCAGTTACTTCAGTTGCTCTGTTTCCTTCTTCTTCATTCAAATCCATTTGGCAACAATTATTCCAGATCATTACATACCCTCCCTCTTTAAACAATCATTGTCCTCAAGGATTGGAATTGAACTCAGGAAACTTAGCTTTAATGAAGTGGTAATCCTCCCATTTAGCATCCTCAGGTGGGAGATTTGACCACTGTATGAGCACTCATACCACAGCAGCATTATTTATCTTAATCAGTTGCCTTTGTAAGATTGCAACAGGCTTGACAAGAAATTGGCCATCTTCATTCGTAACAGGCAAGGCAATCTGCACTACTACCTTGTTACCTACCTTCTTCTTCAGCAGTAAAACATGAAACACAAGATGGACCTTTGATGTAGGAGGAAGATCCAATTTGTAGGCCACCATACCTATTCGAGCTAGTACTTTATAAGGGCCATAGTATTTGGAGCTTAACTTCAAGTTCTTTCTCAATGCAATAGAAGTCTGCCTAAATGGCTGCAGCTTTAAATAGACCATGTCTCCCACTTGAAATTCTCTTTCAGTTCTTCTTTTGTCAGCATAGTGTTTCATCCTCTCCTGAGCCTTACTAAGATTATCCTTCAGTAGTTGTTGCATTTGTTGTCTCCTCAATATTGTATCCTCTGCAGCTGGAACTAAGGTTTCCAATAAGGGTCCCAATGGAAGTTGTGGGGGTGTGTAACCATATAATGCTTCAAAGGGGGTACACTGCTGGCTTATATGGAAATTGGTATTGTACCACCATTCTGTAGCAGGTAACCACTGCTCCCACTGTGTTGGTCTGCTGGCTGTCATGCACCTAAGATAGTTCTCCAAGCACTTGTTGACCCTCTTAGTTTGGCCATCACTCTGAGGGTGGTAAGCAGTGCTGTAATTCAGATGTGTTCCCAATAACTTGAACATGGACTGCCAGAAATTACTAAGAAACACCTTATCTCTATCTGTGACTATAGATTCAGGAACTCCATGTAAACAGTGTATTCTCTTCCAGAATATGTCTGCAACTGTGGCTACTGTATAAGGGTGAGCAAGTGCAACAAAATGTGCATACTTAGTGAACCTATCAACTACTACAAGAATCACCTCCTGGTTGTGGGATTTAGGCAATACTTCAATTAAATCCATGCTAATATGACTCCAAGCTTGGTTTAGAATTGGTAAGGGCTGCAGTAGACCTGGATAGGCTCTAGGGTCATCCTTATTCCTGAGACATACATCACAGCTGGCCATATGATCATTGACCATCTATTTCATCATTGGCCAATAAAAGACTTGTGAGAGTCTTTTCAGAGTTCCTAGCTGGCCTGAGTGTCCACCCATGGGTGAGTCGTGGAAGGTAGATATCAACTGAGCTCTTAGTTCACCATTGTCACCAATGTAGATCTTCACTTTCCTTCTGAGTATGCTAGTATTATACTGCCATATGTTAGGTCGTTGTTGAGCAACTGCCAGTTGACTAATGACTTTAGTAGCTTTGGAATCTCCTTCATAGTTTTGTGTGATATCTTGCGCCCAGGTAGGAACTGAAACACTAATAGTTTGTAAGGTCCCCTGAAGTAGGTTTCCTGAATCTTTAAGGCCCTCCCTTTGTCTAGATAGGGCATCTGTAACCCTATTTTCAGCTCCCTTTTTATACTGCACCTCATAGTCCAGTCCTAGTAACTTAGTAAGTCCCTTCTGCTGTATGGCTGTAGTTACTCATTGTTCCAGTACGTATTTCAGGCTGTGGTGATCAGTCCTCATCACAAAATGCTTGTACTGTAAGTAATGTCTACATTTCTCTACTACATTGAGCAAGGCCATGTATTCTTTCTCATAAATAGATTTGCCCATGTGTCTTGGTGCTAAAACCTTGCTGAAATAGGCTCTGGGCCTACCCTCTTGCATTAGCACAGCTCCAATGCCCATTTGGCTGGCATCAGTCTCTACTATGAACTCCTTATTGTAATCAGGCAATGCTAGTACAAGTGTAGTAGTCATAGCTTCTTTCAGCTTTCTAAAAGCTAAGTCTGCCTTCCCATCCCATTTAAAAGCATCTTGTCTTAGCAATTCTATCAAAGGTCTGCAAATAATACCATAGTTGGCCACATATTTCCTATAATACCCAGTCAACCCCAAGACACCCCTCAAAGCTCTCACCGAGTTAGGTGTTGGCCAATCAATCATGGCTTTAATATTAGAAGGATCAGTTGACACTCCCTCCACAGTTATAACATGCCCCAAATACTCAATTTTTGGCTGTCTAAATGAGCATTTAGACCTCTTTGCAAACAAGGAATGCTTCCTTAAAGTGTTGAACACTGCACTCAGGTGAGCTACATGCTCCTTCTCAGACAAACTATAAACTAATATGTCATCAAAAAAAACCAACACAAATTTTCTGAGGAAAGGTTGAAAAACCGGGTTCATCAAAGCTTGGAATGTGGCTGGAGCATTGGTTAGCCCAAATGGCATCACCTTGAATTCATAGTGGCCTATGTGAGTACTGAAAGCAGTTTTGTAAACATCCTCTATCTTTATCCTGATCTGATGGTAGACTACCCTCAAATCCACCTTGGAAAACATCATAGATCCATTCAACTCATCCAGTAGGTCATCTACAATTGGAATGGGTATTTATCCTTAATGGTGATGTCACTCAGCCCTCTATAATCCACACAAAACCTCCAGGATCCATCTTTCTTTTTGACAAGTAAAGCTGGGGAAGAGAATGGGATTGGCTATGATGTATGATGCCATTGGTGAGCATCTCTTTAACCTGCTTTTCCAGCTCTTCCTTCTGATGGTAGTTGTACATATAGGGCCTCAAACTAACTGGCATTGCTCCTGGCTTCAAGGGTATGCTATGGTCTAGTGATCTGATTGGAGGTGAGGACTTTGGTTCAGCAAAGACATCAGAATATTGTTGCAACACTTCTTCAATGTCCTTCACTACTGCTTCTTTCTTAGCACCTGCAACACTCATCATAAATAGGTGAGTTATTAAGGCATGCTCTTTCCTTAGTATTTTTCCCATGGTTCCACTACTAATCATAGCCAGCTTCCCTTCTTCAGTGATTCCTTGTAATACCAACTTATTGCTCTCTTTGCCTATGGTCACACACATCTTCTCATGGTCAAATTTGGTTGGATTATGTTTCTTCATCTAGTCATTTCCCATAACCATGTCACAACCTCCTAAAAGAATAATGAACAAATTCTCTTGGAATGGCCTGCCCTGCATCTTCCACTGGTACTTTAAGCAAATTGCAGTACACATGACATAACTTCCATCAGCAACTGTCACCCTCACTGTGGGGCAGAGTTGAACTTGGTATCCTGATTCTTTGACCGTGGTAGCATCAATGAAGCTATGGGTACTACCAGAGTCAATCAACACTATTAACTTCCTGTTGCCTATAGTCCCTCTCACCAATATAGTATTTACCCCTTTGTTATCACCTGATAAAGCATTCAAACATACAGCCTCTACAACTTCCTGATCAATATCCCCTTCAATAATCAACCCTGTAGAGTCCTGCTCCTCCTCTATTTCAGCAGTTTTAGTGGAAGCCTCTACTACCCCTATCATGCTATTCAGTTGCTTCTACTTACAAAGATGGCCTGGAGCATACTTCTCCCTACATTTATAACACAATTGGTTGTTCTTCCTGTATTCATAAACTTCAGGACTGAGGCTATATGAGGTTGGCTTTGATGTAGCTTTCACAGGTGCTTTACTATTGCTGTTGTTACTAGTGTTCTGATAAGATTTTGCCATCACCTTAGTTCGTTTAAGAGCAGCATCAATGGCCTTCTCCTGCAGCCTAGATTGTTCTACTGCAAACCTCAGAGTGGTAGGTTTGAATAGCTTCACTCCAAACCTAATCTCCTCTTTCAGGGAACCAATAAAACTGGATATGAAATGCGACTCATCTAAATTGGGATTCCTGATCAACATTTGATCTTTCAACTCTTCAAATTGACCCAGGAATTCATCTGCTTTCCCAGTCTGATTTAACTTGTTAAACTCCTCTACTATGTCTCCTATTAATTCTTCTCCAAATCTAATCAACAGTTCCTTATTAAATTCAGCCCAGCTTATTTCCCCTTTACTAAGGATTGGGGAGTCATACCAGATATCTGCTACTCCATTTAAGTAGAGAGCAGCCGCTTCTACCTTTAAATTCTCTGGTATTTTATACAAGTTAAAATATCTCTCACATTTCCTTATCCACCCCTTAGGTTCATGGCCTTCAAAATATGGCAACTCCCACTTAGGTGCAGGAGTTTGCAATGCTTGAGGTCGAGGTAGTCTCAGTTCTGGACCTGCAATGGGCAGTATTCCATCACATTGAAGCCTCTCACCTTGTCCCCTTGGTGGAACTCTTTCAAATTTTGTCAGCCTCTCGAGTATTAGCTCTAGTGTTCCTTGTATGCATGTCTGCATGTTGCGCAAGGTTTCCTGCGTGGTTAGCACCTCATTCAAAACTTCCTCATGCATAATCAGCTTATCATCCATGATCTTTAATCTGGTTCCTTCAACCATCAGCTTTTCACAGTCGCAAAATCGAGGCTCTGATACCAAATGTAATGATCAAAATAACTAGGAAAAGAAAAGAAAAGAAAACCAGAAATGGAAAGGAAACAGACTTTTGGACAATTTTCTGGTTTATCGGATAAAATTAAGAAGCTAACTATTACAATGGAAATAAGAAAGCTAAAATGGAGTGATCCGCCATTATTGAGTTACCTGAAATGAAGAAGAAAGTTGCAGTGAGAAGAAGAAGAAGAAGAGAAGAAGCTGAAGAAGAAAGAGGAAGAAGAATCTGAGAGAATCGAAGAGAGAGGAAGGAGCTTACTGTGCTGAATGAGATGCTCCTTCACTGCTCAATCAGTTATAACTAACTGAGATGACGTGGCGAAATCTCAGCCTTTGCAGCTCATTAATTCTAATCTAATCTCAGTCGTTCGTTTGAATTTATGTTACTCATTCTTTCCCGATTTCAGTTACTTCAGTTGTTTTGTTTCCTTCTACTTCATTCAAATCCATTTGGCAGCAGTTATTCCAGATCATTACACAGTGTCATTCTTTGTATAGAGGTCAAACGCAGTGACTTCTGGACATTGAGGTCTTATTTGATGGATCTTTTCCTTCAAACGGCCAATCTTCACCCTGGCAAACATCTTCATCATTTTTCCTCTGTCTCCTTAGATTTTTCCCCATTTTGCTTGCATCACCCCTCCTCCATCACTCTTCACTACCATGTTTTGAATCTGAAACCCTAAGGCTCAACAACCATTATAATTAGAGGGCCTTAAATGCTCTCACCTAGAATACCAACTACACCTAACATCTGAGAAATAAATACACAATATAATGTTGTTAGGAAATTTCGATTGAAGTTTGAGTTCTTACTCAATCTCTCCTTTTCTCTTTCTTTCTGGTTCTGTGCTTGTTACTAACAGAAAGCTTGAGCTTTGGCGTCCTTAACGGCTAATTTGAGTACTCGTTTGGTTTGTTGCCCCAAAGGAAGTCAGTAAAACCTCGACCACGTTCTTATTTTATTAATTTAAGTTTCTTAACATGAACTTTTCTACTACCTCTTGCTGAAAGATGTTATTAACATTGTGCTCATGTTTTGACTATTTTATGTGTTTATTAATGACTTTTAAATAGATACTGCAATCATGAACTTCTTTCAATTATTGAAATTAGAATTATGTGTTGATCTGAATGAGATTTAATGAACTATCTCTGTTGTTAAGTTTTGAACACAACCTAGAAACTCAAGCTATCCTGATATTTTGTTTTTATGTTTTGTTAATATTACTTTGGCTGTTATGCTAAGATACCTCAAGTGCTATTTGCATTTCATAATAGTTCACTTAATAACCTGGACTTAAACAAAGTGTGTACTTGTTCTATAGGGAAAACCAGATTGTCATCTTAGTTTAGATACACTAGTTCATGACTTTTAAACCAGTTTATCTCTCTAGCATGCCTCTGTAATTTTGTTGAATCTTAGAAGTTTATAAATCATTTGATTGAATCATGATTCCTCATAATGTGATACTGTTAGCTTGATGATGACAATACATTCATTTTGAAATAACATGATCCCTGCTAAATGTCCCATGTGTGTGTTCTAGAGATCCTGCATTCATTATGATCTCTCAATACTTCTGCTTGCCTTTCATAACCATGTACATGTCTATGTTTGTCATGACCCGGATTTCCCACCATCGGGATCGTGATGACGCCTACTCGTGGTAGCTAGGCAAGCCAATTTATTCACCATTTTCATAAGCAAACCATCTTGTTGTCAGTTTACTAGCATGAATAATAATAAATACAATAGTTGCGGAAGTCAAATTTTATAAGTTTTAAATAAATGTAAACTGCTCAACATTATCCTCTACCCAAGATGTGGAGTCACTAACTCACGAACCACTAAGAATAAACTACATATAATGGTTTGAATGAAATATAACAATCGTTTGTCTCGAAACAATGAGACTACAGTATAAATGAAAAACATAAGAAGAGACGTCGGGCCTGTGGACGCCTGCAAGCTACCTCAGTCTTGTAGTAATGGAATCCTGCTATCGAACTACTGGTGTTGTTGCTCAAGACCTGGACCTGTACAAAAACGCATAGAAGTGTAGTATCATCACAACCGACCCCATGTGCTGGTAAGTGCCCGGCCTATCCCAGCAAAGTAGTGACAAGGCTAGGACCAAACACTCATGTAAGCCTGTGTAGTTCTATACACATACGTACCACAAAACAACAGAAATACTAATTAAACAAATAAAAGGGAGGGAACATGATATGGGGGGCACAATTGAATATATATAATTCATCAATGTAATAGAAAACAGAACGCAACAATAATAACAGAACGCAACAACAATTATCACAAAATAAGAAATTTTATAGTTGCACGGAATCACCCTTTGTGCATTTACTCTCATTCTCACCCAAACAATCATATAAAAGTGCACGGTATCACCCTTCGTGCTTTTATTCTCATTCTCACCCAAATAAGCATATAAAAGCACACGACATCACCCTTCGTATTTTTCCTCACATAACTCCCATTCATGGCACGGAATTACCCTTCGTGCAAATATAATCAACAATGGCACAGAATGTTTCTTCGTGCATAAATAATCAACATGACATGGAATGATCCTTCGTGCTAATATAATTAAAAATGGCACGGAATGACCCTTCGGGCAAATATAATTAAAAATGGCACAAAATGACCCTTCGTGCATTATCAATCTTCCTCACTCAAATAGCTGTCACAACCAAACGGGCAAGAAGAATAAAATAAATAACAAGTACCATCCCGGCAAGGGAGTAACAACAACAATAATAATAAGGTCCTGGCAAGGGAGTAACAACAACATCAATAAGGTCCAGGCAAGGGAACAATAATAATTAACTTTCACAACCCGACAAGGGTTTAGTAATTTAACCATCCCGGCAAGGGATTAATTATAATTCATTTCAATACTTTCAAATTTACTTTAATAATATTTATTATTCGAGCCAACGCTCCAAATATAAATATTTTGCAATTTATTCTCGAACTCTTCACATTTGTAGCAAATCACAATTTATTTTATAAGAGTTCCACATTAGTTCACAACATGTACCAACAACGACTCACGGTCATGCCAGACTCCATGTATAGACACTCGTCACCACGCCTATACACCACACTCAATCATTTAGCAAATAGCAAATTATTATACTTTAATCCTATTCCCTCAAGCTAGGATAGATCAAACACTTAACTCCAAGGTTTCTGCCAACTCAGTCCTCAAGCAATGCCTTTCCATTCGAATTTAGCTCCAATTCAATCAAATCTATTGTCACGGCCCCAAACCCGATCGTGATGGCCCCCAAACCAATGGCTAGGCAAGCCCGACCAAATCTGCTCTCAACCCGAGCTTAGAGCTCAAGAACCATTTATTTAGAAATCCTTAATAGCGAAATAAACCAAAAAAGCGGATAGTTATATAAGAAAATATCCCGAAAATCTCACAAACAAACATAACTTCGCAAAGACCCGGAGTCACGAGTCAAGAGCCTCTATCAGAATATCAGGAAAATACTAAAAATAAATCTATAAGTCTGAATGTACGCGAAATAAAACAAAACAATGGAGTGATAAGGGGGAATGTCGGGTCCTACAGACGCCAGGCAACTACCTCGACGATCCCAAATGAAGCTCTAGACCAGCACCAAGCTCAGCTAAGCTTTCAAATACCTGAATCTGCACACATGGTGCATGGAGTCGAGTAAGTACTTCCAACTCAGCGGTAATAAAAGTAAATAATGCCGAGGAAAAGAAAACCCCACAAAGCACCATCCTGTGCTTTAAAAATACAGAACCACACTTTTAGATTTCAGTACACTTTCATAGTATTCCTTTATAGCATATCTAAGTAGATTTTGAAATCTATTTTTAACATCTCTTTCTTTCATTATTAACAGTCTAATACATGGGTACAACATCAAATAGTGCAAGTCTACACTCAAGTCAGCCCCTTGGGCTCAACACTCCTTTAATAATTTTCACCATGGTATCTGATCAACAAGGCAAATAATACATGTATGCCAGTAATGTATGAGTGCTAAATGTCATGCCACGTAGTAGAAATAGAAACCAATGCATGAATGCAATGCAATGCACATAACGCTGTGGCATACAACCCGATCCATTTAGGCGCCCGCGCTCACTGTGGGGGTTCAGACTCCGGAGGGGCCCCTACAGCGCAAGCGCAATATCAATATCACTCCCGCTGCGGCGTGCAGCCCGATCCATGCATAGTCATGAATGCACATAAGCCCCTTGGGCAATAGTAACTTAGCAGCTCTCAGCTAAAAATGTCATCAAAACCTTATTTAAGCTTTCAAATCTTATAAAGAATACTGAGTTGCAAAATACCATTTTTAAAAAACCTTAGACTGAGATGAAAATATGCACAGTAATGCCAAGACAGTGATATCAATCCCTAAAGGAATCAAATATTCGGTACGAAGCCCAAAAACATGACAATCAGTCAAGTTCATGATAATTAATATCATTATTAGGGTGTCAATTCAACTTCAAGCAAATAGGTAGTGTTTTTTATTAAGCGGGACAAACCAAGTGATAATCCCCAATGGTGCTCTTACCCACACCCGTTATCCGGCGTGCAAGTCACCTCAATACATCACTACGATGTGCAAGTCCGGGGTTTCCAAGCCCTCAGGACATCATTTACAAGTATTACCCACCTCGATTCGGCGAAAACTCTAGCACGCGATGTCTTTGCTCCTTAAACTGGCCTCCACGAGCGTCCAAACTAGACAAAATCAGTACAAATATATCATAATAGGCTAATGGAACAATACCCAATCGAAAACAATCGAAATATAACAAAAATCTCAAACTAGCAAAACCCGAGCCCCTGGCCCACTTATACAAAAATTAGGAAACTCACATTGTCGGAATCCTCGTCTCGCCACGAGTCCGTACATATAAAATTTATCAAAATCGGAGTTCAAATGGTCCACCAAATTCCAAATTTACATAGCAAAAACCAAGCCCTAATTTCTTCAATTTTTATACCCAATTTTAGAGATTTAATGGATGAATCTTCAATAATATCAAGTAATTAGCTCATAAATCTTACCTCCAATCGAATCCTAAATGAAATCATCTTTATCCCTCATCCAAAAGCTCCAAAATGTGCTAAATAATGGAGGAAAATGAGTTATGCTCGCGGGTGAATGTTATAAAATCCTTCTGACCGCCCAGACATTCCTTCTATGCAATCACATCACCACTACCGCGATCGCAAAGCACAAAAATCCAACCATGCAAAAATCCTCTAATGCAATCGTAATACCACTAATGCGATCGCAGAGACTAATCATCCAACCTTATGCGATCGCACTACCCAATACGCGATCGCACAAACCAAATCAGCACCCCTCTCCAAGGCCTCCTATGCGATCGCAATACACCCTATGCGATCGCATATAGTAAAAACTTTTCCATATTATGAGAGCAAAATCTGATTCCTTAGCCATGCAATAATGATCAGTTTGAACATCCAAAATCACCCCGAGGCCCTCGAGACCTCAACCAGACATGCCAACATATCCCATAACACCATACGAACTACTTCCAATCATAAAAACACGTCCTTAAACACAAAGATCATCAAATCATGACGGATTCAAACCTAAGTTTCAACTGTAACTTCAGAAACCTACATTCAATCAAAAACCCAACCAAATGGTGTCCGAATGACCTGAACATTTGCACACATATCCAAAATCACATAACGAAGCTGCTGCAACTCGCGGAATTCCATTCCGACTCTCGGATCAAAATCTCCCCTATCAACCGGTATTCGCCAAAATTCCAACTTTGTTAATTGAAGCCTATTTCTGCTCCGAACCTCCAAATTCGATTCCGATCGCTCTCCCGAGTCATAAATCATCCCCCAAAGCTATCCGAATCACCAGAATTCACGTGCGAGCCTTCTAACCACATGGTCAACTTCCGATTGATATTTTTTAAAACAAGCTTCCTTCTATGAGGCTATGTGCCTTATTTTTAACCAAAACCAATTTAATTACATCCGATCAACTCTAACACTGATATAAAAATATGAAGCAACACAATAAAGGAGAAATGAAGCCCTAATGCATATGACGACGGGTCGAGTCATCACATCCACTCAAACTTAAACAAATGCTCATCCTCGAGCGATCCCAGAGTTGTACTAGAAGCAACCCAATAGTTGAATGGCCTTACCAAGCATATACTCGGGGTGATCCCACGTCACCCTATCTTGCATAAGTCCGATAACACAATATAGCTGGAATTTCACAGTCCATCCAAACCATAAACCACATTGTACTTCCTGAAATCATATACCAAATCTGAACCCCACGTCTATACTTAGAATAAACCCGAACCAACTGTAATAACCCATACTTGCCACTCCAGGTGAGACCATATGATATACTACACAACCCAAACACTCGAGACGATGGCATCTATTCACAGCAATTGCCTACAATAACCAAATACTAACAGAAAAACCTTTTTATTAACTAAAGTCTTATTCCAACACCTTCATATACTGCCCACGGCAACTGAAACACGCGATATACCGAATCCATCTCTCAGATCAACCATTCATTAATCCATTTCCCTTTTGACTGATACCACAAAAGATTTCAGAGCCAAACCTTGATATTACCTTTCTAACCAACTAAAATCACATATGCTCGCACCCATTAATGACTCCAATGATCATTTCCATTATAACATACCACACTGGTGATATGACACCTCAACACCGTCCTAAGCCACGACGTGCACAACACAGGATCCAATAAGAAATGATTTGAACACACTCAAATTACGACAACTAACTTAAACGAAAGAGCTGTAATTCGAATTCCTCCGTACCATCACAACACAGAAATGAGATCCCGTCTCACATCATAGAAATAGAGTACCTGAATCATTCTCGAAAGGTCGTAACATCACGTGGCCTTGGCACAACTCATGATTCTATCCAAACGCTATTACACCCGAGGCACCTCAAGTCACCAAGCTCAACACAGTCATCCACACACAGATTAAGGTCTGAAACCAAGCAATCCATCACACCCACGGTGAAGAAATTAATATACACTATCAAATCTTGAAAGGACACAGCCGATACGCTATTCATCGAGCAATACCCAATACGGACTCTCCTCAGAAACCAGGAAGTAATGCATACAAGGTAACAAATAAGTAAGTCTATTTTTTACATCACACTGTTGTGGCGTGCAACCCGATCCAGATATCATACCCGTGGGGACGTGCCACCCGATACAAATGCCATACTCGTGGCAGCGTGCCACCCGATCCACAAATAAATCTCGCAAAAAGGAAATGCATATCGAGTCAAATTTGCTTATTACGATAAACATATATAGCCTCAAGCTCAGCCACAAGAAACGCATCCAAAAAGTTCCTCAATACCGAAACTGAATCAATGGTAGAAACCTCTGCACTGACATTCACCACGAAGGCCCAATTAATATAGCAATACCAGCCAGCCATCCGCTGGCCCTTGGAATACAAAACTACCCTGTTAGAACATTTTCTGATGCACGTTGCCACACTACCTGTGGCATTTTCCAACATAGCCCATAACACATTAGTCTAGACAACCTGACATTGGGACAACCAGTCTGCAATTCTAATATCATAACCCAAACTTAACATATCAATCAAAGAGAGAACCAGTATGACTTCCAATTTCCAATAACCGCCAAACGGTGTCGATACACACGATCTACAACCACTGCGTAGTCGGATCATAAGGACTTTTAGTCTCCAACACACATATAACACATGAATTACTATTCCTGATCCCACACTCCACCGTACGAATATATAACACACATCAAGCATACATTCATACCACGAAAGACATTCAGAAATTTCCCTATGGCGTCAACATCTCAATCATCACAGTCGATTCAACAAGAGAATACTGCAATACCGCCAGATATTATCAGTTTACATTACCTTGCCCCCTTTTGAACATATACCCCCGCCAATCACCAGAATAGCAATACCATTTTCCTTAATCACCGGAAAGATCGATTCTTAAATTATCTGCAGCGGCCCGCGCTGCTCCAGAATTCTAATGACTTCCCATTATTATGAACTGATCCAAAACCTTAAACACGCCAATATCAACTTTGCATAACATATCGCATATACCATACCATACTAAGATAACATGGGAACTTCTATCTCTCTCCTGCACCGCAGACATCGTTGCACTCAACTAGTCAAGAACTTTCATAATTCCATGTAGGAGAAATTATTACACACTCCAAGCTTCGCATACCAATAGGAAATATACTCATTTTCAAACCACGGTAAAACACATCATGAACTCTCTCCCCCAATACCATTGCACAAGATGAACTGCCAGGACTGAATCCTTCTACCCAAACCGAGCTAAGCAACTGGCAGTACTCAAGAGCTTCGCTACACAATACCTGTAAGATTTATTACCTCAAACACGTACCCAGAATTAATCGTATCCTTATCATACAGTTTTGGTTTATTATCAAGCCATTCCATTTATCTAATTTCCTTTATGATTCCTCATTAATTTGATATTCTTCCTAACTGTAGCACCACAATACCCCAACCCAGGTTACCACACGAGACTTGCACATAAAACCATATTGTTTAAGACTCTTAGACCACTGATTACTCTCTCTGATGTTTCCCAGAAGTACCACATTCTATAATACTTTATTTTGAAGAACTTCCTGCGATTCTGAATTCGTTATCATTACCTTCCAATACGGATACATAGCATCCCATAATTAACATAACATACCACAAGTCTTGATCTCTATAAACGAAAACACAGTTTTTAGCCACATACACAATTCTTAAGACACTTGACTACCATATTTCTTTGCTATACATTGAGCATTCTTTATCAACCGCATCTTAAACATCCAATTTTTCCCTTCATACATGCCATTCTCGGCTCAATTTCTGCGACCCGAACAGATCTGCCGACATACCTCGAGAGAGAACCAACATGGCACGTAACAGTGCAATTAGCTAATCAATAACAACCTCCCCAACTTGGCTCGAAGCCAAATATCAAGGCACTTTTAACCACTCATAGCATTCTTACTCTAATGATGCCACAATGTTATAGTGAGATTAAACTAATGTTATTTACAAGTTTTGGGGAGACAGGAATCATCAGAAATTTTAACTCTTCTCCAATTCTTGCATTCATTCATACAACTGTTAAGCCTACTCTTTAGGCAACAAAATCCTTACTAAGTCCCAAAGTTTCCAAAAATTTTGGCAAAGTTTCCTTTGTAATTTGAGCCTATCCATCTGCTAGAGGATCACCAAAACCATCCTAACAACACGTCCACAACTCGACTAGGCATCAAAATGTATATCAACAACATTAATCTCAATACTACACGAATTATTTTATCAAAATTGATACATGGAAATTCGTCGCACCTATTCGAATCATAACACATATAAAACACCTCTCTGTTACACATAAGAATCAACCCTCCTAAGAACACTTCGCAAGAGATAACCCACCTGCTTCGCCTCGATTTAGTATTTCAGCACACCTTCCACCATAATACACACAGCACAACCAATTAGTCTTCCTGAGTCTGAACTCATACCACCGCACATAATGCATTTTACCTTCCATCTAAGAGACATGAAATTATTCTCCACACCTATAACTCAGGCTACACAACACCCAAAAGCTCATCCATTATCAAGCCGCCATTTCCACAATTAGGGGCAATACTAATCATATAAATTCGTAATACCAGCTCGCAAAATAAGCACCTCGGTGCTCAAGCCATAGGCAAAGATCCGGCCTCAAGTCCTCCCGGCTGGCCCAATATGAACTCACAGAGATTATATCTCGCCCCTCGATCGGGAAATAAAACGCTACCAGGCAATTATAATACTGAGTGCTCGAGTGCGCACATAAACGTGTAGAGGGAATTTCAAGAATTATATCTCAAGCTGAATCAAGTATGCACGATAAGAATTCCAAGAATGTGAAGTGTTTCCTAAAAGGTCTGTAGCCTCCCGATGCTGGGCTGAGGAAAATTAAGCATCGTGTTCGCGTAGGCTGGGGAAAATTGAGCATCGCGTTCACGATGCTGGGAGCCACGTTCGTGTAGGAGAATTTTGGTATGCATCGCATTCACATCCAGGTATGTCGCGTCCGCGAAGAGTAAAATTGGGAGGCTGGGGATTTGTTCATCGCGAACACGTGAAGCGCGTCGCGTTCGCGAAGGGTAAGTTTGGTAAAGCATCACGAACGCGTGGGGTTGAACGCAAACGCGAAGAGTAACTTGGTCAGGCAGTGAATTTAATTACAGAACACAGACCAGTCGCGGGTATAGACTTAAAACCTCCATTTTTGAGTTCTAGAGAGAGAAACTCACGGGAGATTACTGGGAATTCATCGGGTATTCGTCGGAGGTAAGTTTTATGGCCTAATTAAAGTATTTTATCATGAAATCTTTAGGTATTTCTCTGTTAATGGAAGATTAAAGGGGGTTTTAGCCATAGGCCTAAATTATGGAAAATCACTGATTTGAGTGGGCAAATGGAGTTCGATTTTGGTAAATTTTATATGCCTAGACTCGTGTCGAGATGAGGGTTTCGAATATATGACTTTCGTAATTTTTCGAGAAGCATACCGAAATTCGGGTTTTGATAACTTTGTAAATTTTGGTGTAAATTGAGTTGTTTCAACTGGGTATCATTCCATTGGCCTAATTTGATTGTTTCTACTATATTTGATCAGATTCTGTGTGCGGAGCTTGATTCTCATGGCAAGGGCATCGCGGACTAGTCGTCGAGCTGTATTGAGGTGAGTAATGTATGTGGGTGATGACCAGCGGGTTCGAAACCCCGGTATACCACTTTGTGATGCTGTATAGCGGTGAGACACGTACTCTCTTGTGAGTGCGGGGTCGATTGTGATTTGGGGACTATGGCTTAGTTCGACCTATTGATATTATATTATGATATTGGTTATTCTTGAGCCGGAGAACCTCCTTCTCGGATGGTTGCGTATTATATTGTGATATTGGCTACTCTTGAGCCGGTGAACCTCCTTCTCGGATGGTTGTGTACATTTATGGGCTGTGAGCCAGTTATTGGGATCCTGCGCGGATTGTTATCATTGTTCTGTGATATTGACATGCTAGTTTTACTACCAGTCCTAGCTATTACTATTATCATGATATTTCCAATCTTTGGAAATTGACATTACTGTTTTCAACTGAAAAATGATAAAAGACTTTTCAAAACTACTTTTAAGCCTGCGAGGCTGCATTTGCATATTAGTTGACTGGTAGTGGATCGGGCTGCGCGCTGCAGCGTATATTCATGATATTGTGCTTGGGCTGTAGGAGCCCCTCCGGAGTCTGAACCCCCACAGTGAGCACGGGTACCCAAATTGGATCGGGCTACGCGCCGTAGCGGTCATTTCATGCATTACATTGCATTTAGCTACATCTGCTAGCTGTTGTACTGTGTTGTTGATACTTGTTGGTACATTACTGTTGATATTGAACTGTTACAGGGTATCAATTACAACTTTACATAGTGTGGGTTCTTATCTACATTGTCTTACCCCTGTTTATTACCACTGAGTCTGGCAGTACTCATTTTACTCCTGCACCTTGTGTGCAAATCTAGGTACCTCTCAACAGTCCTGATCCGGTAGCTATTTCGAGGCGATATCTGCGGGATATTCGAGGTAGCTGCAGAGTCCGCAGGACCCGATATTCCTTCCTACTGTCTTTTGATTCTGCATTTGCTATTTCTTTCCGCACTTGGTATTATGTAAACCATTATTACACTTATGTTATCCGTAGAGGTTCTTCACTCTTGACCCCTCGGTCTTTGGGGAGTCGTACTGTTTGGGACTTAATCCCTGTATTGGTATATTATCACTTGACTTATTTTTGTCATATAATATTCAGACTTGGAAGCAAGATCTTCACCCGGCTTAACCACTAAGAACCCCACTGCGCAAGGAACATGAACATCGTCTTCATTGACTTATTTGTTGTGCTTAAAATTGGGTACAGTGAGCTCTTAGCTCCGAAATTGTAGTTCATTGGTCGGGCTGGCCTAGCAGTGTGCTGGGCACCATCACGACCGGATTTGGGGTCGTGACATTATATAATCATAAAATAATTTAAGGAATAATTAATAAATATTCAAGTAATTTAAATACAAGAAAATTAGTTTTAAAGATCTAAAAATTATGAAAAATTACTAAAATATTTGTATAAATCTTATAAATTATGTAATCATGCAAAATAAATTATACCAAATATATATACTATTTGAAAAAATATGATGGCAAAATTAGGTATGAACATGAGGTTGAATAATACCCTCAACATACACATCGTTGAACGAGATGGACCCCTTCGAAACGTAGCCTCGAGTGTGATTTTTCATTGTGATAGAAACTTTGGTGCATCTTATCATTGACCTTTGTGGGACATTACTCCCCCAATGATCGTGTTGATCACATGTTGAGGTTCTTCCTGCTAAATTTGTTGGTTTGCGTCCCTGTTTTTGAAATAATTGTTGGATCGCTCACTTAGGAACTTTTGAAGATGTCCATTGTTAAATAGATAAGTCACTTCTTCCCTTATCTACCGATAATCCTCAATCCTGTAACTGTGAGTATTGTGATATCTACATATCAAGTGATCTGGAGTGGCCTTGGCTATTTGGTTTCCTTGAGGCAAGCTATGGCCGACTCTATACTCGTTGCATCTACGTTAAATGTATATTATGGTAGTCTCGGGGATTCTCTACCTTCAAAGGATCTGCCAAAACCATTTCTACCCACCTAACCTCGGTTGCTATTACCTTGGTCACTTCTCCTATTGTTCCTATTTGGGTGGCGACTAGGTTCGGTTACCTTTCTATCCAAGTCGTATGGTTGGTATCGATCCCGGGGTGGCCTCTTCTCCTAATCTATGATTCTTCTAGGCATGTCATTTAATCTATTGGGATAACAGACCCCGAAGGAGCGCCTAGTTGATCGTCCTTAACTCTGATATTTGACTGGTATCTGTTGTGAACATCGTCCCAACTAATTGCAATGTACTCAACCACGTATTTCTTCAATTATTGAGAAGCAACAGAACTTCAGGGGTTCAGTCCCTGATAAAATGCCTGAACAGCCTAATCATTTGCAACTAGGGTGCAGGTCCATCTGCTCCATCTGGAATCTCAACACAAACTTCCTACAAATGTTGTTATCCCTTTGCGTGACTTAGAACAGGTCTGGTTTTATTATCTCAACCTTGATAGCACTAGCGTGTGCATTAATGGATGCTTCTACAAGCATAGCAAACTAATCATTAGAGTTTAGAGGTAAGTTATGGTACCATATCATCGCTCATTTGGATAAGTTTTTCCTAAATTTATTCAACAACACCGACTCGATCTTTTCGTCTTCAAAGTAATTGCCTTTTATTGCATGTGTGTTTGAGGTTACATGCCCATTTTGATCAGTTATCCCATTATACTTGGGTATATCGAGCATTCAAAACCTTTTTGAAATTGTCTTCGGTGCCGCACTCGAGGAAAAAGGTTTCTAACTGAATGTTTTAGAATTTGGTCTTTTCAATAATGGAGGCGCTCCTAGATCTGAATCGACCCTTGAATTGTAAGGGTCCTCTTTTTGTCATTTGCTTCTATCTTTACTTCACCTGGATCCACCCATTTAGTTAGTGTTTCGAGCATTTTCACCAACTTGGAAGTTTCTCCGGGCCCAAATCCATCTGGTTCTACGATAATCTATTCTTCTCTCCGAGCATCTTCTCCAACCTGCTCTAGTTCAGCTGTGTTCTGTCTATGATTTTGACTCTGTTATGCTATTTCTAGTTGTTGGTCTTGTAACATTTAAAAAATCAAGCGCATGTTAACTTCATCACCTTTCCCTTCGATCGCTTCTCGAGCCGATGGTCGCGGTGTCTCGCGGATGCTATTTTCTGGATCAGTTGGTAGATTGATATTGATGACAATTTGTGAATTGGTGTCGACTGGGTCATCCATTTCAATGACATTAGGGTCAACAGGTGACACGCCATTGCTTGGTACCATGTTATTATTTTTATCGTGGTGGCCTGACTCGGTGTCAACATTGAAGTAAGCAGATTAGGAATTTGAAATTTTGAATAGACCTGAAATCAAACTTCAAAAAGAAAGTGTAAAATAGGGTGTGCTTTGAAGATTCATATTAAATCACCACTATTATCTTTGGCTCCATAGTGGATGTCAAACTGTTTACCCTTAATATAAGTAACAATTAAATTTATATGCCGTTTAAAGGATACATGATTTAATTTAATACGAATGATATAAGAACAAAATATAATTAAATTAAAGAGAAACAAAAACGTGATGGAACAATTAAGCTTGACTTTTAGTTGAACGTTGAAACTGGTTCCGATCGAGCCTTTGACATGGGTTTGGTTGCAACTAAGGATATGAGTAGCTCAAGAACACTTTGAGCAATAGCTAGAAGATAAAAATTAACTTTATTGTTTTGATATATGTGCCATCAGTGGGTGAAAAATGAAAAGGTTCTCCCCTTTATATATAAAGGGGAGTTTCAATCCGAGTACAAATCCAAATAAGATAGAAATCCTTATCTTCCAGTAAATTATGATCTGCAGTTGATATCGGGCGATATTCATGACGTAATATCCGATTGATGGCAAGTATTTCGGCCTCTTCTTCAGTCTGTCTAACCGCATTCCCTTAAGCCTCGATTCTTAGTTTTGTCCGAGCTCGATTCCTCTCATGTTTGGCCATGTCCAAATCTTGGTACATCATTTGTCCCCCTTAAGCTCTATTTTGGGTAACCCTCATCTTTACATGAGCCTACAATGAACCATGTTGTCTCATGTTCATCATCAGGAAATTGGGATGAATTTATTCCTAATTTTATCCGTACACAAAACTCAAACAACTTCCTGTTATCCCTAACATTAATGCACATAGAGATTTTCAGATCTTGCATCATTATTTTCATGTTTGTAGCTCTATTTTGAAATACTCGAGTATTCTTTTCGATCCAAATGTCATACACAACAGCAGCAAAGCAGGCATTCAGTAAAGTTCCTTGAGAGGTCTTCCTTTTTTCTTTCTTTTGAACCATTGCCACTCTGATTCCCATGGCATAATGTTTCTTTGCCATTTCAACCATCTCATTATATTCTGCCAAAAAGTTTTTGAACAAATGCACTCAAAGAATAAGTGTAGAGAAGCTTCAGGCTAGGACTTGCACACAACACAATCACCATCAAGCCTCATGCCCCATTTGAGTAGGACATCCTTAGTTCTCAATTTTTCCAGTAAAGCCAACCATAATATAAAGACATGTTTAGGACATGCAGCATTATGACAAACTAGGTTCTTCCAAGGGGCATTATCAATCTCTCCTCTAAGTGCACTGTAAGCAATTTTAATGTGAAATTTTCCTTTTCTGATCAGTTGAGGACATGCTCCTAAAGTTTGCCAGTTCTTTCTCATGTTAAATATTTTTCTCACCATCCAAGAAGCTTGTTTTGATACCTCCATAGTAAATAGGTTCTGCTTCTTTATATAATACGAATGTACCTATGTAATCCATAGCTTCTCTTTATTCTGACTCATAGCCCATGGAAGTTTACACGCAGCAGCTTGATTCATATTTTCAAATTAAGAACATTAATCCCTCCCCCTCCCCCATTTTCTCTCTATAGATGATTCACCGTAATTTTTAGTCTCTTTAAGCAACCTCCCCTAGGAAGGAAAGTACAAAGGAAGTTGCTTAATAGTTGAAGGGGCTCGTCCATCACTATATGTCTGTAATTTTCATATATAAAGAGGAAGATTAAAAACTCATCAATCTCCTAACCTCAAAGAATCCATATGCGCTTATGAAAGATCCGGTTCTAGAAGGACTACCTCCATAGAAAGCTACCCGAAATTCCTAGCAAGGACTTTGAGACTTCTGGTCTTATGTCATCCACATGGACCTTGAATGCTTCTTTTTTATAATGAAGTCTAGGCTTAAGGGAATAATTAATCTTAGGGTTGCTTTTGTCTCACTATTGGGATCATTTTCCAAGTATAGGGACCCCTTTCAAAAAGCTAGAAAAGCATCTAATTGTAAAGTGGAAGCTAAAGGATATAGGGCTACGACGGCAAATGGTGATAGAATAATTTTTAAAGATGAATTATCAAAAAAGGAAAATTTCATGTTGATAACAGAAAATCGAGAAGCAGAGAAAAAACAAAGATTATATAAGAGCACGAGAGGCAGCCCTCGTTCCTTTAGGTAAACAGACCTTCTCCAATGTGACTAGAGCCCTCCTGGATATAGTAGCTTGACCTATCCACAAATAGCTTCTACAAGTTGCTTCAATACCATTTGTAGAAGCACAAATAACTGAGACCAATATGCTTGGATGCTAAATAATACAGTTGTAATCAAGTGCAATCTCCCAGCATACGACAACCCTTTGGCCATTGAAGTAATTTTGGCTGATATCTTATCTACCAAGTGTTTACATTGGACAATTGCCAATCTCTTTGTTGACAAAGGGAATCCAAGGCTATGAAAGCATATTATTAAGAATTAAATTTGAAGTGCAAAAGTTAAACAATTTACAAATATGAAAACGTATTACTATTTTCGCTACATACCACAAAGAGAAGTAAAGAGTGCCATATAAAATGAAATTGATAGTACTATTTTTTTAGCTTTGCATCAGGTCAAATAACAAGTACTGATGGTTCCCTAGCTATTTTCTCAAGCTTGTTTTACGTCCTATAAAATTGATTAAACTATTAATCTCGTCCTCACCTCTTTAGCACTTTAATTTGACTAGTCCCAAATCTATTAAAAATTATTTTTACTTGGAATAAAAAAAGGGCAAGTTACGTATTTGGCCGGTTGACAAACTAATTACATTCTCAAGTCAAATATATAAAAAATATTTTTATATTTTATGTTTATTATATATCAAAATATAATAAATATATAGTATATTTTATCAGCTATTATATTTGTGAGCGGTTATACTATATAGTTTTCCTAACCAAAAATTAAACACAAGTCCTATCAAGAAGTAAGCAGGAGAAGTGCACAGTTGGCCACTAATAACACAAGTATTTACTTTTAAGCCAACGTTTAAAATGTCTTTATTCTTTAGCCACTACTTTAATAAACTTTAACTTTCCGGATGAAAATACCCTTTTGCTCATGTCCTTAACTTTTGTACTTAACTTCAGGACTTCGACTACATGTCCTTAATTTTTGAACTTGGAACTCTAAGTTCAGGACTACATGTCCTTAACTTTTGAACTTGTAACTCTAAGTTTAGAACTTCAAGGTTACATGTCCTTAACTTTTGAACTTGGAACTCAAACTTTAGGACCAAGCGTCCTTAACTTTTGAACTTGGAACTCAAACTTTAGGACCAAGCGTCCTTAACTTTTGAACTTGTAAGTCAAAGTTAAGGACCTATTATCCTTAACTTTTGAAGTTGTAACTATAAGCTAAGGACTAATGTCCTTAACTTTTGAATGTGTAACTGTAATTTAAGGATTGTCTGTCCTTAACTTTTGAACATGGAAATCAAAGTTAAGGACTTATTGTCCTTAACTTTTGAATTTGTAACTGTAAGTTAAAGACTACATGTTCTTAACTTTTGTACTTGTATACATGTCCTTAACATTAAAACTTGCAATTGTAGGTTAAGAATTACCTATCCTTAACTTTTAAACTTATGTCCTTAACTATTGAACTTAACTTTAGGAATTCAGGACTATATTTTCTTAACTTTTGAACTTGAAACTCTAAGTTCATGACCATGTCCTTAACTTTTTAATTTAACTTTAGGACGTCATGACTACATGTCCTTAACACAATTATCTTTGTCCTCAACTTTTTGACTTTTTACCATATTTTTCCTAATTATCTGTTGTTTAAGAAAATCTAAAAGTCACTTCTTTTAGAAAATCAAAAATCACGTCCTCCCACGTTGTGAGTATTATGAGTGAAACCAAGCAATTTAACTCTTGAAAGCATACACAAAAGAAAATGAGAGGCTTATAAAAGCAGTAAGGAATTCAAAACCATTAATCGTATTTTCTTTGTTTTCTATATTAAATGGTCAGCTCCTTCTCGTTCTCTTCTGACTTTTGAGAGAGATTTTCTTCCCTCTTTTTTCTCTGGATCTCACTCTTTTCCACTGTCTTAAATGTTGTGTTTGAGATTTGGGACAGAATTGATGTCCGAGAAGATGATGAGTAGCTAATGTTGTCAGGGGATCTTTCTCAAGTTCGATCTAGAGAATGAAGTGAGGGTTTGGGAAGAAAGGCAATGAAAGAAAGGGTAAAAATTTCTTTTAATTTTAATTTTAATAAAATAGTGGCTATGTTTGCTCAGCAATATAATTGCTGGATAAAAAATAAATACCGCCTTAACTAGTGGCTACCCCACCCTATTTCTACGAAGTAAGCTCCAGAACCGGAGTTATGCAGCCCAATCTTGACAATTTCTTACCAAAAGTATTTTTTGATAAATGCTTTCAAAGTAAGTTAAATTTACAAGCTTGCCCAAACTTCTTAGGGGTATTCATAAAAATCCAAAAACCCGAACCAAATCAAGCCGACCAAAAAAATCGATACTTTTTGGTTTGATTTGGTTTTGGTTTTGAATTTTAAAAACCGACCAAATTTTGTTTGATTTTGGTTTTAATAAAAAAAACAAAAAAAATCAAACCAAATCGATTGTAGGAGTAGTTATTTTAAATGTTTTATCACACCTAAATATATGCATATTTTTTATATAAAATTTCCAAAATTAATGGTGAATATTAATCGTTTGCACTTTTATTACAGTTCTTTACCTTTATATTCTAGTTTGATTGGTAGTTTTCTTTTGTTAAGTGTAAGAATTTAGTTTATGTTAATAAACTATATTTTTGATTGAGTCCAAATTATTCATCGCGATTTGATTCAACTATGATCAATATATTTTAGTAAATAATAGATTTCTCAAAGAGCAATTGATTTGATAGCGTTACCTTGAAAATGTTGTTCCTAGAATATGTATTTGGTAGTGTATGTCTTATATTTAAGAAAAAACTGACAATTAACCGAAAAATCAAAAGCCGACAAAACCCGACATAAATCGAATCGAGAAAAAACCGACTTAATTGATTTGGTTTGATTTTCGACTTACTTAACTTGATTTCATTTAAAAAATAATAATCGATCCAAATGAACAATCTAACACTCCTAAAACTACCTATAATAACTTGGAGAACGAAAAACTGACTTGTCTATGATTGTTATTTTTATTATACATATATAAAAAAATATTCATCGACTTTTATATATTTTGCATCATCTTGAAAACCCCCAAAAAAAAAAAAAGTAGTACTACTAGAAAACAAAAGGAGAGATGGCGAAGAGGGGATGTGGGGCATTGGGACAGGAAGTTGAATGTGTAACAAATGGAATAATTAGGAATGGTCACATCAATGTCACGAGACATCTTTAATTTGCCTCAATTTCCCTACCCCACTTCAATACTTCTTGTAGTATAATCATAATTTCTCTACCAAAAACATGAAAGAAAAACATAAATGCTTCATATTCATAAATTCACAATAAATATATCACGTCAATCCGTCTAAGGCAGAAATAAAGAATCCTCCAAATCCACTGACCATACTTTGCCTCCGCCTCCGCAGCCTCTTCTCTTGGGAGATTTATGCTTCCTTCCCTTCCGGCCCCTACCGGATTCGTAATTTAAAGTTTATAAGACTTTTAGAGTGACCTCTAGTTTTATAAAAGGCGAAATACATAAACAGCTCCTTCAAGTTGTCCTCAACAGTCAGATGGACACCTCAATTGACCCATTTACCATTTAGACACTTCAAATGACTATTAAGTGTATCAAGTAAACACTCGAGTGGAGCATACTATATGTGTGAGTTACACTTGCCGGGTGATGTGTCAATAAACCAATTAAAGAATGACAAGTATAATTTATAATTAGAATATTTGACACATGTAATGAATAAGAAAATAATATCTTTTTCCTTATTTCCAACTACATCATCCCCCCTCCCCGTCCAAAACACCCAACCTATTCTTCTTCCTTACGGGCGTAAGAACCCTAATCACACAAACAAGCAGCCGCCGCCCGTCCCTCTCAAATCTGCCGAAAATCCGCCGGCGAACACCTAACAACCAGCAACCCTTCAACATCTTTAGCCACTTCCACCAACAGACTACCCCTTCAACATATTAAAACCCCTTAACCAAATACACAACCGACGAGCTTTGTTCCAAATTATGAGATGCCCAATTTGCTTTGTGTAAAAATCCGAGATAGAGAATTTACTAAGGATTGTTTGGTGAAATTAAAAACTGGGAATTACAAAGGAGACATTGCTCAGATTGTGGACGTAGATGATATTCAGAGAAGGGTCACTGTAAAATTGATTCCAAGAATTGATTATCAAGATTTGGTTAACAAATATGAAGGTGATTATAAATCAAAGGAAGTTTCAAGTAAAATTTGTCCTCAACCAAGATTTTGGAGTGCTAGTAAAGCTAAAGCATTAGGCCTTTCAGTGAAGCTTTCGAGGGATACAGTTACTGGGGATTATTTTGGTATTGCAAATTGCAAGAAATTCAAAGTGGTTTCTTGTATAAATTAGTGTATAAATTGGATGAAATTGTGTGCTTATTTTATGTTTTTTTCATTTATTGTAATTTTGAAGAAACTTTTTAATTGTTCTTATTTGTTCATCAATGGTGAAACATGAAGAAGAAAGAAGTATGAAGATGGAGGAAAGTGGGTTATTAAAATAAGGTTAATGTAAAAAGAAAAAAGAGAAAAATACAATTCTAAGGATTTCACCCGCCCTGACATGAATAAAAACCACACTCTTTGCCATGTCATCGTGAGTGGTTCATGAGACACACTTTAACCGAGAAGAGGTGTCTCTCTGGTCATTAGTATAATTGAGGTGTCCATCTGACCGTTGAGGACAACTTGAAGGGGCTGTTTATGTATTTCGCCTTTATAAAACACTGATAATTGAGTTTACAGTCAAAAATATTTTATAATTTTCTGAATATAAATATAAAATGAGCAAATGCTATTGAGTTCACGGGAACCATAGATCTAAGGCCAGATCCTCCCCTGGCCCCTACACTATTCCCCCGTCTCTCATTTCCGGTAATTTCCTATTGGGTTTTTTCAGATTTAACTTTATATATGCTGACATCAAAGACCGGACTAGAGTGCAAGCTATAGGATTCATTTGAACTCAGTAGTGTATTGGCAGATATTCGACCATTCTTTGACCAGGGGTTAACCCCATCACGATCAATTTATAGTAAATGGTCAACGCCGCTGACTTTTGACTTATGACAGTTGGGACATCTCCACAACCAAAGGAGGGGACCATTCTTGACAAGCTGAAAGAGCTTGAGGCTATAAATACCAAGAGAGAACCTCCCAAAGGGAGTTCTTCTTCTACACAACTCTGAGTACACTAGAAATAGAAAGTTATACTCCACAACAACAACTACCTAGTAGAAAGTTATACTCCACAACAACAACAACAACAACAACAATAACAACTACCTAGTGGGGTCTAGGAAGCATATTGTGTACGCAGACCTTACCCCTGTCCCAGAACAGCAGAGAGGCTATTTCCGATAGACCCTCGGCTCAAAACTACGGAAATAAAAGAAAGCATGGAAAACAAGAAAGGAAAGAGAAGAAAATTCATTAGTAATTCCAGTAAAAACTATTGTAGTAATAGAAGCATAAAAAATAGAAAATCAAAGAATGAACGACATGCAATAACAGTAACTAGAGATTAAGGCATCTAAGATAAATATCAAGAATGTTGTGGGTTCAACAATAAACTACAAGGCACCTAAGATCAACCCTAATCCAACCCCGCCACACCCCAGAATGCAGGAAGGGAAGCACCACTACCCCTATCCTACAACTCTAATGTTTGACCTCCATGCCTTCCTATCAAGGGCCATTTCCTTAGAAATTTGTATATATACCATGTCCTGCCTGATCACATCTCCCCAATACTTCTTAGGTCTTCCTCTACCTCTTCTCATACCCACCACAGCCAACCGCTCACACCTTCTCACCAAAGCATCGATGTTTCTCCTCTACACGTGCCCGAACTATCTGAGCCTCGCTTCCCGCATTTTGTCATCCACCAGGGCGACGCCCACCTTCCTCTGAATATCTGCATTCATGATCTTGTCTATCTTAGTGAGCCCACACATCCACCTCAGCATCTGCATTTCTGTTACTTTCAACCTCTAGATGTGGGAGTTCTTAACCGGCCAGCACTTTTCCCCATACAATATAGCCGGTCTAACCACAGCTCTATAAAACTTACCTTTGAGTATCAGTGGCACTTTCTTATCACACAAGACTCTAGATGCAAGCCTCAAATTCATCCATCCCGCCCCTATGCGGTGAGTGACGTCCTCGTCGATCTCTCCGTCCCCCTGAATTACCAATCCAAGGTAATTGAAGTTATCTCTCTTGGGGACGACCTGTGCCCAAGCCTCACGTTCCCGCCTACATCCCTCAACTCAGTGCTAAACTTACACTCCATGTACTCTGTCTTAGACCTGCTCAATTTGAAACCCTTAGACTCGAGAGTCTGTCTCTAAGCTTCCAATCTTTCGTTAACACCTGCCCTCGTCTCGTCAATCAGAACAATGTCATCAATAAAACATACACCATGGCACCTCCCCTTGAATATGGTGTGTCAGAGCATCCATCACCAAGGCAAATAAGAATGGTCTAAGCGCAGAGCCCTGGTGTAATCCTTAGTCTAACCTTAGTCTTAGATCCATCATACATGTCCTTGATCGCTCTTATGTATGCTACCGGCACGCCCTTCGCCTCTAGACATCTCCAGAGCACATCCCTTGGAACCTTGTCATATGCTTTCTCCAAGTCAATAAACACCATATTTAGATCCTTGTTCTTATCCCTGCATTGTTCCACTAACCTCCTAATAAGGTGGATAGCTTCCGTGGTAGAGCGATCTGGCATGAACCCAAACGGATTATCGAATATAGGCGTCGTCTTCCTCACCCTCACCTCAACCACCCTCTCTCAAACATTCATGGTATGGCTAAGCAACTTGATTCCCCTATAATTTTTACAACACTGGATATCACTTTTGTTCTTGTACACCGAAACCATTATACTCGACCTCCATTCCTCCGGCATCCTTTTCGTCCTTAAAATTACATTGAACAATCCAGTCAGCCATTCCAGTCCTGCTCTATCCACATACTTCCAAAACTCAACCGAAATTTCATCTAGCCCGATCGATCTACCTATAACCATCTTACTCAAAGCCCCCATGACCTCGTCAAACCCTAATGCGCCCGCAAAACCTAAAATCGCAAAGACTCTCTGAATGCCCCATGTCCCCTAGCGCAATATCCCGGTCCCCCTCCTTATTTAGAATACCTTAGAAGTATGTCTGCCATATCTGCTTAATCTGGGAATCTCCCATCAAAACTCTACCATCCTCATCTTTGATGTTGCTCACTTGGTCCAGATCTCAGGCCTTCCTCTCCCTAGCTTTAGCCAGCCTAAACAACTTCCTGTCCCCCTCATTTCTCCTCTAATTCCTCGTATAGATGGCTAAACGCTGCATTCTTAGCCTCTATGATTGCCCGCTTCGCATCCTTCCTAGCCACTTTGTACATCTCCCTATTTGCTCTCCTCTCCTTCTCGCTTGAGCTCCCTGCCAACTTCGCATACGCTACATTTTTCACCTCCAATTTACCTTGGACTAAGTCGTTCCACCACCAGTCACCTTGGTTCCTGCCAGAAAAACACTTCGAAACACCTAGCACCTCTTTCGCCGCCTTCCTCACATAGTTCGCCGTAGTTGACCACATATTGATTGCATCTCCACTAATCCTCCAAGCTCCCATAGCCGATAACCGCCCATCTAATTCCTGGGCTTTATCCTTGGTCAAAGCTCCCCATCTAATCCTCGGTCGACCACGAGAAAACATCTTCTTCCTCTTCACCATAATGCCAATGTTCATCACTAAGAGCCTATGCTGAGTCGCGATGGTCTCTCCCGGGATAACCTTGCAATCCTTGCACAACCCTCTATCACACCTTCTGAGGAGGAGGTAATCGATCTGAGTCTTTGCCGCTGAATTTCAGAAAGTAACCAGATGCTCCTACGTCTTTGGGAAAGTTGAGTTCGCAATCAACAGCTCGAAAGCCTTAGAGAAGTCTAACAACGACGTACCTCCTTCGTTCCTATCCCAAGGCCAAAGCGACCATGCACCTCACCATAACTACCCGAACCACCCTGATATGGAAATTAAAATCACCTCCAATAAATAACCTCTCAGTAGGTGGAATACTATGCACAATATCGTCCAGGCCCTCCCAAAAGTGCCTTTTAACCTCCTCATCCAAGCCCGCTTGCGGCGCGTAAGTGCTAACTATATTGATGGTGCACTCGCCAATCATCAACTTAATAAACATTAGCTTATCATTCACTTTCCTAACCTCAATCACAGACTCCCTAAGATCCCTATCCACCAAGATACGCACTCCATTCTTACCCCTCATGACTCTAGAGTACCACAACTTATAACCGTTAGCATTCCTCGTGTTCGACCCTGCCCACCTAGTCTCCTGGAAACAAGCTATATTAGCCTTTCTCTTTTTGAGAATCTTGGCCAACTCAATAGACTTACCCGTCATCGTGCCTATGTTCCACAACTCGATCCTCAATGTACAACCTCCCTCTTTCCCCCTACCATCCTTACCTCTCGTCCCAGCCCCTGACCCCCTCCCCACTACCCTTCTCACCCCCAGCATCCCTCGAGGACATGACCTTACTCTACCATCTCACACCACGGCCACTATACTTGCGATAAATTTTGGAAGACACTAACCCGGACCCAAACCAGGCAATAGCAGTTGCAACAACAAGTGTACTACAAATACTAGGAATACGCTTAAAATGATGTTAACTAGATAGACACAAATTATCTAACAGAGAGAAAGAGACAGGAAAACGGGAGGTACCAACTCCCAATTGATAGAACCTAGAAGCATGCCTTTGTGCCCCAGAGATGCTCCCCTAAACTCGTTTGTATTCCTTGCGCTTGCCTGGTTAGCTACAACAAATCCCGCAAATATAACTTGGGTGCTTTGGAACCCGACGTCTTTTGTGAATTTCGATTGGTCTGCTCCGCTATGCTTGTCCATGCACATTCCACCCGTCGCCAAACAGCCACCAAAAGTGCTACCTACAAAACACACAGCAAATCCCGATGCCAAGAAAAAAAGGGGTTGTCGCCGGAAACATACCCGAAAAATAGTACCTGCCCGAGAAAGGAAGGGTTTTAAGAGAGGGATAAACACAAGGGGAGGGTGGTGTGGCTGGGCCGGAAAGCAGAAGAGATACTAGCTTGCATCGGTGGGTCGCCGGTCACTGGAAAAGCTGCTGCTAGGGTTAGACGAAAGGGAGGGAGAGAGAAAGAGGGGATAGAAAGGAAAGAGAAAGGAGAGGAGAGGAGAGAGAAGGAGAGGGTCAAACTTACCAGGGTGATCGCCGGTGCTGGGCTTTGTCGGTGGAGATGGCAGTGTTACCGTTAGAGACGAGCGTGTATTACCAGAGAAAGAGAGTATAGAGAAACTGTAATTATTTTATGACCATGAAAAATAAGATAAATGTAAGATCCTGAACCTCTTTAAGGAGACGCAGGTCAAGCTACTTTGATGAATAACACCTCGTTTATATTGTTCCATAATTGATTACTTCTATGTCTCAAGTTTGCCTTCTAATTCATGATTAATTATGATAGGCTATGATTTACCACTTGAATAATTTCAATTGATTTTCTTGGAAAGTATTCAATAATTTTCCACTAAAACATTTGGTGCCGTCTGTGGGGATTTCCTAGCGAAAATGCATAGTTTCTCCTTGGTATCGAATCTAAAAAAACGTCCAAAAACAAAAAAGGAAGAGAAAGCGATCCAACTCAAACGGACCAAATGAAGCATATCAAGCGCCTAATACTCGAATGCATCAAAGGAAACTGAGATCCGAAAATGACCGGACAAGAAGAAGAAGTTCCCCCCTATCCCTCAGAATGAAAGTATAAGGCATTTCCATCACCCCTAACGCGGTGTCCGACCGTAAGCCGACATAGGGCTATCTCAAGCCAGAACCCAGATTCAGGCCAAGTGCCTTCGCCACCAAAATATATCAGGTTCGACCTCAATCAAATCGAGATTAAGGCCACGTGCCTTCGCCATCAAAATATATCAGGTTCGACCTCAATCGAACTGGGACTTTGGCCACGTGCCTTCGCCATCAAAGTATATCAGGTTCGACCTTAGTCGAACCGGGACTCAAGCCAAGTGTCTTTGCCATCAAAATATATAAGGTTCGACCTCAGTCGAACTAGGACTTAGGCAACGTGCCTTCGTCATCAAAATATATCAGGTTCGACCTCAATCTAACCAGGACTCAGGTCATGCACCTTCACCATCAAAATATCAAGTTCGACCTCAGTCGAACGGGGACTCGGGCCAAGTGCCTTCGCCATCAAAGTAAATCAGGTTCGACCTCAATCGAACTAGGACTCAGTCCAAGTGCCTTCGCCATCAAAATATATCAGGTTCGACCTCAGTCAAATCGGGACTTAAGCCACATGCCTTCGCTATCAAAATATATCAGGTTTGACCTCAGTCGAACCGGGACTCAAGCCAAGTACCTTCACCATCAATATATATCAAGTTCGACCTCAGTCAAATCGAGACTCAAGCCAAGTGCCTTCACCATCAAAATATAGCAGGTTCGATCTCAGTCAAACCGGGACTCATGCCACGTGCCTTCCCCATCAAAATATATCAGGTTCGACCTCAGTAAAACCGGGACTTAGGCCACATGCCTTCGTCATCAAAATATATCAGGTTTGACCTCAATCAAATCGGGACTTAGGCCACGTGCCTTCACCATCAAAATATATCATGTTCGACCTCAATCGAATCGGGACTCAGGCCAAGTGCCTTTTCCATCCAAATATATCAGGTGCGACCTCAATCGAACCGGGACTCAGGCCACGTGCCTTTATCATCAAAATATATCAGGTTCACCCTCAGTCGAACCGAGACTCAAGCCACGCACCTTCGCCATCAAAATATGAAGTTTGGCCTCAGTCGAACCAAGACTCAGGCCACATGCCTTCACTATCAAAATATATTAGGTTCAACCTCAATCATATCTGGACTTGGGCCAAGTGCCTTCGCTATCAAAGTATATCAGGTTTGACCTTAGTCGAATCGGGACTTTGACCAAGTGCCTTCGCCATCAAAATATATCAGTTTCGACCTTAGTCAAACTAGGGCTCAGTCTAAGTGCCTTCACCTTCAAATTCATTAGGGTCGACCTCAGCCGCACTAGGCTGGGATGGAGAATAAACAATTGCCGTCATTACAAGGTGACCGCCCATCCCCGTTCATTTTAGGCCAAAAGCCAACATTATCGATCCAATACTGACATGACGGCCTTGATTGAATTCAAGGGCTAATCGTCCTTCAAAACATATCCATAAAAGAAAAGGAGAGAAACAGAAGACAAAGTAAAACGTGAGACAAACTATGGAAGAAAGATTACAATTGTCTACAGAGTAAGAATGCGGGTACTCCCCTCTTGCACCTGACCTCGGCCGCTCAAGACAAGAATGAAAAATACAAAAACACAAGAAACAATCGAGCGCCAACCGACGAACGGGATATAAAGAAAAACAACAAACAATAATAGCAAATCTTTTCTTTACTCATCGCCACCACCATTATCACCATTACCGCCACCTGCGCCATTGTTAGCCTCGGGTGTCGCCACATAACCACAATCGGCAAGAGCATCACGAGCCTTGTGGTGTGCCACCTCGAATATGGTATCGGTCACAATACTCTTTCTTTGATCCCCCTTCCCGGGCAGAGAAGAGAACGAAAATGGACCGTAGATGTCCACCTCAAATAAGTTCTTGTAAATATCGCGTTGAGCCTCGGCGTAGACCCAAAGTTCATGCACCTAGTGGGAAATGGCAATATTCGATGAACCAACCTACTTCTGCAGTCGCCGATTTTCCTCCTCCAAAATCACAATCCGGTCCAACATGGAATGAGCCTCATGCTCAAGAACACCAATCCGCTCTTTGAGCTCTGCCACCTTTAGAGTCGTTGTCTTGCTCTCCGACTCAAGCCGGGACTCATGCACATGAATCGAATCCTACAATGCCATGGTCCTCGATGAGTAACCCTTTACCTGAAATCTTAAGGTAGCAACTTTGCCCTGTAGTGCCGCCAGTTTCCCGCTCCATTTCGCAGCCGCTTCCGCTGCCTTGACCTGGTTCTGCTCGCCTCTAACTCCATATCCCCCAACCTACCCTGCAGGTGCACATACTCAGCTGCAATTCCTTTTTCCACCTCAAGCTCCTTGTCCTTTCGATGAATCTACTATTTGAGAGCACGCTTACTACCAAGCGCCTGCAATAGCTGTTAGTCCCACCTTGCCAACTCCTCACCCAAAGCTTAATCATCGGGCTCATTTCGTAAACGCACGTGCAACTCTCGGCATCGATCATGATAACGGTGATATTTCCCCAGCATCTTTAGGAAAATCCTTGAGCTAACCTTGGCTCTACGGATGTCGTCCACCTACAATAAGTAAGTCTGCAAAAGAAAGGAAAGTCAAAGCTAAGGCAAAGGCTAAAATGGGAGGGGAAGAAAGAACTAGGAACGTACTACGTACCCTCAGGCCCATCACGGCCACTTCGTCCATCATTTCGATATCGGAAATTCTCCTCAAAGACGCATTCTCGGCCTTCGAACATAAATACTTGAATTGCGACACCAAGCTATTTCCTTCAGCTAATAAGTTCAAATCCGAGGGAACCTCAATAAAATGGGTCGGCCCCCCGCATGCACCGTAGAATTGGTAATACCCTCTTCAAACATACGAACATTGTCGGGGTCCAAATCAAACTCAGACTCATACTCATCCCGCACCATGTCCTTCCCCTTCTCCGTCACCGTTAAGGTAGAGCAACTTGTTATGGACAACAATGGTACATCAGAAGTCCCGTCGGCGGCCTGCAAGGATCGACCCTCCGCCTCGGCAACATGAACTTCGGACGGGGTCGTCGAGACAATGGCATTCCCTTGGCTAGAACTAACGGGTTCAACTCCGACTAACTTTTTCTCCTCGCCAGCAAGCGCCACAATTTCACCACCCCCCGAATACGTCAGGGGAGAATCCAAGTTGATCACTGATGGAAGAGTCGCAACAAATGCCACTCGCCACTTCTGAAAAGGCCTATCCTCTTCCACATTTAAAGGTGAGCCCGTCTAAGAATGAACAAGCCCGGGCGGCCTCTCATCTTGTGGCGTAGCCCACGTTATGGGCGCGGTCGCTGACGATTCAACCGACGTCGCCCTTAGTACTCGACGAGGCACAGGCGCAGCAGCTAGCCTAGCAAGAGCATCAGGCCGATGGAAAGCCAATTGTGGAGCTTTGACACGACGTGGTCTTTCTAGATATAGTGGACGAACGAATCAACAGACGTAGTCAGAACAAAACGAAATAGAGAAGAGAAAGGGCCGAAATTCCACCTGTTATGGGCCTGCGACCATGCCTCTCCCAAAAAGCCACCCAAGTGCAAATGCCCGCAGTACGAGAAAGCAATTCCTTGACCCAGTCTCGGATCCCCTCCAAGGGAGGCGGCGACAACATTTCAGTTACAAAAATTAAGGTCAATCAATAACCATAAGTACAAAGCATAAGGAAAGTCGAAATAGGGCGGATGCGCATTCAAGAATGAGGTCTTACGTGAAAAGTTCCAAACTTCCGAGAATCCGCCTGGGTCCGCCACCAGGTGTTCAGTCTGAATATAGAAGAAATTCTCAAAGGAGTGACGAATGACCTCATTGTCTAGCCCAACCATCAAACCTTTCGACCCTCATTGGCGTGCATGGATCATGGTGCCGCAAATGTTTTGGAGAGTGAAGAGATTGAGCACATTCCTCAAAGTGACCTCCCTAACCGCTTGCTCTGCATACTTGATGAACATGAGGAGCAGTTTGTAGAGGTAAGGAGAAAGTTGGGCTAGGCATACCTCGTAATAGTGGCAAAAGTCCACTATTAGCATCGGGAGCAGGAGTGTGCACCCCACCTGGAAGGGGTAAGCATAGAACGAGCAATACCCTCGACGGTCAATTTGTACCCTGTCCCCGGTCTTCGCAAGAGCAATCTCGACATAACATGGGATACGCCATCTCTCCCGCATTTGGGATATTCCCACTTCCCCCATTAGAGAAGAAATGTCCCCATGTTCCACGCCGCCCGATGCACTGAAATCCATCACTTGATCTGTTGATCGAGGTAAAATTTCATCGACCAAAGGAATTTTTTCACATTCCACCAACTCTAACCCTTCATTTGCCGGAGCGAGATTTTTGACCACTAGAGGATTAGCCGGATGATTGCCGCAAGAAGAAGTGCCTGCCATAATCGATTCACGAGCGAGAGAAAGAAGAACTTTGACAAGGGAAACGAAGAAATCAATGATGACAATGATCGGAAGAATAGAGAAAATGTGATTTGACGGAAGAAAAGGGTTCTCGAGAATTCTTTTAGAAGAATAATGAATATGTAAAGAACAAAATGACACGTCTTCTCTAGTTATAAATAACAGATTCTGCGTGCACGGTACCCAATGATTGCCATTAATGCATAATCGTGCATGAAGCGATTCAGTTTCATGAAAACGCATGCTATTATGAACGACCGCGCGACATGACACTCCACTCGCCAACCAACGGTTTGATTCTGAAACTTCATTTTGAAGGACCCTTCCAATCAAGTCGCTCTATCCGCCCGCCGAAGTCGATCTAGGCACAACCTCGACGAACGGAGGAACTAACTGTATTGGCAGATATTCGACCATTCTGTAACCAGGGGGTCAACCCCATTACGACCAATTTATAGTAAATGGTCAACGCCGCTGACTATTGACTTTTGACAGCTGTCCTTGAAAGAAATGAGGGGACGTCTCCACAGCCAAAGGAAGGGCCCATTCATGACCAGTTGAAAGAGCTTGAGGCTATAAATACCAAGAGAGAGAACCTCCCAATGGGGGCTTCTTCTTCTACACAACTCTGAGTACATCAGAAATGGAAAGTTATACTCCACAAGTGGAGCAAAAAATAATATCAATGTAAGATCATGAACCTCTTTAAAGAGAGGCTGGTCAAGCTA
This sequence comes from Nicotiana noctiflora, assembly GCA_032618575.1. Lineage (NCBI taxonomy): Eukaryota > Viridiplantae > Streptophyta > Magnoliopsida > Solanales > Solanaceae > Nicotiana > Nicotiana noctiflora. The sequence continues at coordinate 42,229 of JASVEL010009007.1, read as the reverse complement.
CTTTGATGAATAAAACCCCGTTTATATCGTTACATAATTGATTACTTCTATGTCTCAAGTTTGTCATATAATTCAGTGATTAATTATGGCTGGCTATGATTCACTCCTTGAGTTATTTCGATTGATTGCTTCAAAAGTATTTAATAATTTTCCACAAAACAAGTAGCTTGGCTCGAAATCTGTGTACTCATTAAAGGTTCACTAAATAAAAGTAATAACAATTAATTTTACACCTAATAAATCAAATGAGTTATGATAAAATTTCAGGTTCGAACTCGTAAAGTTTAAATATTTTAGATCCAATTCTGACTATTGTGTCACTATAAAAGTAATTTATCATGTTAAAGCAAGTTATTTAATTTACTTTTTAGATAAGTATTTCACTTATTATGAGTTTTTTTGTGTGCATATTTTTCATCTGTTCCACTTGATATAGTAATATTACTATTTTGCGAGTCAATGAAATTTTTTTAGTCGATGATCTTTTTATATATATAGTTTAAATTTTAGTAACTATTTTGACTTACATCATTTTTAATTTTTATGTTATTTTTGAATACGTAAATTTTATTTTAAAAACATAAAAATTCTATGTTCAATTTTATAACGAAAGTTAATTTTCATACTTCAAACTTCAATGTATTTTCATTTAAATGGCGTGATAGTGATAATATAAAAGTAATACTTCTTCTGTCCTAATTTATATGACCTCCTTTCCCTTTTAATCAATTCCACAAAAAAAAATCACATTTTCTTATTTAAATATTATATATTATTAAAATTCCTACTTTACTTTTAATAAATTGATTTACATAATTAACACAAATATTTACAATAAATTTTACACCGAATCAAATATGATCACATAAAATGAACCGGGTGGAGTATAAATAAAATGGGATGGAAAAGTCCAAAACAGCAGTAACATCTTCAAGAGTCTTCCTTTTCTTCCGTTTGTCTTTATTCTCCACCATCTTTATATGCTTGTCTCCTGCCCCTTCTTACTACTACTATTATATGCATTCAGTTGTTTTTTGGCCATAAAAAATGGAAGCTTAAAGATTCCCATTTTGTTCCTTTTCAAATAGGGTTACTTCTACTTAATTAATGTCATACAAAAAGTTTGAACTCTCAATTTCAGCAAAAAGGAAACTCATCAAGTATATATTCTCTAATACAGTAGTATTGAACTGAACGAAAAGATAGCTTTTACTCCACGAGATCCATCCAAAAGCTTGACTTTCAGCTGTCAATCACAACAATCGAGTCAAAATTATAAATATACTGCTGACAGAAATAATTTGGGTAGAGAAAAGAAAGGTTTGACCGAAGAGATCGAGGACATTGGCACCGAAACTTGAGGTATAAAAACTTTTCTTCTTATTCTTTTTTTTTGTTTCATTTTACCTAGTTTTTCTTATAAAATTGAAATTTTGACTCACTTATATATGTTATGTATTTCAACAAACGAACGGTTCGAAGCAATATCTGATTAATTAGGTTGCCAATATATATATAAAATCGTTATTAGTGAGAAAATAGGTTTTAAGAATATGAAGCTCTTACTTTCATGTCGTCACGGGATCCAACAATCCCCACAATAACCACCCTAAATTCCTTATTAATATAAGTATTATACTACAACTGTCGCTTTAGCTTAAAAATTATTCATCCAAAATAATTATTATTCTTTTAGGAATTCAAGATTATATTCGTTACTTGTTTCCAACTATACTCTTAATATTTTAATTGGCATGAAAAGAGCTAAAATGGGAATATTATTTAATTTTGTTATATTCTTAAGCACCCTATTTATTTATTTATTTATTTATTCACACCTAAACATCTTTGATGTATACTTTAGGTTGGTTTCTGGTTAATAGAGAGTTCGAGATTATATGGAGAAAATTGCTTTTATATTAATGTAGAGACGTATATTTACTTATTTAGTTCTAAGTAAGAATGAAAACAGCAGGTAAATTATATTATCTTCCTCTTTTGGATATACAGAAAAGGGTTCACTCGTGATATGTCGCAGGCCAATTCTCCACAAATTTCGGAGAAAATATATAATCATTCATTCCAATTGTGAAGCTGTTAGTTATTTCAGTGTTCTACTAAAATGATCTTTTTTTTGTTTGTTCCAAACAAATTATAACTTCTTATATTTCAAAATTCACTAACTTTAAGTTATTCATTTTACCTTTAATGGCATATTTTTATAGTCATAAAAAGTATAATAAAAAAATTTGAAGGTCGCAAATGCACTTTTTATCCAACCAAAATCTGCTTTGTATATAAGGTGTCACTACTAATATATCAGTATTTTTTAAAGATATTACATAGAATTTTTGTCGAACTTTCTGGGTGCTGATGACACGTCTCTTTATAACATACGTCCCTCTTTGAATGTAATGGCATGTTAATTAACTGATTAAGAGGTTCTAAGTGTACTAATGGTGTAAGCGTTAAAAATCTTTTTTTTTTTCCTTTATTCAAATTTATGCTCAATCAAACACCGTCATATAAAATGCAATAAACGAAATAGCACTTAGCCTTATTTATGAAGCATCACTAATACTTCATTTCTAAGTGATCCTATTAATTATAATGCCGTTATTTCCAGGTACTAAAGATAAAACGAAGAAACAAAAGAAGACAAGTGTTTGTGCAAAGTAATACTTGTCAATATGGCTTCATCTTCTTCATCTTCATTGTCATCCTACGCACCATGTGCAGCATGTAAATTCCTACGTCGAAAATGCCAGCCAGAATGCGTGTTTGCTCCTTACTTCCCACCAGATCAACCCCAGAAATTTGCAAATGTTCACAAAATATTTGGAGCCAGCAATGTAACAAAGCTGCTCAACGAATTGCAGCCTCACCAAAGGGAAGATGCCGTCAACTCTCTTGCTTATGAAGCGGACATGCGCCTCCGCGACCCCGTCTATGGTTGCGTTGGCGTCATTTCGCTTCTTCAACATCAGCTTCGACAGCTCCAACTTGACCTTAGCTGTGCCAAATCTGAGCTTTCCAAATACCAGAACTTAGGAGGTATTTAGTCGTCTCACTACTTTATCTAAATGCTTAAGCTCTTAGGCATGCACAATTTTATTTACTTAATTTACATAGTCAACACGAAGGGAAGCCTTGTCGTAGCTACTAAAGTTGTTGTCATTTAACCAGCAAGTTAAAGGTTCGAATCGCGGAAACAGCTTCTCGTAAAGATGCAGGGTAAGACTGCGTATAGACCATTGTGGTCCAAACTTTCCTCGGACGTCGCGCATATAGCGAAAGCTTAGTGCCAGTGGCAGAAAAGGATTTTTACCAAAGAGATTCAAAAAATAAAAAAGTTAACAAAATTACAAGAAATTTGCGGCCAATAGGATTGAACTAGTGACCTCACAAAGTTTTTGAACTCCTTGACCAGTAAACTATGCTTTTGTGTTGTGTCAAGAAGATTCAAAACATAGTATATAGAGATAAGCAACATTTATTTTGGCGAAAGAAGTTCGGGTAAATTCCCTTCCGCGCCCTTAAATTCGCCCATGCTAACTATATCGAATTGCCTCTTCAATTTACACGCTTCTTCACGTGCGGGCCTAATATTTCAATAATGAAAATTGAATTGTGTGACCAGTAATTATTGATTTAAAATTTAAGTTAGTAAAGGTAATAAATTTATTTTATTCAACAGGAGGTATTGCTAGTACAAACAGTTATGGCCTCTTGGCAGCAGGCAATCAGCATAATTTGGGGTTCAATTTCATGGGAGGAGGAGGAGGGGGTGGGAGGCCAGACCATAACCACCACCTCTATCACCATCAGTTTTTTCCTAGAGATCCGCAGCAGCAACAACAACAACAACAAATTATACAAAGATTTGAAGGAGGAAATAACAATTTTTGAGTTTGACTTCTACACACTGAGGAATTATTTGTTTGAATGCAAAATTATGTTAAGATTATATATACATATTGTAATATTGAGATTAATAATTCCTGAATTATTCAGTATGCATTATCATTTGTTTAGTTCATTATAGTGATAAAAATAGATTATACAGTGTACAAGATTCTAAAACATATGTTTGCTTTTAAATTGAATAAAGTTTTGTTTCAAACTGTAACCTTGACCTTTATAAGAGAAAAGGTGGCAGAAGGAGATTTTTACTTATTTTGTTAGGTTTTAGCTAATTCTCGAATTGTTATTCTACATTGGATATGGTATAAAATTATACATTACTTATATCGAAAATGAAAAACCACTCAAAGTATAAAGCATAAGATAATATTGTCAAATTCTAGATTTAAAAACTTATATTCATAATCACCATAACCAAATGAGCTTATGTAAAAGATCTTTATACTATCATATTACCTCTAAAATAACTACAAATAATTTGGCTGTAAAAAGTGGTTACTAAACTGAAAACTAAAATACACTGCACAATAATACATTGCTAATTTGGTTAAAAAAAGAAAAAAAGAAGAAGATATTTATGACTTCGGGATTGAGAGCTAGCTCACAGGGTAACTTTCTACATTCCATAATTTAGATGGAGGGTTCAACCCTATTAATAGCGTAACATTTCTCTTTCTCTTTCTCAACTTTGATATAAATAAAAAGAATACAAAATTTATAGCAAGGTCCATCCGCCTTTGAATATGTCGCAACTCTACTCAGTGTCATGATGCTCAATTACTCATAGTAGTAAAAATTACACAGACTGTCTTATTTTATCGCTTTCATTTAACTTATATTTATATTTTAATTTTTATAAGAAGAAGAGAGAAGTATTCACAACAGAAATGCATTTTAGCGTTTAATTTTATTTAACAGTGGATTTTTATTTTTAGTGGATCAGATTGAATGTATGAGTGAATTTTCTATATTTTATTTGGTTCAAATATTTAAAAAGAAAAAGTCTATGTGAACGGCCATGTCATATTTTTCTACTGAAAAATTTGATAATTTTGATTGATGGCCTTCTTTGTACAATAGGAATAATTGAGTGACATATTAAAAATAAAAGAAAAATAACTTTAGTATATAACTTTAAATTATTGAGTGATGACATAAGTAATGAGCTCTATAGTTGGTTGGTCACACGTGAGGCTCATTATATCAAAGACATCCAAAAAATTGACGCAAAGATAGGTCACAACCCTAAAGTTTAGGGATTACACAAATTCGATGAGTTGAGTTTGGGGCATAGAGTGGGATAGTGACGGAGATACTCTTTATTTTATTTTACTAGATCTTTGATGTCCGTGGAGCACAGTCCAACAATGTGAGCTAGCTATTAGTATTACATGGTCTTATCTGCAAATACAAAGAATAAAAACTATTTTGTAACTTCAATTATATAATTTGGAATGTTGTAAGTGTAGCTTATAAGTTTTGCTGTAAATAGTTATGAGATTACAAACTTGTATAACATGAAAACCTGAACCAAACGAGAAATATGCCCTTCTCAATATAGTTATAATGGAAACAAGACAACCTGAATCAAACCTTGTATGTTATATTGCTATCCAATTGTATTCAAATTTATCTGCTCCACCTGAAACATATAGACATTAATATTTTTCCTTGCAGAAGGAAGGAACTTATTGATGTTATATTCGTGTTCTTTCAATCCAAATGTTACCTGGACCAAACACTTCTCATAAACAATGGGGGACTCGGACGACACTCCTGAAGATAAGCAAGATTATATTATGCATTCACGCCAGAATATTTCGAATGTGCACATCTTTTTGTGCATCAGAAAAATCTAGGATATGCCTAATATGTAGTTAAAGTTTCATAGTGTGATCAAATGTTCAAGGCCTTCATTTGTGAAAAGAAGAAGAAAAAGATGCATATCCCAGGGAACTTAGAGCGACAAAGAACCTAGAACTCTTGTTCTATCTTTAGACTTCCATAAAAACAAAGAAAATATGACGTAGAACCATCTTTGAAGGAATATCCTTAAACTTACAAATTAACGGAAATCATGCTGTCACAAATTCATGCTGTGACAATCTAAACTTTTATCAAACAATAAACTACACATTTGGAGAAAAAAATCACAAACTTTATATGAATCGGGAGTTATTGAAGCTAGGCATAAACCGGGGAAGTCTTAAGAAACTTTGACATGTTTATTTACACCATAATCTAGAAAAAAAAAACAAGTAACCAATGATATCATTAAATCAACTCAAATAACATGATAAGAAGAGCTAGCTATCAATATATACAAACAGTTCTTGTAGTAAAAATATTTAGAATTAATCTTAAACACGTATCTCTTTTTTTGGTTCATTATTTATCTTATATAAATCACCTATCTGATGTTACTATTGGTGAACTCATTTGAGCTATGTGTAAGTATTTTTAGTGTGCTTCAGGCCTCATGAACTCATTTTCCTCCAATTGGAGGAAAATATTTTCCTTATGAAGAGAAGGGAAAATTTTCTAAAAATCTTTCTCAACCTTCTCCACCCTCACCAACCACCCCATCCCCTCTAAAATAAAAGTACTTTTTTTTTTTAATTTCAGTTTTTTCGTTACCATCCATCTTATTTGTAACGACCCGACCGGTCGTTTTAGAAAATTATGCCCCAATCCCTAATTTAACTGTTCCCCTAAGTTCATTTCTACTATTGTGGTTTGCCGGGAGAGTCGGTTCTGAAAATTTGAGCATTTTGGGACACTTAGTCCCTAAATAAGAGCTTCGAAGCTAGAAAATGGCCCGTAGCCGGAACAGTGTTAAGACGATCTCGGAACGGAAATCCGATGGTTTCATTAGCTCCGTTAGGTGATTTCGGGGTTGGGAGCGCGTTTGGAATGTATTTTGGAGGTCCGTAGCTCAATTAGGCTTGAAATGCCGAAGGTTGAAATTTTGGCGAATCCGAACGATAGGTGAGATTTTGATCCGGGGTCGGAATGGAATTCCGACAATTTCTGTAGCTTCGTTATGTGATTTTGGATATGTCCGCAAATTTTCAGGTCATTCGGACGTCGTTTGGTCGGGTTTTAGATCGAATGTGCAATTCGGAAAGTTTTAAGAAATTTAGGCTTGAATTCGATGTGAATTATGGGTTTTGATGTTGTTAGACGTGTTTTGAGGATTTGAGCAAGTTCGAATAAGGTATTAATATGTGTTGGTATGTTTGGATGAGGTCCCGGGGGCCTCGGGGTGTTTTCGGATGGTTAAACGGGAGAAAAATTATGGAAAAATTGCAGGTTGGGATCCTGCTTCTGTTGTTTCCGCTCCTGCGGAATTTTGGACGCAGGAGCGTGTCCGCAGAAGCGGACGAGGTGCGCAGGAGCGGCTGGTTACGCAGAAGCGGAAGTCATTCCGCTGAAGCGGCATCGCTGGTGCGAGCCAGTGATCGCAGAAGCGGAAATGGCCGGCTAGGCCTGGAACCGCTGAAGCGACCCTTTGGTCGCGGATACGGGTGCATAGGAGCGGAAAATATTCCGCAGAAGCAAAAATCGCTGTAAGTAAGTGTACCAGAAGTTAAGCGGCCCTTCGCTCGCAGAAGCGGAAATGGCCGGCTAGGCCTGGAACCGCTGAAGCGACCCTTTGGTCGCGGATACGGGTGCATAGGAGCGGAAAATATTCCGCAGAAGCGAAAATCGCTGTAAGTAAGTGTATCAGAAGTTAGAAAAATTTCAGAACATTTCACACATTTTGGGTCTCGGCTTTAAAGGCGATTTGGGCGATTTTGAAGAGAAATTCAAGGGAAATCATCAGGTAATCAACTATGGACTTAATCTATGATTAGTATTGGTAATATTATGCAATTATATCATGAAAATGGAGGAATTTGGGGTAGTTTATGGAGGATTTAGCCCTAGGCTTGAACTTTAGAAAATCAAGGTTTTGAATGGCCAAATGGAGTCCGAATTTGGTAAAATTTATATGCTTAGACTCGTATTGAGACAAGGGTTCCGAATATGTGACTTTCGTGATTTTTCGTTAAGCGTACCGAAAGTCGGGTTTTGACAACTTTGGGAATTTTGATGTAAATTGAGTTGTATTGATTGGGTGTAGTCCCATTGGCCTAATTTGTTGTGTTTCTACTGTATTTGATCAGATTCTACACGTGCGAAGCTTGATTCTCGCGGCAAGAGGGTTATTTCTTAGCGGTTTTTGTACCGGAATTGAGGTAAGTGGCTTGTCTAACTTCGTGTGGGGGATTTTCACCCCTAGGATATTATTGTGATACTTTAAATGCCTTGTACACGAGGTGACGGGCGTGTACATGCGCTGGTTGTTGAACACATACTTTACTCAAAATGTTCAATGAGTGATATTACTGTTTTTAGATGTTAAATTCGATATTCCTACCCGGTAGTAGTTAGAAAAGCATGATTAGATAGAATCTAATTGTCTAGTTGCTTAATTGACTTACTTGAGTTTTCTTGGTAATCGCCGGCGCTGTTCATCGGCGAAGTTATCATTAAGCATATTATACTTCTCTCTGTGTATTCCTTTACTTGCTGTGGTTATGGACTACGGGTTCGATTCCCGAGATCCTGAGATTATTGAAATATGGACTACGGGTTCGATTCCCGAGATCCTGAGATTATTGAAATGTGGACTACGGGTTCGATTCCCGAGATCCTGAGATTATTGAAATGTGGACTACGGGTTCGATTCCCGAGATCCTGAGATTATTGAAATGTGGACTACGGGTTCGATTCCCGAGATCCCGAGATTATTGAAATATGGACTACGGGTTCGATTCCCGAGATCCCGAGATTATTGAAATGTGGACTACGGGTTCGATTCCCGAGATCCTGAGATTTATTGAAATATGGACTACGGGTTCGATTCCCGAGATCCCTGACTTATTGGTAGGGACTGCGGGTTCGATTCCCGGAGATCCTGAGTTATTGAGATATTATTGAGACATGGGCCGCGGGTTCGATTCCCGGAGACCCAGAGGTACTGAGAATGGGACTGTGGGTTCAATTCCCACAGATCCTGGATTTGTTTATTCTGAGTTGGTTATTTGTTGTTAGCTTAATTGTAGACAGTTGCAGTAATCATCATAATGTTGTTGTTTCGGAAATTATTATCATTTAAACTGTTTATTTTGTTATCATCATTATATTATTGTTTTCTCAGTAGGGCCCTGACCTACCTCGTCACTACTCCATCGAGGTTAGGCTTGGCACTTACCGAGTACCGCCGTGGTGTACTCATGCTACTCTTCTGCACACTTTTGTTGTGCAGATCCAGGTACATCAGAGCAGGCTCGTACTAGGTGATTCTGCAGCTTTCTGGGAAACTTCGAGGTATGATCCGCTACGTCCGCGGATCCGGAGGCTTCCCTTCTATTCTAGTATTACTAGTTGACATTTTTCTTCATTTCGTTGTTAGATACTCTTTACACATAGAGCCACGGTTGTATTTCCCTTTTAGTCTGTGTTACCGTGGGGTTCCGAATCTTGGTAGTGTTTTATTCATTGTGTGACGGATGTATGTGTCAAGCGGCACGGATTACATATCTTTTATGTTATTTTCCGCTGTTTCTTATTTAAGTATTTATAACTTATAGATTCCGCAACGTGTTAGGCTTACCTAGTCGTGGGGACTGGGTGCCATCACGACATGTTCACAATTGGTGAACTAGGGTCGTGACAAGTTGGTATCAGAGCTCTAGGTTCATAGGAGTCACGGGACATAGACCGGTTACTTAGAGTCTCGCTGATCGATACGGAGACGTCTGTATTTATCTACGAGGGGCTATGTAACTGTTTAGGAAACTCTTCATTTCTTTTGGATTCCTTGTCGTGCGACATTTTGGCATCAAAAATCTAAACTATTGCTTTCTATTCTCTCACAGATGGTGAGGACACGAGCTACTCGCGATGATCAGGTACCCGCGCCCCATGTTGCTGCCGTCAGAGGCCGGGGCCGAGGTAGAGGACGAGGACGCGCCGGAGGTGTAGCCACCGCACCCGCGCGCGCTGCCGCTAAGGTGCCACAGGTAGACCAGGTTGGAGCGCAGACACCTGGTACACCGACTACAACTGCTACTACTCCAGCACTACAGGAGACCCTGGCTCAGTTCATGAGTATGTATACCACTTTAGCCCAGGCAGGACTGCTTCCTCTTGTTGCGGCTACATCTCAGGCCGGGGGAGGGGCCCAGACTCCCGCAGCCGTTACACCGGAGCAGCGTGTGCCAGTGGGACAGGTTCCAGATATTTTGGTTATGCCTCCTGCTGCCCCAGCACAGCCCGGAGGTGGACCAGCTGCCTCTGAGGACGAGCAGCGTAGATTGGAGAGGTTCAAGAAATATGACCCTCCAGTGTTTAGTGGTTTGGCTTCGGATGATGCATTGGGTTTTCTAGAGGAGTGTCATCGTATTCTTCGTACTATGGGGATTGTGGAGACCAGCGGGGTTTCTTTCACCGCTTTTCAATTTCGTGGGGCCGCTTATGATTGGTGGCGCACGTATGAGTTGGATAGTCCAGAAGAGTCTGCTTCATTGACTTGGACGCAGTTTTCAGATCTGTTTTTGAGGGAGTTTGTTCCACAGAGCCTTAGGGATTCTTGGCGCTCGGAGTTTGAGCGGTTGCGACAGGGCTCCATGTCGGTATCGGAGTATGCTATCAGTTTCACCCGCCTAGCCAGGCATGCACCGGCTTTGGTAGCCACGGTTCGGGAGCGAGTGCGGAGATTTATTGAGGGCCTTGTTCCGCCTATCCGATCCAGTATGGCCAGAGAGCTTGAGACAGATATATCTTATCAGCAAGCGGTTAGCATTGCCAAGAGGATCGAGAGTATGCTCCCTAGAGAGCGGAGAGAGAGAGAGGCCAAGAGGTCTCGTGAGTCGGGCCATTTCTCTAGTGACCGTACTTCATCAGCCGGTCGTTTTGGCAGGGGTTATTCTGGTCGACCAGCTCACTCGGCATTGCCCGCAGCTGGTAGTACTCCAGGTCTTCCAGCACCTCAGGAGCCTTATTATGCTCCCCCAGTTTCCAGTGCACCTCCTGCGCGGGGTCCTTCCAGGGGTCAGACCAGTGGGGGTGAGGCCGGCCAGTCACAGCCACCGCGTCCTCCCGGAGCTTGTTTTGAGTGCGAGGATACTCGCCACCTGGTTAGGGAGTGCCCCAGGCGCAGGAGAGGAGCCCCTCATCAGTCATCACAGCATCCGCGTGGTTCTCGGGGCCAGCAAGCTATCATTCCAGCCCCAGCTGCCACTCCACCTGCCCAGCCATCCAGGGGCGGGGGTCAGGGTTCCAGAGGCCGCCCTCGAGAGGGGGGACAGGCCAGATTCTATGCTATTCCTGATCGCGCTGCGGCTGTTGCATCTGACTCTGTTATCGCAGGTATTATTATGGTTAGTCACAGGGAGGCATCGGTTCTATTCGACCCTGGTTCCACTTTTTCATATGTGTCTTCTTACTTTGCTTCTCATCCGGGTGTGCCTCGGGATTCTTTGAGTGCCCCCATTTATGTTTCCACTCCGGTGGGTGATTCTTTGGCTGTGGACCGTGTATATCGGTCGTGTTTGATTACCATTTGTGATTTTGAGACCAGAGCGGATCTATTGCTGCTTGGGATGGTCGATTTTGATATTATTTTGGGCATGGACTGGTTGTCGCCCCATTATGCTATTCTTGATTGTCACGCCAAGACCGTGACGCTGGCTATGCCGGGCATTCCACGTATTGAGTGGAGTGGTACTATAGATCACACCCCTAGCCATGTTATTTCTTTTCTCAGAGCTCAGCGTATGGTTGAGAAGGGATGTGCTGCTTATCTAGCCTATGTGCGGGACGTCGGTGTTGACACTCCCTCTATTGATTTCGTTCATGTGGTACGTGACTTTGCTGATGTATTTCCAGCTGATCTTCCGGCATGCCGCCCGACAGAGATATTGACTTTGCTATTGACTTGTTGCCGGGCACTCGGCCCATTTCTATTCCACCGTACCGTATGGCTCCTCCTGAGTTAAAGGAGTTGAAGGATCAATTACAGGAGTTATTGGGCAAGGGTTTTATTCGACCCAGTGTTTCGCCTTGGGGTGCTTCTATATTGTTTGTGAAGAAAAAGGACGGTTCTATGCGTATGTGTATTGACTATCGTCAGCTGAACAAGGTTACAGTGAAGAACCGGTATCCTTTGCCCCGTATTGATGATTTATTTGACCAACTACAGGGCGCACATGTGTTTTCTAAGATTGATTTGCGCTCTGGGTATCACCAGCTGAAGATTCGGGAGCCAGATATCCCGAAGACTGCCTTCAGGACCCGGTATGGTCACTATAAGTTCCTCGTGATGTCTTTTGGGTTGACTAATGCCCCAGCAGCCTTTATGCATTTGATGCACAGTGTGTTCAGGCCTTATCTGGACTCGTTCGTGATTGTCTTCATTGATGATATTCTAGTATATTCTCGGAGCCGGGAAGAGCACGAGCAACATTTGAGAATAGTGCTTCAGATCCTGAGGGAGAAGCAGCTTTATGCCAAGTTCTCTAAATGTGAATTCTGGTTGGCATTTTTGGGCCACGTGGTATCGAGTGATGGTATTCGAGTAGATCCGAGGAAGGTGGAGGCCGTGCAGAGTTGGCTCAGACCCTCCTCCGCTACTGAGATTCGCAGTTTCCTTGGTTTGGCGGGCTATTACCGTCGTTTCGTAGAGGGGTTCTCTTCGATTGCAGCACCTATGACTAGATTGACCCAAAAGGGTGCCCCTTTTCGGTGGACAGACGAGTGTGAGGCGAGCTTTCAGAAGCTCAAGACAGCGTTGACTTCGGCCCCTATATTGATGTTGCCTACAGGTTCGAGGTCATATACTGTATACTGTGATGCCTCACGAGTTGGACTCGGTGCGGTATTGATGCAGGACGGTAGGGTGATTTCCTACGCGTCGAGACAGTTGAAGGTGCATGAGAAGAATTACCCTGTTCATGATTTGGAGCTAGCTGCCATTGTTCACGCCTTGAAAAATTTGGCGTCATTATTTATATGGGGTTCCTTCTGAGATCTACACTGATCACCGGAGCTTGCAACACTTGCTTAAGCAGAAGGACCTGAATATGCGTCAGAGGAGATGGTTGGAACTACTGAAGGACTATGATATTACTATTCTCTATCATCCGAGCAAGGCTAATGTGGTTGCCGATGCCTTGAGTCGTCGGGCAGAGAGTTTGGGGAGTTTAGCATATCTACCAGTCTCGGAGAGGCCTATGGCGATGGATGTTCAGGCTTTAGCCAGACAGTTTGTTAGATTGGATCTTTCGGAGCCCAGCCGGGTTCTAGCTTGTGTGGTTTCGCGGTCTTCTCTATTTGACCGCATCAGGGAGCGTCAGTTCGACGACCCTCATTTGCTTGTCCTTCAGGATAGAGTTCGGCGTGGTGATGCTCGAGATGTTACCATCGGGGATGATGGAGTCATGAGGATGCAGGGCGTATCTGTGTGCCCAATGTAGATGATCTTCGAGAGCTGATTCTAGCAGAGGCCCATGGTTCGCGGTATTCCATCCATCCGGGTGCCGCGAAGATGTATCAGGACTTGAAACAGCATTACTGGTGGAGGCGGATGAAGAGGGATATAGTTGATTATGTTTCTAGATGCCTCAACTGCCAGCAGGTGAAGTATGAGCATCAGCGTCCGGGTGGATTGATGCAGCAGATTGAGATTCCCGAGTGGAAATGGGAGCGCATCACCATGGACTTTGTATCTGGGCTTCCACGGACTGTTAGGAAGTTTGATTCCATTTGGGTTATTGTGGATCGGCTGACCAAGTCCGCCCATTTTATACCGGTGAGCACTACTTATTCATCGGAGCGACCGGCGGAGATCTATATCAAGGAGATAGTTCGGCTGCATGGTATTCCAGTTTCCATCATTTCAGATAGAGGCACTCAGTTCACTTCACGGTTCTGGAGAGCTGTACAGCAGGGAGTTAGGTACTCGGGTGGAGTTGAGCACAGCATTTCACCCCCAGACTGATGGGCAGTCCGAGCGCACTATTTAGATTTTGGAGGATATGCTCCGTGCGTGCGTGATTGAGTTTGGAGGTTCATGGGATCACTTCTTGCCACTGGCGGAGTTTGCTTATAACAACAGCTACCAGTCTAGTATTCAGATGGCACCGTACGAGGCCCTATATGGTAGGAGGTGCAGGTCTCCCGTGGGTTGGTTTGAGCCGGGCGAGGCCGGGTTGCTAGGTACTGATATGGTTCAGGAGGCAATGGACAAGGTCAAGGTGATTCAGGACAGACTTCGTGCAGCCCGGTCTAGATAGAAGAGTTATGCAGACAAGAAGGTTCGCGATGTGGCTTTTATGGTTGGTGAGCGGGTTCTGCTTCGAGTCTCGCCCATGAAGGGCGTTATGAGGTTTGGAAAGAAAGGGAAGCTGAGTCCTAGATTTATGGCCCTTTTGAGATTTTGAGGCGTGTTGGGGAGGTTGCTTATGAGTTGGCCTTACCTCCCAGCCTAGCCGGAGTTCACCCCGTATTTCATGTCTCCATGCTCCGGAGATACCATGGTGACCCGTCGCATGTGTTGGATTTCACATCTGTTCAGCTAGACAAAGATCTGTCTTATGTTGAGGAGCCAGTAGCCATTCTAGACAGGCAAGTCAGAAAGCTAAGGTCAAAGAACATCGCTTCGGTAAAGGTTCGGTGGCGGGGCCAGCCGGTCGAGGAGGCGACTTGGGAGACCGAGCAGGATATGCGCAGCCAGTACCCTCATCTTTTCACTACTCCAGGTATGTTTTCTATGCTCGTTCGAGGACGAACGAATCCTTAAGTGTGGGAAGATGTAACGACCCGACCGGTCGTTTTAGAAAATTACGCCCCAATCCCTAATTTAACTGTTCCCCTAAGTTCATTTCTGCTATTGTGGGTTGCCGGGAGAGTCGGTTTCGAAAATTTGAGCATTTTGGGACACTTAGTCCCTAAATAAGAGCTTTGAAGCTAGAAAACGGTCCGTAGCCGGAACAGTGTTAAGACGATCTCGGAACGAAAATCCGATGGTTTCATTAGCTCCGTTAGGTGATTTCGGGGTTGGGAGCGCGTTTGGAATGTATTTTGGAGGTCCGTAGCTCAATTAGGCTTGAAATGCCGAAGGTTGAAATTTTGGCGAATCCGAACGATAGGTGAGATTTTGATCCGGGGTCGGAATGGAATTCCGACAATTTCTGTAGCTTCGTTATGTGATTTTGGATATGTCCGCAAATTTTCAGGTCATTCGGACGTCGTTTGGTCGGGTTTTAGATCGAATGTGCAATTCGGAAAGTTTTAAGAAATTTAGGCTTGAATTCGATGTGAATTATGGGTTTTGATGTTGTTAGACGTGTTTTGAGGATTTGAGCAAGTTCGAATAAGGTATTAAGATGTGTTGGTATGTTTGGATGAGGTCCCGGGGGCCTCGGGGTGTTTTCGGATGGTTAAACGGGAGAAAAATTGTGGAAAAATTGCAGGTTGGGATCCTGCCTTCTGTTGTTTCCGCTCCTGCGGAATTTTGGACGCAGGAGCGTGTCCGCAGAAGCGGACGAGGTGCGCAGGAGCGGCTGGTTACGCAGAAGCGGAAGCCATTCCGCTGAAGCGAGGTCGCTGGTGCGAGCCAGTGATCGCAGAAGCGGACGGGGAGAAAAGGGGCATGGTCCGCAGAAGCGGACACTCGACCGCTTGGGCGAGACCGCAGAAGCGGTAAACAGTGCGCAGAGGCGGATGTTTCCGCGAATGCGGATGTTCCTTCGCAGAAGCGGGCCCGCTTAAGCGGCCCTTTGCTCGCAGAAGCGGAAATGGCCGGCCAGGCCTGGAACCGCTGAAGCGACCCTTTGGTCGCGGATACGGGTGCATAGGAGCGGAAAATATTCCGCAGAAGCGAAAATCGCTGTAAGTAAGTGTATCCGAAGTTAGAAAAATTTCAGAACATTTCACACATTTTGGGTCTCGGCTTTAGAGGCGATTTGGGCGATTTTGAAGAGAAATTCAAGGGAAATCATCAGGTAATCAACTATGGACTTAATCTATGATTAGTATTGGTAATATTATGCAATTATATCATGAAAATGGAGGAATTTGGGGTAGTTTATGGAGGATTTAGCCCTAGGCTTGAACTTTAGAAAATCAAGGTTTTGAATGGCCAAATGGAGTCCGAATTTGGTAAAATTTATATGCTTAGACTCGTATTGAGACAAGGGTTCCGAATATGTGACTTTCGTGATTTTTCGTTAAGCGTACCGAAAGTCGGGTTTTGACAACTTTGGGAATTTTGATGTAAATTGAGTTGTATTGATTGGGTGTAGTCCCATTGGCCTAATTTGTTGTGTTTCTACTGTATTTGATCAGATTCTACACGTGCGAAGCTTGATTCTCGCGGCAAGAGGGTTATTTCTTAGCGGTTTTTGTACCGGAATTGAGGTAAGTGGCTTGTCTAACTTCGTGTGGGGGATTTTCACCCCTAGGATATTATTGTGATACTTTAAATGCCTTGTACACGAGGTGACGGGCGTGTACATGCGCTGGTTGTTGAACACATACTTTACTCAAAATGTTCAATGAGTGATATTACTGTTTTTAGATGTTAAATTCGATATTCCTACCCGGTAGTAGTTATAAAAGCATGATTAGATAGAATCTAACTGTCCAGTTTCTTAATTGACTTACTTGAGTTTTCTTGGTAATCGCTGGCGCTGTTCATCGGCGGAGTTATCATTAGGCATATTATACTTCTCTCTGTGTATTCCTTTACTTGTTGTGGTTGTGGACTACGGGTTCGATTCCCGAGATCCTGAGATTATTGAAATGTGGACTACGGGTTCGATTCCCGAGATCCCGAGATTATTGAAATGTGGACTACGGGTTCGATTCCCGAGATCCCGAGATTATTGAAATGTGGACTACGGGTTCGATTCCCGAGATCCCGAGATTATTGAAATGTGGACTACGGGTTCGATTCCCGAGATCCCGAGATTATTGAAATATGGACTACGGGTTCGATTCCCGAGATCCCGAGATTATTGAAATGTGGACTACGGGTTCGATTCCCGAGATCCTGAGATTATTGAAATGTGGACTACGGGTTCGATTCCCGAGATCCTGACTTATTGGTAGGGACTGCGGGTTCGATTACCGGAGATCCCGAGTTATTGAGATATTATTGAGACATGGGCTGCGGTTCGATTCCCGGAGACCCAGAGGTACTGAGAATGGGACTGTGGGTTCAATTCCCACAGGTCCTGGATTTGTTTTATTGAGTTGATTATTTGTTGTTAGCTTAATTGTAGACAGTTGCAGTAATCATCATAATGTTGTTATTTCGGAAATTATTATCATTTAAACTGTTTATTTTGTTATCATCATTATATTATTGTTTTCTCAGTAGGGCCCCGACCTACCTCGTCACTACTCCATCGAGGTTAGGCTTGGCACTTACTGAGTACCGCCGTGGTGTACTCATGCTACTCTTCTGCACACTTTTGTTGTGCAGATCCAGGTACATCAGAGCAGGCTCGTACTAGGTGATTCTGCAGCTTTCTGGGAGACTTCGAGGTATGATCTGCTACGTCCGCGGATCTAGAGGCTTCCCTTCTATTCTAGTATTACTAGTTGACATTTTTCTTCATTTCGTTGTTAGATACTCTTTACACATAGAGCCACAGTTGTATTTCCCTTTTAGTCTGTGTTACCGTGGGGTTCCGGATCTTGGTAGTGTTTTATTCATTGTGTGACGGATGTATGTGTCAAGCGGCACGGATTACATATCTTTTATGTTATTTTCCGCTGTTTCTTATTTAAGGATTTATAACTTATAGATTCCGCAACGAGTTAGGCTTACCTAGTCGTGGGGACTGGGTGCCATCACGACATGTTCACAATTGGTGAACTAGGGTCGTGACATTATTACCCCTCCACCCCACCCCACCCAACCCCAACCCCCATCCCCCATCCCCTATAGCAAAAAAATTATTTTTTTACCTTAATTTTTTCTTTTTGCAATTTAATTTCTGTTCTTTTATTTTTCTGCATCACCCACCCCCAGAAAAATATATTTAAAGTTTTAATTTTTTTATTTATCGGTTTAAAGGTTCAATATTTTATAAGTTCCAAAATTATGAGTTCGAAGGTTTACGTATTTGGAAGTTTACGGGTTTAGAAATTCTAAAGTTTACGGGTTCGAAATTCTGTGATTTTGAATGTTTAGCGGTTCGAAAGTTTATAAAATTTGTGGGTTCAGAAGTTTTTCGGTTTGAAAATTTGTGGCTTCATGTTTATTATATCTAAATTATTTATGAATACTTTTGAGAATTTATTTTCCTTAATTTGTGTACCAAATACCGAAAATGAATAAGATTACTATTTTTAGATAAATTTACTAAAATACCATCAATTGTTCAAATAGTATATTTATCAAAATTATGCATAAAAATAATTTAAAAAATTAAACAGAAGAAGGCAAAAAATCTTAAGAAAGCAGAACAAAGGAGTAGGACCGAAGAAGGCAAAACAAAGGAGTACAACTAACTAGAACCGAATAAAAAGTAAATTAGGAGAAAAAATAAAACACAAGGCGGCAAAACACCCTTAACGTTTGCGCCAGAAGTTATGGAAAAAAAACAAAGTATGTTATAGGTTGAAATTTTTGAATTAAAATAAAAAAAAAGATAAATAGTAAAATAGAATTGTAGAGTAATAAGTTAGGACATAACTGGAAAGAAAAAAAAAAGAAACAATCCCAGCACACCAAATTAGTTGTTTCAAAAAATGAGACTTTTCTTTGTTCCCGAACAATGAATTTAACAATACGATATAATTAATTTTAATAAAATAATCATAATAAATATTAGTTTGGAATAATAATACAATACGATACAGTGGAAAATAACCATCCAAACAAGCTGTTAGTAAAGGCTTTCATTTCACACATATTTCCTAAAAAAATTCCTTTACTATATATTTGTGTACATAATCTTGTATAATTTTTAATAAAGATGTATATATACACAATGTTAGATTGTCGGCCGGCTTTTCGTTCAGATCCCTGAAAAACGTACGTGCGAGGAGATATATAATACAAAACTAACAGGTTGTTTGGATTGTTGTTACCCATTGTATTGTTATCCTAATACAATATTTGTTTTGATTATTTATTTAAAAATTGATTGTATCGTATTGTTAAATTCATTGTTCCGGAATAATGAAAAGCCCCATTTTATGAAACAACAATTTTGATGTGGTAGGATCGTTTCCTATTTTCTTTTTCAATTATGCCCTTATTTATTACTCTATAATTCTATTTTATTTAATTTTTTATTTTAACTCCAAATCTCCAACCTATTGACCTACTTTATCTTCTTCCATTTTTTCTAGAGTTGGTTTGCCATGTTCTTTTTATGCAAGTCCCCGTTCAATTCACGTCTCTTTCTATCGTTTCAATTTTTTTTTCTTTTTTTTGCTATATTAGTTAACCTATTTTTTTCCAGGTTTTTGATCTTACATTCAAGTTGCGTAATTAATCATAAATTAGTAGAAAGAGGTTGTCTTAAATTTTTTTATGTGTAATTCTTGATAAAGTTTGTTTAAAACAATTAGAGGTATTTTAGTGAACTTCTCAGTTACAGTACAGTACGATACAATCAAACCAAATAACAAAATGTGATTTAATAATAGTAAACAATAAAATATATTCAAACGTTGTATCCATAAAATGATACAATACAATACAATACATTATGAATCAAGAAGTAACAATGATCCAAACATAGTGTATATATTTATGTTAAAGATAAAACAAAAGTTTATAAAATCACCCTAATTTCATATTTGAATCACTTAAAAGTCATATTATGGTAATAAATCAATTGAGGGAGATAGCAATATCTCATTAAATTAGTTAAAGTATATGCACATTAGTCCGAACACTATGGTTATAAAAAATCGTAGTAAGGAATAACCTATTGCGGATATGCAGAGTAAGTGTCACAACCCCAAATCCCGGTCATGATGGCGCCCAACACAACTGCTAGGCAAGCCCGGCCATTCTCTCTCAACCTGAGCGTAAAGCTCAAAACCAATTTATTTAATATCTTTAAAAAAAACAGTGCAGCTATAAGTTTAGCTAATAAAACAGACAAACCAAATATCCCATTAACACTGGGAACCACCTCCCAAAGACCTGGGGGTCACGAGTCAAGAGCCTCTAATAGTACAGTAATAGAAGACTGTAATAATACATAGTCTGGAATGTGCGGAAAATTAAATAACAAGATAAGGGAGAAGTCGGGTCCTGCGAACTTCAGGCAGCTACCTCGACAACTCTGAATGAACTCTGGAGTCCGCAATAGCTCAGCTATCTCGTGAAGTACCTGGATCTGCACACATGTGCAGGGAGTATGGGGTGAGTCTACCAACTCAGCGAGTAATAAGCATGTATGAAAACCCGAAGATTGGAAATCCATAATAAAGCATAGAGTAAAGCTATCAAACAGAGCTATACAGTTTAAATCTCAGAGATATGCATATAAAGCAACAATAATCAATGCATGAGATGCAATGCAATGCATGACCACTGCGGTACGCGCAGTCCAATCCATTTGGGTACCCCCGCTCACTCTGGGGGTTCAAACTCCGGAGGGGCTCCTACAGCCCAAGCGCAATATCATAGTAACATACGCTGTGGCGCACAGCTCGATCCACTATCAGTCCAGCTACATGCATACAAGCCTTACAGGCACATATATCTTACCATTTTTAGTTCAGTTTATTAGAAGAAAACGTAGAATTAGGTGTCAAACCTCAATATTTACCAAATCATGTTAAACAGAGTTCTAATGCAGAACTGATGTCATGAAAGCATGCTATAATGCATAGACACAATGATAACAATCCTCACAGGATCCAATTAATCGGCACGCAACCCAAATATATTCATAACCCTCCAAGTAGGAGGTTTACCGGCTCATCTATGGCCAACAACACTGTATAATGCCACTCGATCGGACTAAGCCATAGTCCCCAATCATAATTGACCCCGCACTCGCAGTAGAGTATGTGTCTTGCCTCAATACAGCATCACAATGTGATATACCGAGGTTTCGAACCCTCGGGTCATCATCTACACCCATTACTCACCTCAAGCCGGCCGGAAACTAGTCCGAAATGCCTTTTCCCTTCAAATTCTCCTCTCCTAGCGATGAATCTGGCCAAAACCACAATGAATATGTTACATAATTCTAATGGACCGTTACCGAATCGAAACCAACCGAGAAATAGCCAAAATCTCAAAACTAGCAAAACCCGAGCCTCGAGCCCTGAGCTCGCTTCTTGAAAAATTACAAAACTTACATTTTCAGAATCCTCGTCTCGCCACGAGTCCGTACATATACAGTTCATCAAAATCGAAGTTCATTTGACCCCTCAAATCACCAAATCTTATTTTCAAATTCCTAGGCCTAAATCCTCAATTTTTCTATAATTTTCATGCTCAAATCCATACATAATTGATGTACTTAACTCAAAATAGGTAGGGATAACTTACCTTCACATTGATGATGAAAATCCCCTCTTGAAGCTCTCCAAAATCATCCAAACCAAATGAAAAAAATGAAAGAAATGAACCAAACTCGTGTATAAGAGAATCTGCCGTGCTTCGTCGAGTTGTACCATGCACTTGTGCTGTACAAGTTGTACATCATAATGCTCCAACAGTCATTGCCCGATCATAACTTCCACTACAGACATTGAAATTACAATTTCTTTAGCTGTATGGAAACTATACACGAAGGGCTACAACTTTCATGTTTTATACTTTTTCAGATTCCTTGTAGATTACAAGATATGAGCTTCCAAAGTAGCCTCTCCAAAAGCAAATTCTGGAAAATAAGCTCCACCAGTCATTTTCAATAGAACATAAAATTCACTACGGACGTCCAAATTACGGTTTATTTATCTTTCTAGAAACTAGACATGAAGGTCTACAACTTTCGTGTTTTGAACTTTTCTTGATTCCATATAGATCAAAAGGTATAGCCCTCCTAATTAGGCTACACGCTTCAGCCCAGTTTTCTGCAGAAAACAAAATGCAGAAAATTTCTGCAATTTTTTTTTTCCTCTTCTTTGGTCCGAATTTCATTCCGTTAACCTTCTGAAATCCACCCGAGGCCCTTGGGACCTTAACCAATTATATCAGTATGTCCCACAATGTCATTCAAAATTGTTACAACCTTCGGAACGCCCAAATTAACATCAAAACATTGAATCATCATCGGATTCAAGCCTATGAACTTCAAAAACTTCCAAATTCTACATCCGATGCCGAAACACGTCAAAACTTGTATGAATGACTTCAAATTTTGCAGACAAGTCCAAAATGACATAACGAAGCTACAGAAACTTTCAGAATTCCATTCCGACCCTCCGATCAAAATCTCACATATCAACTGGAATTCGCCAAAATACTAACTTTGCCAATTCAAGCTAAATTCTACACCGGTCATCACAAAAATATTTCGGACACATTCCTAAGTCCCAAATAACCTAACGAATCTATCCGAACCATAAAATTCGCATTTCGAGCGCTCTACACATAAGTCAATATCCGGTTGACTTTTCCAACTTAAGCTTCCTCAAAAGAGACTAACTGTCTCAAACCTTACCAAATCATTCACGAATGACTTCAAATTTTGCACACAAGTCACATTCGATATTACGGATTTGCCCCAACTTTCGGAGTCGCATTTCGACCCCGATATCAAAATTTCCTCCTTCCGGTCGAATTTTCTCAAAAACCTTCAAATTTATATCTTTAGGAAAACGACTCCAAAATGACCTACGGACCTCCTATTTCACTTCCGATCGCACTTCCAAATACATAATCACCATACGGAGCTACTCCTTGTCTCAGAATCCCAAACAGACATCAATAACATTGAAATGCATTTTAAACCAAATTGATGCAATTTCTTCAAAAAATGCTATCTTCCACGATAGGCACCAAAATGCTCCCGGGTTATCCAAAATTTGATCGGGGCATACGCCCAAGCCCGAGATCATCATACGAACCTGCTGGAACCTTCGGTCCCAATTCCAAGGTTGTTTACTCAAAATTCCAATCCTCATTCGTTTTCTCCAACTTAAGGCTTTAAAATGAGAATTACCATTTAGATTAGACTCCAAACTTCCTGAATTTTAGTTCCACACACGTCAATATACCTGAGATGAAGCTGCTCATGACCTCAAACTGCTGAATGACGTGTTGGAACTCAAAATGACCGGTATGGTCGTTATAGTAAGACTACATATAATGGGTCCTTATTCTTATGTTTTTTCTCAAACCTCGTGCATAACGAGAGCTTATTACACCAGACTGCATTTACTACAGTTATATAAAAAAAAGACCCATTGAGGTTGTTGAAGACATTAAGTAGTGAAGGACAATACATAATCAAAATGAAAAAAATAGAAACATCTAAATGTAGGGAGTGTGGAACCTAAGTAATGTTTTTTATAACAAAAATGACTTTTTTAATGTTTTTCTAAAATATATTTTATTAGCTATTTCGTAGTATTGAACTGCGAAATGCACTAACATCCGTTAGTGCAATTCGCAGTTCAATACTGCGAATTGTATATTTAATTTTTTTTTAAAACGTGGGCTATTTTGCAGTACTTTACTGCGAAATATAATTCGCAGTAAAGAACTGCGAATTGTATTTCGTAGTAAAGTACTCCGAAATACCCCTTTATATTCTAATCGTCTTTTTCACAGATCCCCTCATTCCTCCATTAAAATTTTAAAAAGCTTTCGCCCCCACCCCACCATTTTTCTCTCGTTTTTTATCAAAAAAAAATATTTTCGCGGTCCCAACCGTCCTCTTGAAGAGTAGCATAAGTGGGCCCCACACGAAGGCACTTTTCGATACGGTTTCGGTCTAAAAAAATCACTATCACGGCTTTAATTCGAGGTATTTCAATTTATTCTATGTTGACATTCAAATTTTATGTATAGCAGTTAGGAACCATGTTAGTATTAATTTTATATCCCATGTTAGTATTGATTTTATTTATATTATATATTTTATATACCTTGTTATATATGTTAGCAGTAATTTATCATGTTAGTATTAATTTACCATATTGATATATATACCATATTAGTGTTAATTTAATATGTTACTGTATACCATGTTAGCGTAGAGCCTTATAGCGTAGAGCCTTATAGTGTAGACTTATAATAATTAAGAATTATTTTTTGGTCCCGGGCGTCAAAAATCAAGCCTGAAACCTTTACACAACCATTATCTTTCATTTGTAAAATTATACTAAATTTAATTAATTAAGTTAATAAAATAATAAAAATATTTAAATTGAGATTTATAATAATTAAGAATTATTTTGTGGTCTCGGGCGTCAAAAATCAAGCCTGGAACCTTTACACAACTATTATCTTCAATTTGTAAAATTATACTTAATTTAATTAATTAAGTTAATAAAATTATAAAATATTGAAATTGAGACTTATAATAATTAAGAATTATTATGTGGTCCCGGGCGTCAAAAATCAAGTCTGGAACCTTTACACAACTATTATCTTCAATTTGCAAAATTATACTTAATTTAATTAATTATGTTTATAAAATTATAAAAATATTGAAATTGAGACTTATAGTAATTAAGAATTATTATGTGGTCCCGGGCATAAAAAATCAAGCCTGGAACGTTTACACAACTATTATCTTCAATTTGTAAAATTATACTTTATTTAATTAATTAAGTTAATAAAATTATAAAAATATTGAAATTGAAAGTAAATATAATTAAGAATTATTTTTTGGTCCCGGGCGTCAAAAATCAAGCCTGAAACCTTTACACAACCATTATCTTCCATTTGTAAAATTATACTTAATTTAATTAATTAAGTTAATAAAATTATATAAATATTAAAATTGACTTATAATAATTAAGAATTATTATGTGGTCGTGGGCGTCAAAAATCAAGCCTGGAACCAGATGGACCACCGTGGTCCAATACTCCAGAGTTTTGCAAATTCCAATTAGGGGCGTGGTCATAATTTGTAAAACTCAAATCCGGACAGTACCCCCTATGAAAATTAGGACTATTAATACAAATCCAATTAAAACATCAAGAAAATAATTTCACTAAAATTAAGTTTACTAGTCGTCTTGTTGATTATATGAAGTAGTAACATTATTTTTTGCCTGCTCATTCGCATGTGGTGACAAATTCAAATCAAGGAAAGCTCTTCCATCTCCAACCTGTCCGGCTAATGCTGCTCCAAAATAACCACCCGATGATTGGGGGTTATCGCTTGTACGCACGCCCTCATTACTACTAAGGTCTTCAACCTTCACATACATTTTTATAATTTTATTACAATGTATTCTCTATATTCGTCCGGAACCCGCAAAAAATCTCTAAGACTTTCATCATCCTCAATGTTAAACTTAGAATAATAAGCAAACCCATGCGGAGTCACTGAATAAGGAAATCTTCCGGTTACTTTAAGGCTAACCGAACGCCTCCGCTCACTCATTTTTTACGTAACAACGATACCAAAGTATCGTACTCCATATTAAGCGGCAATTTAACATGACACTGTGGAGGAGAGCTATACCTCACAGAGTTATTATCCTCAACAACCTCACCACCCAATACAATGAAACCCTTATTTTTGGAACTTCAGACATTGTAAAAAATTGATTGATAAGGAGAAGAGAGAATAAACGTTGGTTTGAAGTTTAAGTGTTGAATGAATTTTTATGAAGTTGAAGCGTCTATAAATAAGGCAAGTCCGAGCAATTTTGCGATGAAATTCGCACAATAATACTGCGAATTATGAATTTGAAATATTTTTATGTCAGGAAAAGTGGGCCCAAAATACAGCCTAATTCGCAGTTGTGTACTGCGAAATACCCAATTCGCAGTACACAACTGCGAATTAGGCTGTTCAAAAAATACCTGACTAAATTAAAAAAAAATTATAATATACAATTCGCAGTATTGAACTGCGAATTGCACTAACGGACGTTAGTACATTTCGCAGTTCAATACTGCGAAATACCCAAAAATGTATTTTTTTAAAACATTAAAAACGTAATTTTTATTACAAAAAATATTATTTAGGTTCCGGACTCTAAATGTAGGAGCATTCAAGGAGTATTAGTACATATTAGGGTTAGGGTTTTTATTTTGAAAAAACAAAAGAGAAAACGAAAAAGGACTTTGTAGTAAGCGTGATGATGTACTGGTTGAGTGCAACGCAATGATGGTATTTTGCCCTTTTTGAAATGTAAATGGTAGCAGAGTAAGTGCGGATGGGTCTATTTCTGTCACACATCTCATAGTCTCACCAAGTACCCCTTTAACCAGCTCCATGCGTTTGTCATCATGGCCATGAATGGATAGCCTTTGAAAAATAACAACATATATAATGTGTTACCAGATTCCGGTGGAGTATATATAATGTGTTACCGGATTGCGGTGGAATATATATAATGTGTTATCAGATTGTGGTGGAGTGGTAAGTACTTCTTCATTCTTAATCATAGATTTCAGGTTCGAGCTCTGGTAATGGAGTCGCCTTTGTTAGGGAGCGCTTTATCCCCAATGTGGGATGTTTCGGTGCGAATATGGATTTAGCTGGGCCCCAATGTAGGTACCACACACATTGGCGGATTCAGAATTTTAATGTCATACCGATAAAAATTCTAATAGAAGAGAAAAGAAAATTTAGTTATGGGTGCTCACTCTATATTTATCCTTATATATTTATAATTGCCTATGTAAATTTACTAAATCTGGTTAGTGATATTGGGTGCTTGAGCACCCATAAGGGACAATGTGGATCCGCCACTGACCACACACCGGGTGAAAACCCAAAATAAATAAAAAACATACACAATGTGTTCTTACAAGTGGTTTCTGGGCAGTGAAGATCGTATCTCTACCTTATGTGATATAAAAAATTGTTTTCAATCGATCCTCCGCTAAAAAAATATATTTTCAAAAGATATTTGAAGAAAAATTATTGACAACAAAATATAAAGATAACTAAAATAAAATAAATAATGGTAATAACAAATCTGCAGAATAAGATAATAACACTTTCTTTTTCATTTGGTGTTCAGTATTAGTTAAATTTTTTGATTAAAACTCATTAAAAGTAAGCATTATCTTTTACGATTCTTTTTTCCTATTCAAATTCGAGACATTTGATTAAAAGAGAGGAATCTTATATATTAATCCTATAACAATTTTGGTGGTAGTATTATGTATTACTTGTTTTATAATATAACTATCAACAATTCAATTTCAATTTTTTATTTTACAATTTACTTAATAATAGATGCATCATCTATATTTAGAAGCCTAACAGGTAAACTCCTATATAATGAAAATTCTACATAATACATTACTCCCTCTGGTTCACAATAAGTGTCCAATTTATTTATTCATTTTAGTTCAAAATAAGTGTTTAGTTATGTAATCAAGAAAGAACTTAATTTATTTTTACAAAATTACCCATATGTACATATCCCTAAAAAGTTTTCTTACTCCTCACATTAAATATTTAAGTAGGGGTAGTTTAGTCATAGTAGGTATTTGTGATGACCCAATCCTTTGTCACGTGATTTACCGCCCCGTTTCCCTAATTTTATGCTCCTTTATGCTTCATTATCAGTGTTGGGTGTGAACGAGTTGATTTTCATTAGTTTTAGAAGGAAAAGAGACACCTAGTCTCTTTAAGGAAGACTTGTTTTGGAAAAGTCAACCAAATGTTGACTTATATGTTAGGAAGCTCGGATATGGATTACAATGATTTGGTTAGCTTCGGCGGATAATTTGTGACTTAGGAATGTGATCGGAATTGATTTTGGAGGTCCAATGTAGAATTAGGCTTGACATGGCGAAGTTAGTATTTTGGCGAATTCTGGTGGGTAGGTGAGATATTGATCCGAGGATCAGAATAGAATTCTGAGAGTTGCAGTAGCTTCGTTAGGTGATTTGGGACGTGTGTGTAAAATTTTAGTTGATTCGGAGGTATTTTGATTGGGTTTTTTTTATCGAATGCGAGTTTAAGTAGATTTGGATGAACTTAGGCTTGAATGTGATGCAATTTGATGGTATAAGTGTTACTTGTGGTGTTTTGATGATTTGAGTAAATTTGACTAAGGTATTGGATCATGTTTGTGTTTTTGGTTGAGGTCCTGGGGGCCTCGGGATGATTTCGGATGGCTATCGGGGAGTTTTGAGCCTTGGTGAATTGCAGGTTTCAGCTGGTATCTAGTATTTCGCACCTGCGGTCCCTTAACCGCAGAAGACGCGAAGGAAGCCGTAGAAGCGGTTTTGGGGTCTTAAGGCAGTTTTCGCAGAAGCGGAAGGGCGGATCACATGAGCGGTTCCGCTGGTGCGGGATTTATAGCCGCAAAAGCAGCTGTGTGGATTAACAGAATTCTATAGGAGCGGATAGAGCGACCGCAGAAGAGGTCCCACATAAATGGAAATAGGACCGTAGAAGCGAGAAAACTTGGCAGAATATTTAATTAGTCTTATTCGCGAATTTTGAAAGAGTTAACATATTTCACTTTGGACTTGGAGATTTTTGGGTGATTTTGAAGAGGGTTTCAAGGGTTTCGATAAGGTAAGGATTCTTAAACTTAAACCACGATTTTATGGTGAAAATACATGAATTTATACTAAAAAATTAAGGAATCAAGGGTTAAGAATGGAGATTAGGGCTTAAAACTTAAGAGAGGTATAATGGGGATTTAAGGGGTCATTTGGACTCCGATTTTGGTAATTTTTATATGCATGCACTCGTGCAGAGATGAGAAACCTGTTGATGTTAAATTTTCTAATTTTTGTGAAGTGTACTCGAGGCTTGAGTTTTGTTAATTTCGAGATTTTAGCTATTTTTTGATTGTTTTTGATTGGGTATTGTTCCTTTGGAAGATGTATCTGTTGTGGTTTTAATCAGATTCGGCGCACGAGGAGGTCGATTCGAGAGACAGGGGCATAGAGAGCTAGGATTTGGCCGGCTTAAGGTGAGTAATATATTTAAATGATGCTCTGAGGGTTTGAAACCCCGTATTTGGACATCGAAGTGCTATATTAAAGTGACTTGCACGCCGGGTAGCGAGCGTGGGGTAGAGCACCCATGGGGATTGTAAATTGGTCCGCCCCGGTAGATAAATATACTACGTATTTGACTAAAATTCATTTATTATCATTATAATTTGAGCTACTTGCTATATTTGGGCTTCGTGCGAATTGATTTAATCCTTCACGGATTGTTATTACTGGTTTCTTACCACTTTTACATACTAATGAACTCTGTCCTGGTTTTCAATACTGTTTTGTAAACTCAGCCACCTTTTCTCTCACTTGAAACTGAATTAATATTTTCAAAGGAATTTTGGGCTGAATATTTCTATATTGTTGTGCCCGAGGGGCTTATGTGATTTTGGACTGATTATGCATTAGGCTGCGCACCGCAGCGGTACTATACTGATGTTGATATGAGGCCAAGGGCCTGGTTTATGCCACAATATGGCTTATTATTGCGTTTGTGCCGTAAGGGCCCCCCCGGAGTCTGCACACCCCTAGTGAGCACCGTCGACGATAAATAAATGAAGCGGGCTGCACACCGTAGCAGGTACTAGAGAGTACCAGTTTTTGTGTTTAATTGCATATTTGATTGGCATCTACTTATTTATCTATTGTGGTATTTCCTTAAGCGCATTCATTGATTTTATGTTATTGGGTTCGTGTAGCTGTATTTATAGAACTACTTTGTGCTTATTCGGGACTTCTTATTCTCAACCTTTATTCATGTTTATTACTCACTGAGTTGGAAGTACTCACTTTACTCCCTGCACCTTGTGTGCAGATTCGGGTATTCCCACTGAGGCTAAGTGAGACTTTTCTCTATCGAGCATCACATCCGAGAGCATCAAGGTAGTTGCATAACGTCCGCAGTGCTGATCTTCCCATCTATCATATTTATTTTTATTCCACATTTCTTCATAACATTATGTAGTAGGTTGACACTCGTATGTTAGAGGCGCACACTTATGACACCGGATCGTTTGGGCTGTGTAGTAGTAATTCTATCTGAGATGCTCCATGTTATAACTTTATTTTGGATTTTTGTTACTAAGACATAGTAAATGGTCTGTGTTAAATTAAACTATGAACTGTGGTTAATTAGTTAAGGATGTTGAAATGGTCGGGCTGGCCTAGCAATGTGTTGGGCACCATCGCGATCAGGGTTGGGGTCGTGACGAGTTGTTATTAGAGACTAGGTTACTTGGTCTCGCGAGTCATGAGCCGGTTTAGTGGAGTCTCGCAGATCAATAGGGACGTTTGTACTTATCCTCGAGAGGTTGCAGAACCTATAGGAAAACTTTAAATTCTTGAAACTCTTGTTGTGCAGCTTTATTAAGCTGAGACCTAAACTTTTATTATTCCATTCTCTCATACATGGTAAGGACACGCGCTACCGAACGTGACGAACGACTACCGGTGCCACCTACTGAGGCTGCCAGAGGCTGTGGACACAGTTGTGGTCGTGGCATAGGCAGAGTACCCAGGACAACACCTGCTGATCCACCAGTTGCCCCAGTTCAAGATCAGGTTCCAGTTGTGGATATTCCAGCAGCACCAGTTCAGGCACCAGTTGTGCCCTAACTTAAGTGGTTTCAGCCACCATCGCAGCAGTCGCTACTTCATCGGCCGGGGGAGGCAAACAGACCCCCATTGCTGGCACACCTGAGCAGGTAGCGCAGGGACTACAGATACAGAAGGCACCTCCAGCTCAACAGGTTGCACCAGTGCAGGGTTTCGTGGTTCCAGCTATGCCAAATGATGAGAAGCATCGTCTTGAGAGGTTCGGTAGGCTCTAGCCTCCGACATTCAGTGGAGCTGAGGGCGAGGATCCCCAGGGTTTTCTTGATGGATGTTAGCGTATGCTCCGTACGGCAAGGATCCTTGAGTCGAGTGGTGTGGTATTTACTATGTTTCAGTTCTTGGGGGCTGCTCTTACTTGGTGGGAGGACTTTGAGAGGCGTAGGCCTGCTGGTGCAACACCTCTAACTTGGCAGTAGTTCTCTACTCTTTTTTTGGAGAAGTATGTACCTTTGCCCCGTAGCGAAGGTGGCTAGAGTTACTTAAGGATTATGACATTACTATTCTCTACCACCCAGAGAAGGATAATGTGGTGGCCGATGCATTGAGACGAAAGGCGGTGAGTATGGGGAGCTTTGCGTACATTCCAGTCGAGGAGAGGCCATTCATAGTTAATGTTCAGGCCTTGGCCAATACT
Source organism: Nicotiana noctiflora (assembly GCA_032618575.1). NCBI lineage: Eukaryota > Viridiplantae > Streptophyta > Magnoliopsida > Solanales > Solanaceae > Nicotiana > Nicotiana noctiflora. The sequence goes on along the minus strand of JASVEL010009007.1, from coordinate 10,916 downwards.
AGATATTTCAGAGCTCAATCGGGTGTTGGCTTGTGTGGTTCCTCGATCTTCCTTGTATGATCGCAACAGAGAGTGTCAGTACAGAGATCCGCATTTGCTTGTCCTTAAGGACAAGGTTCAGTATGACGATGCCAAGAATGTGACCATTGGAGATGATGGTGTGTTAAGGATAAAGGGCCGGATTTGCGTGCCCAATGTGGATGGGCTTCGGGAGTTAATATTAGAGGAGGCTTATAGCCCGCGATATTCCATTTATCCGGGAGGAAAAAAGATGTATCATTATCTTAGACAACACTATTGGTGGCGGAGGATGAAGAGAGATATTGTAGAGTATGTAGCCCGGTCTTAATTGCCAGCAGGTAAAATATGAGCATCATAGACCGGGTGGCTCGCATCAGCAGATGGTTATTCCTGAGTGGAAGTAGGAGAGAGTTACTATGGATTTTGTTACCAGACTCCCACTGACCTTGAAGAAATTTGATGCTATTTAGGTGATTGTAGATAGAATAACCAAGTCCGCACACTTCATTCCAGTCTGTACTACTTTTTTTTCAGAGCGGCTGGCAGAGATTTATATTCGGGAGATTGTTCAGTTGCATGGTGTCCCAGTTTCAATCATATCAGATCGGGACACTCAGTTTACCTCTTAGTTTTGGTAGGCTGTTCAGTGAGAGTTAGGTACATAGGTACAATTGAGCACGACCTTTCACCTTCAGACAGATGGGCAGTCCGAGCGCACCATTCAGATATTGGAAGATATGGTACGCGCATGTGTTATTGATCTTGGAGGGTCATGGGATCGGTTTCTACCGCTTGCAGAGTTTGCCTACAACAACAGCTATTAGTCTAGCATTCAGATGGCACCGTATGAGGCCTTGTATAGGAGACGGTGTAGATCTCCAATTGGTTGGTTTGAGATAGGGGAGGCTAGATTGTTGGGGACAAAATATGTTCAGGATGCATTGGAAAAGGTGAAGGTGATTTAGGAGAGACTCCGTACAGCTCAGTCGAGGCAAATGAGTTCCGCAAATAGGAGGGTCCGAGATGTGTCCTATATGATTGGTGAGATGGTCTTGCTGAAGGTTTCACCTACAAAGGGTGTTATGAGATTCAAAAATAAAGGAAAATTGATTCTGCAGTTCATTGGGCCTTTTGAGGTACTTAGGAGGATTGGGGAGGTGGCTTATAAGCATTCCTTGTAACCGTCTTTTCGAGCATCCATCCAGTTTTTCATGTTTCTATACTCCGGAAGTACGTTCGGGACCCATCTCATGTTCTGGATTTCAGTACAGTTCAGCTGGAGCGTGATTTGGCTTAAGACGTAGAGCCAACAACCATATTGGATCGTCAGGTTCCGAAGTTGAGGTCAAAGGATGTTGCTTCCATAAAAGTGCAATGGAGAGGTTGGCCCATGGAGAAGGCAACCTGGGAGACCGAGCGGGAGATGCGGGGCGGATATCCACACCTATTCGAGGCTTCAGGTGTGTTTCTTGACTCGCTCGAGGATGAGCATCTATTTAAGTTATGGAGGATGTGAAGACCCGACCCGTTGTAACGTGAGTTACCATCCCGTTTCCCATATTTTCTACTCTTTTATGCTTCATTATCAGTGTTGGGTGTGAACGAGTTGATTTTGATTCGTTTTAGAAGGAAAAGAGACACTTAGTCTCTTTAAGGAAGGCTTGTTTTGGAAAAGTCAATCGAACATGGACTTATATGTTAGGAGGATCGGATATGGATTATGTTGATTTGGTTAGCTTCGGGGGATGATTTGTGACTTAGGAGTGTGATCGAAATTGATTTTGGAGGTCCGGTGTAGAATTAGGCTTGAATTGGCGAAGTTAGTATTTTGGCAAATTCCGGTTGGTAGGTGATATTTTGATCCGAGGGTCAGAATGGAGAGTTTTTGGGCGATATTTAAGAGGGTTTCAAGGGCTTCGATAAGGTTAGGATTCTTGAACTTAAACCATGATTTTATGATGCAAATATATGAATTTAGACTGAAATATTAAGGAATCAAGAGTTAAGAATGGAGATTAGAGCTTGAAGATTAAGAGAGGTATAATGGAGATTTGGGGTGTCATTTAGACTCCGATTTTGGTAAATTTTATATGCATGTACTCGTGGAGAGATGAGGAACCCGTTGCTCTTAAATTTTTTTATTTTCGTGAAGTGGGCCAGGTGATCGGATTTTCTAATTTCGAGATTTTTGCTATTTTTTATTGATTTCGATTGGGTATTGTTCCTTTGGCACATTCTGATGTATTTGTTGTGGGTTTGATCAGATTCGGGGCGCGAGGAGGTCGTTTCGAGAGGTAAGGGCATAGCGAGCTAGGATTTGTCTGGTTTAAGGTGAGTAATAGATGTAAATAATGCTTTGAGCATTTGAAACCCCATATTTGCACATCGTAGTGCTATATTGAGGTGACTTGCATGCTTGGTAGTGAACGTGGGTTAGATCACCGATCACAGCAAACTCAACCTCATACTATGGTAGGAAGAGTGGGCTCTAAGACTTTTACCCGAATAGTGATATCATGGTCAATTTCCACAGGGAGCTTGGAATGAAGTTGCATATTTGTTTAGACTAGGAATGTGTGTTTGCTTCTAATTGTACTTTAAACATTTTTGGATTTTTATTGTTTAAATAACTACTATTATCAACTAGAAGCTAAGGTTAAATTATGCTAAGACATATGTTCTAAGTTGTGATTAATATAGAGAAAGGCACTAGGGCCATGCATCACCTAGGTGGTTAGCTAACGGGTAGAAACTACTAAAAATAAATTGACATATTTGGGATCAATGTTATAACCATTGCACAATTGTACCCGCTCTCACACCTCTCGGTAGAGAGAGAGAGAGAGCGATTTTTCTAAATTGACTCTCTTGAGACCAATTGGGTAGGCCAATTAGACCAAGCAACTAGGGTTCAAGTAGGGTGATTACTCTCTCGAGGTTTAACCCATTAATTGAGACTGTCATTTCTCATGGGTCCATCCCAATTCCTTGTTGGGTCAATTTTGGGGTCATAGACTCTCTTTCTCAAGAAGGGTCAAGACCCACTAAGCTATAGTCAATGTTTGCAACCACCAATCCTTAATGAAACCATAAAATTAACCCAAATAATAAACACCCAATATCAATCTATCATTAATAAGCAACACCCATAAATTACCCATACTAGGGTTGAGACACAACCCTAGCTAATGGGTTTAGCTAGACATAATTAGAGAAGAAACTAAAGAGATAGAAAATGAATTAACCATTTTAATTAATTACTAATGTTAAACTACAAGAATCTATGATGAAATAAGTTCAAAATGCCCAAATAAAAATGTCTCACGAGCGCAGCAGCTATCAGGTATATAAAACTTAACCTAAAAATGGTAAAATATTATATTTATACTAGGATGGAAAAACCGGACAAAAATATCCATGCGGGGTCAGCACGGACCGCACAAAGTTGGCACGGGGTCGCAATGGGTTGTTTAACTTCTAAATCTTGCTCTCTGAAGATAGTGATGCGGACCGCACAATGATGGAATGCGCCCGCGTGATGACTGGCGCGGACTGCGTGAGCCTGTAGTGCGGCTGCATGAACGGCATATGATGGTCTCTAAACTTTTGTAGTGTGGTTCAAGTAAACCTGTAGTGCGGCTGCATTGGCTGGGCGCGGAAAGCATGAGCTTGACCGCTGTCGAGCCGCTTGCGATTGGAAATGACAACTTTCTGAATCTTTTTGGTGTGTCTGCATGAAATGACTAGTAGTTTCATATCCTCTGAACTCCTATGGTGCAGCCACAAGACATGATGGTGCGGCCGACACCAAGTTATGAATGTCCTTACTTTAATGATATTTGACACTTGAGCAGGTTGCACTCCATTTCAAGACGATTTTTGACTTTTGTCATCTTGTCGCTCAAACCTGCAATCAAGCACAACTTGTAAGCATTCTGGGTCTATTTTATGGCAATTCATACATAAAGCATAGGCAAGTACATGCATAAAATGTGTTAAAATCACAGTTATCAACTCCCCCAAAATTAAACATTTGCTTGTCCTCAAGCAAATAAAATAAGACTCACCCCTCAAAGGGAAACATCCGAGTAATTTCAACTTGTCCTAAAGTAACCTCATCACACATCAATTGGGACTAACAACTACCCTCTATACGAATGCATCATTAACACATTTTAAGCTTTTAAGAACTATGGATCAAATGTGGCACAAGAGCATCGAGGATTGACTCATTTCATCAAAGGGCTTTTCTCAAATAGCTTCGTCACTGTGGGACCCACACCCACACATCCTCAACTTTGCCTAAGAGAACCTCGCCTTTTAGAGTAATGACACACAAATCGAGGTTGATGGATTTTTTTGCTCATTTCTCTCACAAAGAAGGTCATAATCCTGGCTCTAGGTACCATATGCTTTCCCCTTGTGTAAGTATCCGCTAATGTAGGTTTCGTTCAACTCAAGATCATATAGGGCTTTTGTGGAGTCATTGTAAAGGCTTTTTGGGTATGGGTAGGATATGTTTTGTTCAAGTGCGTTCAATCTTCTCTCAAGCACTTCTTTTGATTCATTTTGGCACACTTTCTTGACTCATTTGAGTATTTACTTCTTTTTAAGGGGTTAGAGAGACATACTGTTGCTCCTTTTATGCAGTTCAACACATTTCTCCTTTTTCTACTTTTTCACAACCTTATTTACTTTTGTTTTTTTAATCCCCTTTATGACCTTATTCAATTTGGTTCTTTGTCTTGTCTTTTCTTCCTTTTTTATTGCCTTCCTTTTCTTTTGCATTTGTACCTTTTACCACATTATTTCCTTAATTGTCTCCCTCCCCCAACTTAGATATTTGCCATCAACTCAAGAAAGATTTGGGTGCCAAGAGAGGGTATCATTAAAAACGGGTATATGCTTGTAGCTTTTGTTCTTGAAATAATAAGGTTTAAGGCTCAAAGGGGTTAGCTATGGATCAGTTCAAGGAGAGCCTATACTCACTTCTCAAGCCAAATTTCACCAAGGATTTCACCTCAACAAACACTCGGGGCAAGTTCTAGACCATCAGCTCGGAGCTTAGACTCACGATTCAAAATCTCACCACACACACTCAAGGATTCCCAAAAACATCGAGTCGAGGGCCCACAACAACTTTAGTTACAATTCAAACACATAATGGCCCCACACAACCATATAATAATTGTTTGGTCAACATAAGAGTCTCAAGGCCACCATTTTTCACCATCTTAAACACAACATTATGTCTTTGACCATGGGCTCAAAGGCAAATGTGTAGCCCAAGTAAAGCTTTCCTGAGGTTCCCTTAACTATGAAATTTTGAAACTCAAAAGAAGAAAAATCAAAAAATTGACTCAAACCCTTAAGAAGGTTGTCACGCAATCTATCATTGGGAAGAGTCACCCGGTTCACACAACACTCTACCCTTGGAAAGAACCGTGGCATTAAGAAAACCAAGGGCTTATTGAAAACACCAAAACCAAAACAAAAGTCTACGAGCCTCACTACTAAGCTAAAAACAAAACTTTTAACGAAAGTAGAAAACCCAAATGAATATTTACAATGGGGAGTAGAATATATATACATAAGAGTCTAGAAGTAGCCAAAGTCAAAAGTTATATACAGTCCAACTATCAAATCCAAAACGTAAACTAGAAATCAAATGAATATATATAGTCATCCAAATGTATCAAAATCAAAATAGTAGGGTGCACCCCCACGAATAAAAGCTGGCATTGTCCCCAATGCCAACTATCAAAATAAGCACAAAAAGAGAGATAAATGATATAGAATAGCTCCTCAAGCCTAGTCTCCTGTCGTCCTCTTATCCCGTAGTAGCCGGGACCTCAGAATGGTCTCCGGCCTGCAGCTCTGGAGCTGGTGCAGGATCCTGCTGCTGGACTGATGGAATATCTGGTACATCACCAGAGGAAGTGACCTCAATCTCGGCCAACGCAATCACGACTCCCTCAGAGCTGGGCAACTTCGTCTTCTTATTCAGTGGCCTGGGTGCCTGCTCCTGCTGTGGCTCAGGTACCGGGACTGCTGCTAGAGGGGTTGGGTCCCCGAATAAAAAGTCTAGTAGCATTTGATCTGCCGTTAGCTTGTTCACATCTATGCGTAGTACCTTCACCGACTCTTTTGATGCCGTGGAGTTTCTCATTTTCTTGTGCTCATGGGCCAACTTCTCCACTGTTGTGCTATGTTCCCCAACTGCCTTAGTCAAGGCAGTCTGAGTCTCAATTATCTTCTTTTGGTTGGCCAAGAGTGTCTGCAGTGTTTCCTCAATAGACAGAGGAACCTGGACGGTGGATGGGATAGACTGGGCCTCAACTGAAGTGGCTAATGTGGACAACTTGGATGTCGCTACGGACATCTAGTTGTTCAAACTGGCCAATGTCATGGACAGCTGCTGGGCTATCAATGGGTTGGTCCGGGAAATGGGAACTAGGGTCCACTGAGGAGGAATGCCTGTCAACTGGAACAGACGCAACTGGAATGGGGAAAACTCTGTAGTAGGCTCGATAGAAATCTCTACCTCAACTAGCTCCTCAGACTGGTCCGCCGGGGCAGACGTGGATGACTTGCTTTCCTTATCCCCCTTTGGGTTGTCTGGACCTTGAATACTAAAACAGGAGAAGGAGGCTATTTGGCACACTGTCACATAATAATGTATTTTCTTCACTTTCAAATCTCTAAAAGTGTCAGAGTGTTTGGGAAAGGGTAGTTCCAGGTACTGTCAATCCCCATAGCAGTGATCGCCCTGTACATAATATTCCCCACATTGATAGGGAATCCAGCCATAATGGAAGCAATGAGCACAACGCGAGGAAGAGGGACAATTTGGTCATGTGAAGTGGGATCCAGCCTGTTGCAAACAAAGGTGAGCCACCCTCTCGCCTAGAAGTTCAAGTTCTCCCTTATGATTTTTACCCTGCCTGCACCCAATCCGGAACAACACTCGGGTGTGCCAAGAACTTGTACAACCACTCTATTGTCGACTTCTAATAAACGTGATTGACCCAATTCTGGATCATCTTATGGAATCGTATAACTGTCAAAAGTGAGTGACTGTTCATCTACTAACCATGGGCAAACCTCCTCCTTCATTGCCAGCTTCTCCAAGTATTTTGTCTCATCTTCATCTTTGAAACCCAGATTGTCATTAAGTGTTTTTCCCAAAAATACAACATTCTTGTTCCTCACTTTGATCATAGTGGAGTTCTTTTTGGTGTAGGCTACATTGGTGTAGAACTCTTTAACCATGTGTTCATTTGCATTTATCAACCTATCACTGAAGTGGTCCCACCCACTTCTAGTTTGAAATTGTTCATAGACTTTGGTTAGGAGTGGAAATAAGTCCTTGGTTATGATGCACCTCTCAGGGATGAGATGTCTTTTGGACCACATTTCCCAAAATTTATGGAAGGCCATTTGACTAACAAAGCGGTCATCCCACACTTTAGCTTTTCTCGTTCGTTCCACACCACCAACCTCGGGTACCCCACTCACCTGGACCTCCTCCTCACTGTCAGCACCATCCCCGGATTTCTGAAGCTGTAGGGAAAGTGGAGTACTTGCCGCTGCCCGTTGCTAAGCCATCAGACGACTCAGAGTTTGTAGCTTGTGGATCTTGGGCTGGGAGTGAGGGGACTTGCCCCGAATCAGCTGATAGTTCCTGAGATGGAAAATAATCACTCCCTGACTGCTCTTTATCAGTCACTACTTGCTTTCTTGTCTTTAGTTTTGGTTGGGGAGTGAGTTTCTTCAGCTAGCTTTTCCTCCCCAGGAGGGTTCACCTCGACTGGGTTGTTTGGAACCGCGTCCTCTTTGTTTCACTATTTTCTGCACACAAACGATTCTAACATTGTTAATATATGCAAGTGTAGTGTATTATCACATGAAAAATACGGTAGAGCATTAGGAAGCAATGTTGCAGGCAATACAACATACAAGAGCCACACGGGCCGCGCCAACAGGGCATGCGGCCACACAGGGTAAACTTTAGAAAACCATCTCTCTAAACATCTCCCATGCGTCCGCACAAATAGGTCACGCGGCCACACAGGGAAACTACTCAAATTGGAACCTCTCTGAACATCATTACCGCGGACCGCGCAAACATGGAATGTGGCCACGCGGGGCATGGCGCGGACAGTACAAACATGGCATGCGATCGCGCTGAGCTTATAATATCGGGACAACTAGGGTTCAACAAAAACTGCTCAAATCTTTCATGTTTTAGCATCCTACTTTGTCCCTACTCATTTATAATATACCCATTATTTCAAAGAATCAACAAGAACAACACAAAATTTTCCTAATCATGAACGATGAAGAACAAATAGAAAAATGAAAAAGTTATTACTAAGGGAACATGTATAAACTTTAAATTAATACTAATTAAAGACTAATGTGGGAGATATGTTACCAGGAAAGTGAAGAAACGCTCTTGATGTTGATGAACAGTGGACTACTATGGTTCAGAGATCGATTTGGCGAAAAGTTCTCAATGAAGCCCTAAGGATCTATTTATAGAAAAATAAGGTGGGACCCAAACTTACCTTCCAGCGCGGTCGCATGAACATGACCACGAATTGCGCTGGACTTTTCTCATACCACTTTGCTTAACACAACTGACGCGGGCGCACTGATGTGGACACAGCCGCATGGTACAACGCAGACCGCACAATTATGGGAAGCAGCCGCGCGGGGCAACTTTAGAGAATAGCCAACCTCATATCAAGCAGGTGCGGACCACACCAGAGGAGATGTGTCCGCACTGGCACTAGTCATAGGTTGTGAAATTTTGCACTTTTGTTCTGCACTGGTTAAACACAAGTCTTGCCACATCTTACAAATAATTACGTCAAAATTGATAACTGTGATTTTTATATAATTTATACCCCTCTTTGCCTAAGCTTTGGGCATAAATTAATGTAAATTAGTCCTCAATTGCTTACAAGTTGCGCATGATTGCAGGTTTGAGCGATTAGATGTCAAAGATCACAAATCGGCTACGAAAGGAGTGAAATCTGCCAAGCATCAAGAGAGGAACTGAAATGTGAGCTGAAAGACTATTGCGGACCGCAACCTTTTGTCGTGTGCCCGCACAAGAAGATCTTGAAGATTACCCAAGTCAAGAAAAATGTGCGGTCTGCACTGATTTTCCATGCGGACGCACAGGTAAGGATCAAAGAACCTGAAAATGGGATATAATCTCACGCGGACCGCATCCATATCTACGCGGTCCGCAATTATGAAGGCATTGAAAATATTCTAAGGAAAAAATCCCACGCGGCCGCACTCCAAAACAGTGTGGTCCACGTGGAAGTAAGATCAGAGAACCAATATAGAAGGACAAACAGCAGTGCAACCGCGCAACATTTCCACGCGGTCCGCACGACTCAACAGTGCGGCCATGCAACATTTCCACACGGTCCGCACGACTCAACAGTGCGGCCGTGCAACACTTCCACGTAGTCCACGTGACTCAACCTACGCAGTCGCGTGACATTTTCAGGCGATCCGTATCCAAGGTCCAAATGCTCAACTTTGGCAGACCTTTTACCCTACGCTGCTGCATGCCATTTTCATGCGGTCAGCGACAGACCCTCAGGGGTATTTTTGTCCAGATTTTCCTGGGTAGTATAAATAGAATATTTTACTTTTTTAAGTTAAGTTTTGATACACTGTACGAGCAGCAGAGAACGAGGCAGCATATTTGTGCCTATTTTGGGCTATTTTACTTGGTTTTGAACGTGGAATTAGTTGTATTAGATTTATAGTTCAATATTATGTCAATTTCTACCATTAATTCTTCTTTGTCTGTTGGTTCTATAACTAGCTAAAGCCATTAGCTAGGGTTGTGGCTCAACCCTAGTATGGGTAATTAATGGGTGTTGTTGATTAATTCTTGGATGATATCGGGTGTATGGTATTTTGGTTGATTGTATGTTTTCACTAAGATTTGGTAGTTTCCAACACTAAGTCTAGCTTAGTGGGTTTTGACTTTACTTGAGAAAGAGAGTCTATGACCTCTCAATCAACCCAACAAGGATTTGGGATGGACCCATGAGAATGGTAGTCCCAAGTAACGGGTTAAACCTCGAGAGAGTAATTACCCTACTTGAGCACTTAGTTACTTGGGCAAATTAGCCTACTCGATTGGTCTCGAGAGAGTCAATTGGGAAAAATCACTCTCTCTACCGAGAAGTGTGAGAGTGAGAATTAAGTGGAACGGTTAACCATATATCCCATATTGTCATCCTTGCATTGAGATTCATTAGCCGTTAATTAGTTACCTAGGAAAGTGCTACGACCCAAGTGTTCTTTCCTTATTGCATACATCTAAGAGTTATCATTTAGCAAATCTAGTTATAATTGTAGTTAAAATCATTATTTGATAATTGAAGAAAAACCCAAAAATGTTAGAAGCCAAATTAGGAGCTACAACGCTTAATTAGTCTCCACAAATACTTGACTCCAATATCAAGCTCTCTGAGGAATTGACCCCAAAAAATCACTATCGGGTAAAAGTAATTAGAGTCAACTCTTCCTAAGGGTCGAGTTTGCGACGATCACTTTTTGGTGCCATTGCCGGGGAGATTACGGGTTTCAACTATTTGGGTAGCTAGTTTAGTGTTTAGCTTCTCTTTCCTTCTTTATACTAACTTTATTAGTGTCAATCCAACAGGTACAAATGGCTTTGAACGGGAGTATTCTCTTGACAATATGGTCGCGGGGGAGGAGGTTGATGATGTAGAACAAGATGAACTCCAAGTACCACAAATACCAAGGAGAGGTAGAAACGCAAACACTAATCCTAATGAGGCAATCCTAGACACTCCTCCGCCTCCACCAAGAGTTACACCAAGGGTTCTTCCCTA
>JASVEL010009006.1:0-26069 GCA_032618575.1 Nicotiana noctiflora | reverse complement strand
TTCGACCCTGGTTCCACTTTTTCATATGTGTCTTCTTACTTTGCTTCTCATCTGGGTGTGCCTCGGGATTCTTTGAGTGCCCCCATTTATGTTTCCACTCCGGTGGGTGATTCTTTGGTTGTGAACCGTGTATATCGGCCGTGTTTGGTTACCATCTGTGATTTCGAGACCAGAGCGGATCTATTGTTGCTCGGGATGGTCGATTTTGATATTATTCGGGGCATGGACTGGTTGTCGCCCCATTATGCTATTCTTGATTGTCACGCCAAGACCGTGATGCTGGCTATGCCAGGCATTCCACGTATTGAGTGGAGTGGTACTATAGATCACACCCCCAACCGTGTTATTTCCTTTCTCAAAGCTCAGGCGTATGGTTGAGAAGGGGTGTGCTGCTTATCTAGCTTATGTGCGGGATGTCAGTATTGACACTCCTTCTATTGATTCCGTTCCGGTGGTACATGATTTCGTTGATGTATTTCCAACTGATCTCCCGGGCATGCCGCCCGACAGAGATATTGATTTTGCTATTGACTTGTTGCCGGGCACTCAGCCCATTTCTATTCCACCATACCGTATGGCTCCTCCTGAGTTGAAGAAGTTGAAGGATCAGTTACAGGAGTTATTGGGTAAGGATTTCATTCGACCTAGTGTTTCGCCTTGGGGTGCTCTCGTGTTTTTTGTGAAGAAAAAGGACAGTTCTATGCATATGTGTATTGACTATTGATTCACGTCCAAGCAACGGTCGCAGTCAATATAACCTGGTCTAGTAAGTCCAAGATCGATCCCACAGGGAATTAACCTACCAATTACAACTTTCACAACCCAAGAGCACTTCCGAATCAAGTTCCCAAACTTTGAATATATTTTTGTTTGAATTTCGAGTAACTACTTTGCAAGAATTAAAAGGCTTAAAAGATGGAATTGAATATTGGGTAAAAATAATATGGAGAAGGACTAAGGTATTGATTTTCCCTATTGATGGAATCCCTTATCGTTATGCTCATACAAATTGTTATTATATTCTATCAATCATGAACGCTATTTGTATCGTAACCCTCTCCCGAGCAATTACAATAATTTACTAGTGCACTCTCCCGAGCTACCCTAGCTTGCTTTAATTTGAATAGTTCACTTAAGATTGCACCCAAGACTTCGTTATTCCTAATCTCGTCTTTACACCTAAAGTTATAGATTACTCCAATAACCTAGGTGTCGTGTTTTTCAACAATATACCTAAATATGCACTCTTTCTCAAGTTATGCACACTAAATAGGCACCGCTAATTGGGAGCTCTACCAATTAACTACAACAAGAACGAAGTTGAACAAATAGAAATCTAGCTAACAATTTGTAATCACATAAACGATAAGTTCATCACCCAATAGGTTCCATCAAAACCTTAGAAAAGGATTTAGCTACTCATGCTCAAAGAAACAAGAATAAATACTTGATATAAAATAAATGAATGAGTTGAGAGGATTCTCTCTTACTAATTATCTTGCAAAAGTAGTGAAAAATAGACAACATGCCTCTATTAGGCAAACTAGGAGTTTATATAGAGGTTTTAGGGCTAAAAAACTAAGTTTGTACACAATTAGGATTGCTGCTGCGGCGTCTTCCACGGTTCGTCCGCAGTCGCGGACGGACCACGAACAGTAAACTTCAGAGAGCCTGGTTTTTCGCGGTTCATCCGCGGTCGCGAGTGAACCGCGAATGAACAGTCCGTCTGATTTTTCTCTGATTCTTCAAGCTCACTTCACTTCAACTCTTCTCTTGGCCTTTTCATCAACATGTGACTCCAAAATAGCTCCTTTTAGCATCCAATGTATCATATGTACCTATAACACACAAATAAACACTAATCAAAGCATTTTGTCCTCATAAACAATATCAATTCAACAACAAAGTGTGATTATTTAGGGCATAATTATAGTCAAATTCACCTATTACCAATACCCCACACTTAAACCTTTGCTCATCCTCGAGCAACCTTAATCACACTTTAGGGCAATTTTAAGAATGTCTCCCCCAAAATATGTCACAAAAGCCATCTTTCCTGATTAACCTAAGATATGCACAATCTTTACCTAACCGTAAACTCTCATGCCAGCACATTATTACTTACTCTACTTATTACCAAAAACTTGCAAATTTACCTTCTTCCTCTTGAGTTACATGCCCTCACATAATTTATTGAGAGAAGTTCCCACACATAAACAATTCAGAACATGGAACTTATAAATATCGGAAAAATTCACTCACTCTCAACAAAGAACATTCATATGCATACAAACACACCATAGGCTTGCCCCTAGTGTAATACTCCACTAATCGAGTTATTCAATCATAGATCAAGAGGTCTTTAAGGGTTGTAATGTTGGCTACGGGACGGGTAGGATACTTTTGGTTATAGTGACTAACCTCCCCAAGCACTTTTCTTTTCCTTTTCACAACTTCACTTTTCGTTTTCTTCCTTATGTCCCCCCTAAACATTCATTCACTTTTATTTACCTTTAACCCCCACTTTTCTTTTGTTGGTATAACTGGCCTTTCTAATTTTCATATATACTTTGATATAACTCTTTTTCTCATTTCTTTTTCTTATTGCTTTGCAACACATTTATATTATTTTGGCCAGTTCACTATTTTTTACCATTCATTTTTTATTTTCCCTTTTTACAATTTTCCTTCACCCCACACTTAAACTTTTGCATATTCATTACAATACAAGTGCTTCTAGGAGGTAAAGTAGAACAATATAATAATTTGATGAACATTCAAGGGTTATCAAAGAATAGGCTTTAAGCTCAAAGGGGTTAACTAGGATATTATGTACGGGTGAATTCATGTCTATTGGTTTATGGGGTTACACAAAGAAATGCCTCTATCCTTTCTACAACCAAACAACTTCTATTTCGCTTTGCAAACACATAGGGCAAGTTCTAGGCATCATGTAAAGCATACAATGTAAGTAAAACCTCACACACACATAGCATGCAACTCATTTGGAATCCGGTTTATCTACAAAGTCCTATCGATGTTTAAGCAAGCATTATTGTGCAAATTTAAGGCATATTGAGATTCTACAGTCAAGCTTAGAAAATACATTCTCAAGTTCAATTAAGCTTTGCTAATGTGCATACTCGGGGTTACATGTTACCCTTTTCCCTCTAATCCTAAGAAAAGAAAAATCTACCTAACTCGGTTCAAATAAAAACCCTTGGAAAAGAATCGTGGTCAAAAGAAAAACCAAGAGGGAAATGATACACTACCTAGAAAAAGAAAATAAAAGAAAGAAAAATTCCTTCGTGGACTACTTCCCTCAAGAGTAATTGTCCTAAATAGTCCGTCATCAGGAAGAGTCCTCTACTCATATTTTTGGATTTTTTTAAATTTTATTTTTTTGTGTTTTTATTATTTTATATTAACCACTACTTCTAATATATACATCATATACAAGATAAGTCACCCAACCCACACTTAAAAACATGTCATGTCCCCATGACATCAAGAAAGATAAGGCATAAGAAAGGCGAGAAAACTTACCTGAGACTCACTCGGAGTCGGAGACGGTGGATGGGTCGACGTGACATGCTCATCCAAGTGCTCTGAGCCGTGCCATAAACCCGATGTCTCACCGAGCTTGCCTCTGAGACATCGCGTCTAAGCGCGTGTGCAAGCCATCTACGGAGGTGCGCAGATCAACAACCTCCTCCTCTATGGACCTAGTCATAGGTCGTGTGGATTCGGACCTAGACATACTCGCTCCACGGTGAGCATGCCGAGAAGGTCCATCTGAGTCAGTGGAATGCCTGGCCCGGGCAACCGTCACAGGGTCAACCTCAGCATCCAAGTTAATTGGGTTAGTATCTCGGCCAACCCAGATTTGAGAAGCTCTAAACGGAGCTTTTGGTAGTAGGTCGCCATCTGTGGCCATTACTGGGGTCTGATGGCTGAGACACAGTGTAGTGACAAGAGATGGGCAGTAAAAACCTTTGGCTGTGAGGGATCCCCTCAACACAATCTCATCACTAATTAAGCGGGCGATGTCAACGTCCCGTTGTGTTACAAAACACCAAGTTAGAAGTGCCCTATTAAAATTGACATCTGTGGTGTTGCTAGAGGGCAAGAGCCGGTTACATATTATAGAAAACCAGCATTTAGCGGTATGTGTAAAGCAGTTAGAATGCAGTATTTTATTTCTAATCCATACAGGGGTGCCGTCTACACATAAGGCCTCAATTACCATGTCCCATGTGACACCCGGTCTATCGTGGTAATAGTCGACATCACTAGTATGAATGGGTAGTCTAAGTGCCTGCCTAATAGTAGGAACATGGGCAGAGACATCCTTACCTCTGACGAATATCCTCTTGGCCATCGCGTAAGGAGCATTGGCATAGAATTCCCTGACAAGCATCTTGTTCACTAGTGGAGGTGAGTCAAATAGGAACTCCATTTCGCGTCCGCGAATTTCGTCATATATTTCAGGCTTCCTAGAGCGGAGGGCTATCCGGTCAACTTCAACTTCCTGGAGCCATTTCTTAGCTGCCTTAGTGTGA
The DNA here is from genome assembly GCA_032618575.1 of Nicotiana noctiflora. Classification (NCBI taxonomy): domain Eukaryota; kingdom Viridiplantae; phylum Streptophyta; class Magnoliopsida; order Solanales; family Solanaceae; genus Nicotiana; species Nicotiana noctiflora. The sequence continues at coordinate 21,507 of JASVEL010009006.1, read as the reverse complement.
AACCCAGCCTCCGCCTCTTCGCAAGCGAACCTTGACTCATCATAAGTAGGTTGCCTCGAAGAGCTAGCACCATGTCGTTATCTTTTAGGGGCCATGATCATACACAAATAAGATAACCAAAAATTTGCAAACTGTTAGTCACCGGTTGGCTACTCGGACTTCGCCATCAGTGGAATATCACAATTAACCATTTTTGTGCAAGCATCTCATAACTCCTATACTTAGTTTCTTATCTAACAATTTTACACATGCCTATTCAAGCACCCCACACTTAATTATTTTGGCACTCTAACATTACCCAATCAACCTAAGCCATCCCCAATAATATACAACCACAACCAATTCACTACTTGGGCATTATGTCTTCTAAAAATACATTCATCAATTATTACCAAGGACAATTGCCCAACTTGGCCAACCCATCAACACGTATAATCACAATCCTTTGGGTCTCCAAAACACAAATTTAGCATTATAAACTCAATTGGAGACCCAACAACCCAATATTTACCAAACTTTCAATCATATCACAAGGTTCATTAAGAAAAATTCATGGAACATTCAATGTGCAACAAGAAACCAAGTAATATTCATGAAATATCCTAAAGTAACATTATATATAATACATATTAAACTACACCTGCTAATTAAGTCTACAAATTAAAAATTCAAGAAATAAGAGAAGGAAAAAAAAGAATAAGAGTAGAGAAACTTACTAGTGAGAGTGAGAGGTGAGTATGGTGGAAGAGGGGATGTGATTTGGAGAAGAGAGGGGGGAGGGTTTGTAGAGAGAAGGGAGAGAACTTTTGAAAGAGAGAGAGAGAAATTAAGAGAGGGGGCGGCGGTTTTGGGGGGGATATGGGAAGGGGGATATGGTTTAGGGTTTAAAGAAGAGGGGGGGGGAAGAAAAAAATAAAAAAAATCTTTTTATGTCACCGACCGCGGAACTGACCGCGATTGTTCGCGGTTCATTCGCGGCCGCGGATGGACCGCGAACAATAAAAGTTCAGAGGGGTCATTTTTCCTCGGTTCGTCCGCGGTCGCGGACGGACCGCAACCAATAAAATTTTTAGAGAGGTCACTTATCCGCTGTTCATCCTCGATCGTGGATGGACCGCGAATAGTGATCCTCTAAAATTTTGTTTTCTTTCTCCGCTGGTCAGCAATTATTTTTTTATTTAAATATATACTAACTATAATGAGAATACTTACAACATGGTCATGGGTTGCCTCCCACGTAGCGCCTGATTTAACATCACGGCACGACTCATCTTAGCGCATTTTAAGGCTCGCTAGACCTTTGAGGTTCATCTAACCGTAATTCTACCTTGTCCTCGGTGTCATCCAAGCCTACATAAGGTTTCAACCGCTGTCCGATTACCTTGAATGTGCGTGATCCATTCATGGTTTGAATCTCCACAGCTCCTGACTCAAATGCCTCAGTTAACCGGAAGGGTCCCGACCACCTTGATTTCAATTTACCTGGGAACAACCGTAATCTTGAATTGTATAATAGTACTTTGTCCCCACTTTTGAAGTTCCACTCAACGATATTTTGATCATGAATCCATTTCATTCTCTCTTTATATAGTTTAGTACTTTCAAATGCCAGATACCGAAATTCTTCTAATTCATGCAACCCAGTCAGCCTTGATTTACCCGTTTCGTCCAAGTTGAGATTCAATTGTTTCAGTGCCCACCATGCTTTGTGCTCTAATTCAACCGGTAGGTGACAAGCTTTCCCAAACACCAATTTGTATGGTGACATGCCAATTGGTGTCTTGAATGTTGTTCTATAAGCCCATAGTGCGTCATCAAGCTTCCTGGACCAGTCGGTCCTTGTGGCGTTCACTGTTTTAGTCAATACACTCTTTATCTCCGTGTTGGAGACCTCAACTTGCCCGCTGGTCTGCGGGTGATATGGAGTGGCCACACGGTGTTTCACATCATACTTGGCCAATAATTTCTCAAACGCCCGGTTGCAAAAGTGTGTGCCCCCGTCACTGACAATAGCCCTTGGAGTCCCGAACCGGGTGAAAATGTTCTTCTTCAAAAACCCCACCACCACCTTAGCATCATTGGTGGGTAATGCTGTAGCTTCCACCCATTTGGACACGTAGTCAACTGCAACAAGTATGTACTTATTGTCGTATGAGCTAATAAAGGGCCCCATGAAGTCTATTCCCCAGACATCGAACACTTCAACTTGCTGGATTGGGTTCATTGGCATTTCATGACGCCGGGAGATGTTCCCAGTACGTTGACATTCGTTGCAACCTTTCACCCACAAGTGTGCATCTTTAAACACCGTTGGCCAATAGAAACCGGCCTCAAGTATTTTGGCAGCTGTACGTATTCCTCCAAAGTGACCGCCATATGCTGAAGCGTGACATGCCTGCAAAACAGAAGATTGTTCTATCTCGGGGACGCATCTCCGAATCATGTTATCTAGACATATCCTAAACAAATAGGGTTCATCCCAATAATAAAGCTGACTTTCACGAAAAAATCTTTTCCTCTGGACCGATGAGAGGTCGTGAGGAACAATACCACTGGCCAGGTAATTAGCATAATCAGCATACTATGGTGCTTCAAGGAGAGTGGTGGTGAGCAGCTGCTCGTCTGGAAAGGTTTCCAGAATTTCCCCACTCCCTTTGACAATTTCAGCTCCTTCAAGTCGTGACAAATGATCAGCGACTTGATTTTCAGTGCCTTTCCTATCCCAAATTTCGAGGTCGAACTCTTGGAGAAGCAGCACCCAAAGAATTAGGCGCGACTTAGAGTCCTTTTTATCAACTCGATATCTTAAAGATGCATGGTCTGTGTATACAATTACCTTGGATCCTATGAGATAGGACCGGAATTTGTCAAATGCGAACACGATCGCAAGCATCTCCTTTTCTGTCACTGTGTAGTTTAGCTGTGCTCTACTCAAGGTTCTACTTGCATAGTATATTGGATGCATCAGCTTGCCTTTCCTTTGGCCTAGCACTGCCCCCACTGCATAGTCACTTGCATCACATATTAGCTCAAAAGGTTGCTCCCAGTCGGGGGCAACGATGATGGGTGCTGTGACCAACCTCTTCTTCAGTTCCTCAAAAGCAATCCTGCATTCATTAGAGAAAACAAAAGGGTGATCTTTTTCAAGTAACTTACAAAGAGGGTTTGATATTTTGGAGAAGTCTTTGATGAACCTCCGGTAAAAACCGGCGTGCCCAAGAAAGCTTCTTATGGCCTTGACGGATGTTGGTGGAGGCAACTTTACAATGACATCAACTTTAGCACGGTCTACCTCAATGCCTTTGCTTGAAACCCGGTGCCCCAATACTATACCTTCTTGTACCATAAAATGGCACTTCTCCTAGTTTAGCACTAAGTTTGTTTCCATGCACCGTTTCAGCACTCTTGTCAGATTGACAAGGCATTCATCGAATGAATTCCCTACCACTGAGAAATCATCCATGAACACCTCCATAATGTCTTCCACCATGTCGGTGAAAATAGCCATCATGCACCTTTGGAATGTGGCAGGTGCATTGCATAGTCCGAATGGCATCCTCCCGAAGGCAAAAATGCCATACGGGCATGTGAAGGAGGTCTTCTCTCTATCTTCGGGGGCTATGGAGATTTGATTGTACCCCGAGTATCCATCCAGAAAGCAAAAGTGGGACCTCCCTGCCAACCTGTCAAGCATTTGATCAATGAAGGGAAGTGGGAAGTGATCTTTGCGGGTGGCTAGATTCAACTTCATGTAGTCCATGCATATTCTCCATCCGGTGACGGTTCTAGTTGAAATCAATTCATTATTCTTGTTTTTCACTACTGTCATGCCTCCTTTCTTTGGTACACATTGGACCGGGCTAACCCAGCTGCTGTCAGAGATTGGGAAGATGATTCCCGCGTCTAGCCATTTTATTACCTCTTTCTTCACCACTTCCTTCATGTTTGGGTTCAACCTTCTTTGATGTTCCCTGGAAGGTTTGTGTCCCTCTTCCAGGAGAATTTTATGCATGCAATATGCGGGGTTGATCCCCTTTATGTCTGCCATGGTCCACCCAATGGCAGTCTTGCATTCTTTTAGTACCTGTATAAGCTTTTGGGCCTACACATCTAACAAACTAGATGAGATAATAACAGGTAAAGTGGAGTTAGGACCTAGAAATTCATACCTGAGATATGATGGTAGTGTTTTAAGCTCAAGCTTTGGTGGCTCTTCTATGGATGGCTTTGCAGGCGGGGTCTCTTTTTTTTCTAAGTGTAGAGGCTCGAACTCAAGCTCTCTCTGCCAAAATCCCTTGCCTTCCAGAGATAGTACCCATTCAGCTTAACTTTCACCATTTACCTCTTCCATGTTCATTAGGCATGCTTGAAGTGGATCTTCAATGGTCAACTCTGCATCGTCTGTCTCCACTATCACATCAACCGCATCAATAAGAGAGCAATTCGCAAACTCACTAGGGCGCCTCATGGATTTTTGCACATTGAAGATGATCTCCTCATCATTCAACCTCATCTTGAGTTCCCCGGTTTCACAATCAATTAGAGCTCTCCCGGTGGCTAGGAATGGTCTTCCTAGGATTATAGGAATTTCCTCGTCCACCTTGCAATCAAGAATAACAAAATTGGTAGGAAACACGAACTTCCCTACCTGGATAAGCACATCATCTATAATACCAAATAGACGCTTAACTGTCCTGTCAGCAAGCTGTAATAACATAGAGGTAGGCCTGGCTCTCCCAATGCCTAACCTCTTATAAATGACTAAGGGCATGAGATTAATGCTTGCCCCAAATCACACAAAGCCTTTGTAAAGGCATAATTCCCTATAGTGCATGGGATGGTGAAACTACCTGGATCAGATAGCTTCTCAGCAATGGGTCTGGAGACCACTGCACTACAAGTCTGGGTAAGTGTTACGGTGGCCAAGTCTTGGAAATCAAATTTCCGCGACATCAAATCTTTCATCATGTTAGCATACCCAGGCATTTCTTTTAAAGCTTCAATTAAGGGAATGTTTACCTGGATTTGCTTGAGCATCTCAAAGAACTTTTTGTATTGCTCTTCTTTCCGGTGTTTGGCCAACCTTTGGGGGAATGGTGGTGGAGGCCTCTTCTTCCCAATGACTTGGGAGTTTTCCTTTTCTAGCACTTTCTCTTCAACTGCTGCTCTACCTGTTCAGCTACTTTCTCCGTTCCTTGCGTTGCCTCTTTATTTTCAGCAATTGGCTGGACTGTAACTTCTGTTAACCCTATGGACTCATCCAGTTCAATGGGCAATGGAGTGAGTGTCTCAGCCTGTCTGTCGATTTTCTCACTTTCTTTCTCAGCATCAAGATCTCTACCGCTTCTCAGAGTCACTGCCATCATCTGCTTTGGGACTTGGTCTTTTGGGTTTGTTTGTGTGTCTGCAGGCAATGTCCCTTGAGGACGATTGTTGAGAGACATAGCAATCTGGCCCACCTGTACTTCAATATTCTTGATGGCTGCATCATGTGCATCTATCCTCTCATTGGTTTTGGCATTTGACCCAATTACCTGCTGCATCATAGCTTCCAATCTTGCAAACCCATCGTCATGTCTACCCCCATGTGGTGGTGGAGGTGGATGATATCCCTGCTGCTGATTGCTGAAATTCTGAGGTCTGGGATATGGAGCCATGTTGTGTGGTGGGCTCATACCTGCTGCATTAAATTGTGGCTGAGGAGGCCTATACTGCATCGGAGCCTGTTGACCCCAACTCTGGTTACCTTGTCGCTGCCCTCCATAGTTAGCCACATAATTCATGTCTTCATGCTGATGATGTTCTTGGTCTACAACCCATGGATTACCTATGGGTTGGCTAATGCAAGATGTGCATAAACCACCATTGGTAGTATCTACAATATGAACCTGCTGCTTGACCCCAGATTCTTCCACCTTCTTCGCTGCCCTCCATAGTTAGCCACATAATTCATGTCTTCATGCTGATGATGTTCTTGGTCTGCAGCCCATGGATTACCTATGGGTTGGCTAATGCAAGATGTGCATAAACCACCATTGGTAGTATCTACAATATGAACCTGCTGCTTGACCCCAGATTCTTCCACCTTCTTTGTCAGGATACTCATTTGTGTCAATAAGGTTTCCATGTTCTCCTCCATAATGCTGGATGGATTCAGAGGTACAAAGTGTACCATTGGAGTGATAGGAGCATTCCTGGTCGTCCACCCGGAATTTTGAGCCATCTTGTCTAGCAAATTTTGGCCCTCTCTCCAAGTCTTGCTCAAAAAAGCCCCACCTGCTGAAGCATCTACAATATTCTTCATGCTGTCTGAAAGCCCTATGTAGAACCTTTAGCCCAACATCTGCTCAGGAATCCCATGGTGAGGACACATAACAAGCATACCCTTGAATATGCCCCAAGTTTCATGTAATGTCTCCATTGGTTTCTGCTTGAAGCTCACAATCTCATCAATTTGCTGAGTTGTATTGTAGGTGGATGAAACTTGTTATGGAATTTCTTCACGTCCAAGCAACAGTCACAGTCAATATAACCTGGTCTAATAAGTCCAAGATCGATCCCAGGGAATTAACCTACCAATTACAACTTTCACAACCCAAGAGCACTTCCGAATCAAGTTCCCAAACTTTAAATATATTTTTGTGTGAATTTCGAGTAACTACTTTGCAAGAATTAAAAGGCTTAAAAGAAGGAATTGAATATTGGGTAAAAATAATATGGAGAAGGACTAAGGTATTGATTTCCCCTATTGATGGAATCCCTTATCGTTATGCTCATACAAATTGTTAATATATTCTATCAATCATGAACGCTATTTGAATCGTAACCCTCTCCCGAGCAATTACAATAATTTACTAGTGCACTCTCCCGAGCTACCCAAGCTAGCTATAATTTTAATAGTTCACTTAAGATTGCACCCAAGACTTTGTTATTCCTAATCCCGTCTTTACGCCTAAAGTTATAGATTCCTCCAATAACCTAGGTGTGGTGTTGTTCAACAATATACCTAAATATGCACTCTTTTCCAAGTTATGCACACTAAATAGGCACAGCTAATTGGGGATCCTACCAATTAACTACAACAAGAATGAAGTTGAACAAATAGAAATCTAGCTAACAATTTGTAATCACATAAATGATAAGTTCATCACCCAATAGGTTCCATCAAAACCTTAGAAAAGGATTTAGCTACTCATGCTCAAAGAAACAAGAATAAATACTTGATATAAAATAAATGAATGAGTTGAGAGGATTCTCTCTTACTAATTATCTTGCAAAAGTAGTGAAAAATAGACAACATGCCTCTATTGGGCAAACTAGGAGTTTATATAGAGTTTTTAGGGCTAAAAAACTAAGTTTGTACACAATTAGGATTGCTGCTGCGGCGTCTTTCGCGGTTCGTCCGCGGTCGCGGAAGGACCGCGAATAGTAAACTTCAGAGAGCCTGTTTTTTCGCGGTTCATCCGCGGTCGCGAGTGAACCGCGGATGAACAGTCCGTCTGATTTTTCTCTGATTCTTCAAGCTCACTTCACTTCAACTCTTCTCTTGGCCTTTTCATCAACATGTGACTCCAAAATAGCTCCTTTTAGCATCCAATGTATCATATGTACCTATAACACACAAATAAACACTAATCAAAGCATTTTGTCCTCATAAACAACATTAATTCAACAACAAAGTGTGATTATTTAGGGCATAATTATAGTCAAATTCACCTATTATCAATCACTCCCAATTCACCCGATAAACTCTAACACATATATAGAAATATGAAAGACATAAATGAAGGGGTAATGGGGTGGTAACTCTCGTGACGACGGGCCGGGTTATCATCAGCTAAAGATTCGGGAGTCAGATATCCCGAAGACTGCATTCAAGACTCGGTATGGTCACTACGAGTTCCTCGTCATGTCTTTCGGGCTGACTAATGCCCCAACAATTTTTATGCATTTGATGCACAGTGTGTTCATGCCATACCCGGACTCGTTCGTGATTGTTTTTATTGATGATATTCTGGTATATTCCCGGAGTCGGGAAGAGCTCGAGCGGCATTTGAGGACAGTGCTTCAGATTCTGAGGGAGAAGCAACTATATGCTAAGTTCTCTAAATGTGAATTCTGGTTGAGTTCAGTGGCATTTTTGGGCTACCTGGTGTCGAGTGATGGTATTCGAGTAGATCCGAGGAAGGTAGAGGCAGTGCAGAGTTGGCCCAGACCCTCCTCAGCTACTGAGATTCGCAGTTTCCTTGGCCTAGCGGGTTATTATCGTCGTTTCGTGGAGGGGTTCTCTTCGATCGCAGAACTTATGACCAGATTGACCCAAAAGGGTGCCCATTTCCAATGGACAGATGAGTGTGAGGCGAGCTTTCAGAAGCTCAAGACAGCTTTGACTTCGGCCCCTATCTTGATGTTTGCCTATAGGTTCGGGGTCCTATACAGTATATTGTTATGCCTTACGAGTTCGACTTGGTGCAGTATTGATGCAGGACGGTAGGGTGATTGCCTACGCGTTCAGACATCTGAAGGTACATGAGAAGAACTACCTTGTTCATGATCTGGAGCTAGCTCCCATTGTTCACGCCTTAAAGATTTGGCGTCATTACTTGTATGGGGTTCCTTGTGAGGTCTACACTGATCATCGAAGCTTGCAGAACTTGCTTAAGCAGAAGGACCTGAAAATGCGTCAGAAGAGATGGTTGGAGCAGTTGAAGGACTATGATATTACTATTCTCTATCATCCGGTCAAGGCCAATGTAATTGTCGACGCCTTGGGTTGCGGGGTGGAGAGTTTGGGGAGTTTGACATACCTACCAATTTCGGAGAGGCCTATGGCGATGGATGTTCGAGCTTTATCCATGCAGTTTGTTAGATTGGATCTTTCGGAGCCCAGCCGGGTTCTAGCCTATATGGTCTCTTGGTCTTCTTTATTAGACTGCATCAGGGAGCGTCAGTTCGACGACCCTCATTTGTTTGTCCTCCAGGATAGAATTCGGCATGGTGATGCTCGAGATGTTACCAATGGGGATGATGGAGTTATGAGGATGCAGGGGCGTATTTGTGTGCCCAATGTAGATGATCTTCGAGAGCTGATTCTAGTAGAGGCCCATAGCTCGCGGTATTCCATCCATCCGCGTGCCGCGAAGATGTATCAGGACTTGAGGCAGCATTATTGGTGGAGGAGGATGAAGAAGGATATAGTTGATTATGTTTCTAGATGCCTCAACTGCCAGCAGGTGAAGTATGAGCATCAGCGTCCGGGTGGATTAATGCAGCAGATTGAGATTTCCGAGTGGAAATGGGAGCGCATCACCATGGACTTTGTATCTGGGACTTCCACGGACTGTTAGGAAGTTTGATTCCATTTGGGTTATTGTGGATCGGCTGACCAAGTCCGCCCATTTCATACCGGGGAGCACTGCTTATTCATCGGAACGACTGGCGGAGATCTATATCAGGGAGATAGTTCGGCTGAATGGTATTCTAGCTTCCATCATTTCAGATAGAGGCACTCAGTTCACTTCACGATTCTGGAGAGCCGTACAACAGGAGTTAGGCACTTGGGTGGAGCTCAGCACAGCGTTTCACCCCCAGACTGATGGCCAGTCCGAGCGCACTATTCCGATTTTGAAGGATATGCTCCGTGCGTGCGTGATTGAGTTTGGAGGTTCATGGGATCATTTCCTGCCACTGGTGGAGTTTGCTTATAACAACAGCTACCAGTCCAATATTCAGATGGCACCGTATGAGGCTCTATATGGTAGGAGGTGTAGGTCTCCCGTGGATTGGTTTGAGCGGGACGAGGCCAGACTGCTAGGTACTGATATGGTCCAGGATGCAATGGACAAGGTCAAGGTGATTCAGGACAGACTTCGTGCAGCCTAGTCTAGATAGAAGAGTTATGCGGACAAGAAGGTTCGCGATGTGGCTTTTATGGTTGGCGAGCGGGTTCTACTTCGAGTCTCGCCCAAGAAGGGCGTTATGAGGTTTGGGAAGAAAGGGAAGCTCCGCCCCAGATTTATTGGCCCTTTTGAGATTTTGAGGCGTATTGGGGAGGTTGTCTAAAACGATCGGCCGGGTCGTTACACTAGCCGGAGTCCATCCCGTATTTCATGTCTCTATGCTCCGGAGATACCATGGTGACCCGTCGCACATATTGGATTTCACTTCTGTTCAGCTAGACGAGGATCTATCTTATGTTGAGGAGCCGGTGGCCATTCTTGACAGGCAAATCAGAAAGCTAAGGTCAACGAACATCGCTTCAGTGATGGTCCAGTGGCGGGGTCAGCCGGCCGAGGAGGCGACTTGGGAGACCGAGCAGGATATGCGCAGCCGGTACCCTCATCTCTTCACCACTTCAGGTATGTTTTCTATGCTTGTTCGAGGCGAACGAATGTTTAAGTGTAGGAAGATGTAACAACCCGGCCGGTCATTTTTGAAATTTACGCCCCGATCCCCAATTTAACTGTTTTCCTAAGTTCATTTCTGCTGTTTTGGTTTGCCGGGAGGGTTGGTTTTGAAATTTGGTGTGTGTTTGGGACACTTAGTCCCTAATGGAGAGCCTTGTAGTTGAAAAATGACCCGTGTTCGGAGCAGTGTTAAGGCGACCTTGGAACGGAGATCCGATGGTTCCATTAGCTCCGTTAGGGGATTTCGGGGTTGGGAGCGCATTCAGAATGTATTTTGGAGGTCTGTAGCTCAATTAGGCTTGAAATGCCGAAGTTTGAAATTTTGGCGGATACGAACGATACGTGAGATTTTGATCCGGGGGTCGGAATGGAATTCCGACAATTTCTGTAGCTTCGTTATGTGATTTTGGATATGTCCGTCGTTTGGTCGTGTTTTTGATTGAATGTTAGTTTCGGAAGTTTAGATGAAATCCTAGGCTTGAATCCGCTATAATTCGATGATTTATGTGTTTTAGGACGTGTTTTTATGATTGGAACAAGTTCGTATTGTCTTTTGGAGTATGTTGGTGGTTTTTATTGGGGTCACGGGGGTCTCGAGATGAATTCGGACCATCATTCGGGCATTTTGAAGCTTTGGAAATCCACAGAAAAATTGCAGAAACTGTTCAGGAAAATTGGCCTTCGCGTTCGCGTGGCTTGAGCCGCATTCGCGTAGGCAGAGGAAATTGAGCATCGCGTTCGCGATGCTGGGCTTCGCATTCGCGTAAGAGGAGGAGGAGAGGCATCGCGTTCGCGACTGGGAATGTCGTGTTCGCGAAGAGTAAAAGCAGGCGACTAAGGATTTGGTCATCGCGAACGCAAGAAGCACGTTGCGTGTTCGTGAAGGGTAAGTTTGGCAATGCATCGCGGACGCGTGGATTGGAACGCGAATGCGTAGGGTAATTGTTCAGTCGGTGAATTAAATATCATAACACAGTCCAGTCGCGGAAATAGTCACAAAAATGCCATTTTTGAGTCCTAGAGAGAGAAACTCTCGGGAAATTGTTGGAGAATCATCGGGTAATTTTCCTGGCCTAATTTCGTTATTTTATCATGAAATCCTTGAGTATTTCACTGTTAATGGAAGATTAATGGGGGTTTTAGCCCTAGGCCTAAATTATGGTAAATCGTCGATTTGAATGGGCAAACGGAGTCCGATTTTGGTAAATTTTATATCCCTGGACTCGTGTTGAGATAAGTAACCCGAATATATAACTTTCATAATTTTTTGAGAAGCGTACCAAAAGTCGGGTTTTGGCATCTTGTGGTTTTGGGTGTATTTCGAATTGTTTCGATTGGGTAATACCTAATTGGCCTATTTTGATGTATTTCTATTGATTGTTATCAGATTCTACACCTGTGGAGGCCGATATTCATGGAAAGAGAGTTGTCTCTTAGTAGTTTTGTACCGGAGTCGAGGTAAGTGTCCTGTCTAACTTCGTGTGGGGGAACCTTCACCCCTAGGATATTGTGTGATAATTTAAATGCCTTGTACGCGAGGTGACGGGCGTGTACATGCGCAGATTGTTGGAACTCACCTTACTTGAATTGTCCAATTCGTGATATTTCTGTTCTTAGCTGCTTAGATTGTGACATTTACCTGATATTCGTTAGAAAAGCATGATTAGATAGGATTTATCTGTCTAATTGCCTAATTGTCTTACTTGAACTTCTTGATAATTGTTGGTATTGTTTTGGTGAAGTTGTAGTTATGTATATCATATTTCTCTGTGCATTCCTTTTATTGTCTGTATTGGTAGAATGCGGGTTCGATTCCCGGAGATCCAAGGGTTGTGGGTTCGATTCCCAGAGACCCAGAGTGTTATTGTTTGTGGACTGCGGGTTCGATTTCCGGAGATCCAAGGGCTGCGGGTTCGATTTCCGGAGACCCGGAGTTTATTGATATATTTATTGAGATACGGACTGCGGGTTCGATTCCCGAAGATCCTGAGATATTGAGATACGGGCTACGGGTTCTATTCCCGGAGACCCAGAGATACTGTTATTGGGACTGCGGGTTAAATTCCTGGAGATCCTGAGTTGTTGGATATACAGAGGGACTGTGGGTTCAATTCCCACAGGTCCTGGACTTGCTGGTTCGAGTTTATGTTATGTTAGTTACCTGTAGTTAGCTAATCGTAGTCGGTTGCAGTAATTACTTCATTGTTGTTATTTCAGATTCATTCTTACTTTTTTCCTGCTTATTACTATTTTGATCATTATGTTTATTGTTTCTCAGTAGGGCCCTGACCTTCCTCGTCACTACTCCATCGAGGTTAGGCTTGGCACTTACCGAGTACCGCCGTGGTGTACTCATGCTACTTTTCTGCACACTTTTGTTGTGCAGATCCAGGTACATCAGAGCAGGCTCATCCTAGGTGATTCAGCAGCACATCCGGAGACTCGAGGTATGATCTTCTACGTCCGCGGATCCGGAGAGCCTCCTTTTATTCTCATAGTGATAGTAGTTAATTTCCCTCATTTCGTTATTTTTAGGCATTCTTGATGTATAGAGCCACAGTTGTACTCTCCCTTTTTAGTCTGTGTTACCCGTGGGATTCCGGGTCTTGGTGGTATGCTATATGGTATGGTTGATGAGTGTATGTGCCAAGCGTTACTTATTACATTCCTTTTATATCATTTTTCGCTATTTTTCTTATTCAATGTTCATAAACTTGTATATTCCGCATCGTGTTAGGCTTACCTAGTCACGGAGACTGGCTGCCGTCATGACAGGTTCACGATTGGTGAACTAGGGTCGTGACATACACCGTACTCAATATTAAGCAATTAGCAAATAATATTCTAATGCTATTCCCTCAAGCCAAAGTTAGATCAAACGCTTACCTTGAATGCTCCAAACTCAATTCAAGCCTCTAATATAGTTTTATCCCTCGAATTCGGCTCCAACTCAGTCAAATCTATAAAATGATGACATTACAATATTAATAATAGCAAACAAACTAAATCCAATGACTAAATATGAATTTCTAAGCTTTCTTCCCAAAATTTTAAGAATGAACCCCTGGCCCGCTTGGTTAAAATACGAGGTTCAAATCAATTCCATGTTACCTATTCCCACACAAGCCCGAATATGCAATTGGTTTTCAAATTCGACCCCAAAACGACGTCTAAATCAAAGAAAATTGAAAAGCCTAACTCTACCCTTTCTAGGGCTGCTTATCAGGCGGATTGGGCGGTTATTTACTCTTAACGGTTTGGCTTATCGGCTTTCGGCTTTAAAATGTATTAATCCGCTAGCAACCCGATAAGATATCAGACATATTGATATTGGTTTACCTCTTATCGAACGATTATCGGGAGGTTTATCGGCCTAATTCAACCTATGGGCTGTTATGGTAAAGCTTATACTTTTGTTACTACCGGAAACTGTTGCTGCAATGTTTTACAGAATTACATTACTTGTACACATTTGCAGTACTTGTTACTGGAGTCCGGAACCTAAGTAATATTTTTTATAACAAAAATGACTTTTATAATGTTTTTTTTAAAAAAAATACTTTATTAGCTATTTCGCAGAATTGAACTGCGAAATGCACTAACGTCCGTTAGTGCAATTCGCAGTTCAATATTGCGAATTGTATATTTAATTTTTTTTTAAATGTGGGCTATTTCACAGTAAAGTACTGCGAAATACCCCTTTATATAAAGAAGCGAATTGTATTTCGTAGTAAAGTACTGCGAAATACCCCTGAAAGAAAATTTTTCGAGGTCCCACCAGTCCCCTTGAATAGTAACACAAGTGGCCCCACACGAAGGCACTTTTCAATACGGTTTCGGTAAAAAAAATCACTATCACAGCTTTAATTCGAGGTATTTCAATTTATTTTATGTTGAAATTCAAATTTTATGTATAGCAGTTAGGAAACATGTTAGTATTAATTTTATATATCATGTTAGTGTTAATTTTATTTATGTTATATATTTTATATACCCTGTTATATATGTTAGCAGTAATTTATCATGTTAGTATTAATTTACCATATTGATATATATACCATATTAGTGTTAATTTAATATGTTACTGTATACCATGTTAGCGTAGAGCCTTATAGCGTAGAGCCTTATAGTGTAGACTTATAATAATTAAGAATTATTTTTTGGTCCCGGGCGTCAAAAATCAAGCCTGAAACCTTTACACAACCATTATCTTTCATTTGTAAAATTATACTAAATTTAATTAATTAAGTTAATAAAATAATAAAAATATTTAAATTGAGATTTATAATAATTAAGAATTATTATGTGGTCCTGGGCGTCAAAAATCAAGCCTAGAACCTTTACACAACTATTATCTTCAATTTATAAAATTATACTTAATTTAATTAATTAAGTTAATAAAATTATAAAAATATTGAAATTGAGACTTATAGTAATTAAGAATTATTATGTGGTCCCGGGCGTCAAAAATCAAGCTTGGAACCTTTACACAACTATTATCTTTAATTTGTAAAATTATACTTAATTTAATTAATTAAGTTAATAATATTATAAAAATATTCAAATTGAGACTTATAATAATTAAAATTTATTTTGTGATCCCGGGCGTCAAAAATCGAGCCTGGAACCTTTACACAATCATTTTCTTCCATTTGTAAAATTATACTTAATTTAATTAATTAAGTTAATAAAATTATAAAAATATAGAAATTAAGACTTAAAATAATTAAAAATTATTTTGTGGTCCCGGGCATCAAAAATCAAGCCTGTAACCTTTATACAACCATTATCTTCCATTTGTAAAATTATACTTAATTTAATTAATTAATTTAATAAAATAATATAAATATTGAAATTGAGACTTATAATAATTTAGAATTATTATGTGGTCCTGGGCGTCAAAAATCAAGCTTGGAACCTTTACACAACCATTATCCTCCATTTATAAAATTACACTTATTTTAATTAATTAAGTTAATAAAAATATAAATATATTAAAATTGAGATTTATAATAATTAAGAATTATTTTGGGTTCCCGGGCGTCAAAAATCAAGCCTGTAACCTTTACACAACCACTATCTTCCATTTGTAAAATTATACTTAATTTAATTAATTAAGTTAATAAACTTATATAAATATTGAAATTGATACTTATAATAATTAAGACTTATTATGTGGTCCCGGGCGTCAAAAATCAAGCCTGTAACCTTTACACAACCATTATCTTCCATTTGTAAAATTATACTTAATTTAATTAATTAAGTTACTAAAATTATAAAAATATTGAAATTGAGAGTAAAAATAATTAAGAATTATTTTTTGGTCCCGGGCGTCAAAAATCAAGCCTGAAACCTTTACACAACCATTATCTTCCATTTGTAAAATTATACTTAATTTTATTAATTAAGTTAATAAAATTATATAAATATTAAAATTGAGACTTATAATAAATAAGAATTATTATGTGGTCCCGGGCGTCAAAAATCAAGCGTGGAACCTTTACACAACCATTATCTTCTATTCATAAAATTATACTTAATTTAATTAATTAAGTTAATAAAATTATAAATATATTGAAATTGAGAGTAAAAATAATTAAGAATTATTTTTTGGTCCCGGGCGTCAAAAATCAAGCCTGAAACCTTTACACAACCATTATCTTCCATTTGTAAAATTATACTTAATTTAATTAATTAAGTTTATAAAATTATATAAATATTGAAATTGAGACTTATAATAATTAAGAATTATTATGTGGTCTAGGGCGTCAAAAATCAAGTCTGGAACCTTTACACAACCATTATCTTCCATTTGTAAAATTATACTTAATTTAATTAATTAAGTTAATAAAATTATAAAAATATTGAATTGAGACTTATAATAATTAAGAATTATTTTGTGGTCCCAGGCGTCAAAAATCAAGCCTGTAATCTTTACACAACCACTATCTTCCATTTGTAAAATTATACTTAATTTAATTAATTAAGTTAATAAAATTATATAAATATTGAAATTGAGACTTATAATAATTAAGAATTATTATGTGGTCCCGGGCGTCAAAAATCAAGCCTGTAACCTTTACACAACCATTATCTTTCATTTGATAAATTATACTTTATTTAATTAATTAAGTTAATAAAATTATAAAAATATTGAAATTGAGAGTAAAAATAATTAAGAATTATTTTTTGGTCCCGGACGTCAAAAATCAAGCCTTGGACCTTTACACAACCATTATCTTCTATTTGTAAAATTATACTTCATTTAATTAATTGGCGAACAGAGAGAGCTATAAGGTGGCGAGGAAGGAAGCGAAATTGGCGGTCACGAAGGCTAAAAATGCGGCTTTTGGCCGCATGTACAAGGAATTGGGGGAGAAAGGCGGGGACAAGAAGTTATTCCGGTTAGCCAAAGTAAGGGAAAGGAAAGAGCGGGACCTGGACCAGGTTAGGTGCATCAAGGATGAGGATGGTAGAGTCCTGATGGGGGAGTCTCGAGTCAAACAGAGATGGCAGGCGTGTTTCCGAGACCTTATAAACGAGGAGGGGGACCAAAACATAGAACTAGGGGAGCTGGGGCATTCAGAGCATCATAGAGACTTAGGGTACCGCAGGCGCATTAGGGTGGAGGAGGTCGTGGGGGCTTTGCGTAGGATGAGTAGAGGTCGAGCGGCCGGGCCAGACGAGATCCCGGTGGAGTTCTGGAAATGCATGGGTAAGCCAGGAGTGGAGTGGCTCACCAGGTTGTTCAATGCGATCTTCAGGTCCAAAAGGATGCCGGAGGATTGGAGGTGGAGTACGGTGGTGCCCTTGTATAAGAACAAAGGGGATATCTAGTGTTGCAACAACTATAGGGGCATCAAAAAGGAAAATTTAGTAAAATAAAATAATTTGAAGTCGCTGGCAGCCTCCCCCCCCACACCCATTTCCCCTGCCTTTTTGTGTGGTTGGTTTTGTGTTTGTGCAGGTTTTCGGTGGGACGCAACAGAACTACATCCAGGTAAATCTCAGGACAGGCGACAAGGCGACTTTGCGGCGTTGGGAGAAGAGATAAGCAACACCGGCCGAGACGTGCAAGGGAAAGCAGCACTTGACCTCGGGCGCACCAAAGCCTACATCCAGGTTTTTTTCACCGGGAGTTGGTACCTCCCGCCTCTCGTTTAACCTGTACACCTTTTTCGCACTCTTGCTAGCATTTCTTGCGAGGTTTACTCTGTTGCTATCTAGTGCATCCGTTTCGTATCTCCCTTTTGTGCGTGAGTGCGTTATTATTCTCCATAGTCGGTAGGAGGGATAGTGGCCGCAGCGGGGGATGTAAGTGCAAGGTCTTGTCCTCGGGGGGTGGGGTGGTGGCAGTGGCGGTGGCAGGGGTGGGTAGGGGGCAGGGAGCGGTTCGGCAGGTAGGGCGGGAGGTAAGGGTGGGAAGAGGGTAGCAGACGCACATAGGTTAAGGATCGTGTCGTGGAACATAGGAACTCTGACGGGTAAGTCCATTGAGTTGGTGAGACTCTTCAGAAGAGGATGGTCAACATAGCATGTGTCCAGCAGACTAGGTGGAAAGGGACGAAGGCGCGTGATGCTGACGGGTTTAAGTTGTGGTACTCTGGGGTCGTGAGGGGTAAGAATGGAGTGGGCATCCTGGTGGATAAGGACCTTAGGGAGTCTGTGGTGGAGGTTAGGCGAGTGAACGATAGGTTGATGTCTATCAAGTTGGTTATCGGGGGATGCGTCCTCAATGTCATCAGCGCCTACGCACCGCATGCGGGCTTAGATGAGGAGGTCAAGAGGCGTTTTTGGGACGACTTGGATGAGTTGGTGCGTAGTATTCCCCAATCTGAGAAGTTGGTCATTGGAGGGGACTTTAATGGTCATATTGGAGCAGATGCTAGCGGTTATGGTGAGGTGCACGGTGGCTTTGGACTTGGGGTTAGGAACGGAGGAGGCTCTGCGCTGTTGGAGTTCGCTAGGGCTTCCGAGCTTCTGATTGCTAACTCGGCATTTCAGAAGAGGGAGGAGCATTTGGTCACCTTCAAAAGTTCGACGACGAGGACCCAGATCGATTACCTCCTTCTCAGAAGGAGCGTTAGAGGTTTGTGCAGGGACTGCAAGGTTATTCCGGGAGAATCCCTTTCAACCCTTCATAGACTCCTAGTGATGGATGTCGGAATCTGGGTGAAGAAGAAGCGGAGGGGTGCTCGGGGCCATCCGCGAATTAGATGGGGTGCTCTGACTAAAGAGAAAGCCCAGGAGTTGGAGAGGAGGTTAGTTGATGGTGGAGCTTGGAGTAGTTCTGGGGTTGCAGACGCAATGTGGTCGGAGACGGCGACTCTGGTTAGGGAGGCAGCGCAGGATGTGCTTGGGGTAACCAAAGGCTGTCTAGGCAAACATCAGGGCGACTAGTGGTGGAACGACGTAGTGCGAGGAAAAGTAGAGGTGAAGAAAGCTGCCTTTGCGAAGTTGGCAGGGAGCACAAGCGAGGAGGAAAGGCGGGCGAACAGAGAGAGCTATAAGGTGGCAAGGAAGGAAGCGAAATTGGCGGTCACGGAGGCTAAAAATGCGGCTTTTGGCCCCAGGTTAGGTGCATCAAGGATGAGGATGGTAGAGTCCTGATGGGGGAGTCTCAAGTCAAACAGAGATGACAGGCGTATTTCCGAGACCTTCTAAACGAGGAGGGGGACCAAAACATAGAACTAGGGGAGATGGGGCATTCAGGAGCGTCATAGAGACTTAGGGTACCGCAGGCGCATTAGGGTAGAGGTCGTGGGGGATTTGCGTAGGATGAGTGGAGGTCGAGCGACTGGGCCAGACGAAATCCTGGTGGAGTTCTGGAAATGCATGGGAAAGCCAGGAGTAGAGTGGCTCACCAAGTTGTTCAATGCGATCTTCAGGTCTAAAAGGATGCAGAGGAATGGAGGTGGAGTACAGTGGTGCCCTTGTATAAGAACAAAGGGGATATCCAGTGTTGCAACAACTATAGGGGCATCAAATTAATAAGCCACACCATGAAGGTCCGGGAGCGGGTGATCGAGGCCAGGGTGAGGGAGTCGACATCTATTTCCGTGAACTAGTTCGGTTTCATGCCGGGTCGGTCCACTACAGAAGTTATCCACCTTGTCAGGAGATTGGTGGAATAGTAGAGGGATATGAAGAAGGACCCGCACATGGTGTTTATCGACTTGGAGAAGGCGTACGACAAGGTCCGTAGGGAGGTACTATGGAGGTGCCTGGAGGCTAAGAGCGTGCCGGAAGCCTACATCAGAGCAATCAAGGACATGTACGATGGAGTTCTCTGGGATGAGAATTTAGTTTGTTATGAAATTCTATTCAATTGTCATAAAAATTCTATTCAATCTGCGCTTAGCCCCCTCTTGTTTGCTTTGGTGATGGATGCTTTGACGCGGCATATTCATGGGGATGTACCTTGGTGTATGCTATTTGCTGATGATATAGTCCTGGTATACGAGACGAGGGTCGGTGTTAACGAAAGGCTAGAGGTATGGAGACAGGCTCTCGAGTCTAAGGGGTTCAAACTAAGCAGGTCTAAGACAGAATATCTAGAGTGCAAGTTTAGCGCTGAGTCGAGCGAAGTGGGAGGGAGCGTGATGATTGGATCTCAGGCCATAGCCAAGAAGGATAGTTTTAGATACCTTGGATCGGTGATCCAGGGGGACGGGGAGATAGACGGGGATGTCACTCACCGTATAGCGGCGGGATGGTCGAAGTGGAGGCTTGCTTCCGGAGTCTTGTGTGATAAGAAAGTGCCACAGAGACTCAAGGGAAAGATTTATAGAGCTGTGGTTAGACCTGCCATGTTGTATGGGACGGAGTGTTGGCCGGTGAAGAAATCTCATGTTCAGAGGATGATGGTTGCGGAGATGAGGATGTTTATTTAGTTACTTGCCAGGTTAGATAAGATTAGGAACGAAGTTATTCGGGAGAAGGTGGGGGTGGCCCCAGTGGATGAGAAGATGCGAGAGGCGAGGCTGCGGTGGTTCGGGCATGTACGAAGGAGAAGCCCCGATGTCCCGGTGAGGAGTTGTGAGCGGCTAGCGGTGGTTGGTGTGAGGCGAGGCAGAGGGAGGCCTAAGAGATACTGGTGAGAGGTTATTAGACAGGACATGGTCAGGATGCGGATTTCCGAGGACATGACCCTTGATAGGAAAGTGTGGAAGTCTATTATCAGGGTTGTAGGATGGGGACTTTTAGATTTTTTGTACTCCTTTCCCGGGGTGGGTGAGGTGTGGTAGGCCCGCCCATAGATGATTAGTTTGTATTCTCTTGTGGTAGTCATTTCTGGTAGTTACTGTTTTAATATCATTGCATGCATGCCTGCTTATTTATGGTATTTATGTCTCTTATATTTAAATAATTTTTATGAGATGTATGCTGGTGTAACTAATGCGATTTTTGTTTTTGTTTGCCTTTCTTTTCCTGCGCCGAGGGTCAATTGGAAACAGCCTCTCTGCCCTCTCGGGTAGAGGTAAGGCTTGTCTACATATTACCCTCCCCAGACCCCACCTTGTGGGAATATACTGGGTTGTTGTTGTTGTTGTTAATTAATTAAGTTAATAAAATTATATAAATATTGAAATTGAGACTTATAATAATTAAGAATTATTTTGTGGTCCCGGGCGTCAAAAATCGAGCCTGGAACCTTTATACAACCATTATCTTCTATTTGTAAAATTATACTTAATTTAATTAATTAAGTTAATAAAATTATAAAAATATTGAAATTGAGAGTAAAAATAATTAAGAATTATTTTTTGGTCCCGAGCGTCAAAAATCAAGCCTGAAACCTTTACACAACCATTTTCTTCCATTTTTAAAATTATACTTAATTTAATTAATTAAGTTAATAAAATTATATAAATATTAAAATTGAGACTTATAGTAATTAAGAATTATTTTTTGGTTTCGGGCATCAAAAATCAAGCTTGGAACCTTTACACAACCATTATCTTCAATTTGTAAAGTTTTACTTAATTATGTATTTTATTACACTAACACAAATAATTAATTTTTTTAATTTATAGTACACGACATGACATTTCCTCCACCTGCGCACCCTGGACATTCGTCAGATCAGTTATTAGTATTA
>JASVEL010009005.1:0-70529 GCA_032618575.1 Nicotiana noctiflora | reverse complement strand
ATGGACGGGAGATAGCTCAGATGGCTCGTTTGGCATTGATGGAGTTGAGGGATAGCCGCAGGTTAGAGCGTGAGCATGAGTATGCGGCTCCAGATGCGTACCGGAGGGGTAGGCCAGTCCCACGTGCAGGGGCTAGGGCACCAGGCAGGGGTCGCAGGGGACGACGAGGAGGTGGCCGGCAAGGGGGCGTTGAGGAACCTGTCGACCCTCCTTCAGGGTTCGGAGCTGGGGGGTTTTGGAGATGAGCGGCAGGGTTATATGCCTCATCCATTTGACCCTTCTAGCAGCAGGCAGCAAGGTTATATGACTCATCCAACTGACCCTTCCAGTAGCATGCAGCAGGGTTATATGCCTCATCCAGCTGACCCTTCCAGCAGCATGCCCTCATACAGCCTTCAGTTGTCATTGCCAGCATCGCAGATCACCCCGTCGGGAGCATTGTCGATCATGGGTACCTTTGACGAGGATGTAGATCAGTACTTCGCTTGCACATCTACCGCAGCTGAGCATCGGGCGACCCATGACGTGGATGGCGGTCGTAGGTTGAGTTATCCATCGTCCCCTGCATTTGATGCAGTATGTTTGTATTACTTTTATTTTTCAATTCTAAATTATTTTTCTTTCACTGTGATAAATTAATTACATCTTTTTTTATGCAGTCTTCGTCCCGGCCCATGTTTGAGCATACTACATGCGGTGATGAGCAGACCATCGAGACATATACGCAGGAGGCCGACGAGACCATAGTGAGAGAAATAATTTGTTACTGCTATAAAATAAAAATCTATCTTATTTTATCTAACATTACTTATTGTTTTATAGGTTGGTGGCGGCCCGACGACCTATTCTTCCGACCCTGCCAGTTGTGCTGTTGATGCCGCTGCACATCCTCCTATTAAGAGGCGGCTTGACGATGATGATCCAGATAGTGTGCCCGACCGACAGGGGATGCACCTTAGGCCAACAACAACACTAAAGCACACAGCATCCGGCAGTCATTGATTTCATTATGTATATAGCCTTGTGTAAATAACATTTATTGTGAATAATAACATTTATTTCATCTTAACATCTATACTTAGACGGAACTACTCAAACACATACCTTACACACATAGCATTAATAAACGAAACAATACAACTAATAGAAGCACTTGACAAAAGAAACAACAAAGTAAACTACAAATGGTACTTAAATTCCACTGAAACTTAAAATAGAACAACACGAACACAAACATAATATTCCACTAAAACTTAAATTTGTACAACACAAACACAAACATACTATTCCACTTAAACTTAAACTGAAATGCCACTTAAACATGAGTAAATCAGAAAGACAAACCTAAAAAATGAACTAAACACATAGTACGAATTGTTTCGTCTATGGGCTTCCATTTATTCTGCGTTCTAACCACTCAAATTGTTCTAGCAATTGTTCTTTTTCATCTTCTAACTCTTTTACTCTCGCCTTAAGCTCCACAATTTCCTGTTTATTTTTTTCTTGGTTTCTTCACTACTGCAAAATTCCATTCTGCTCTCCATTTTTATCATTTACTTCCCTCAGCTCCACCCTCATTTCTTCCATTATTTTATGGAGTTGGCTTGTTAGATCTGCTTGGCCTAACCACATATTATGCAGATTAAGCATTCTTTCTCTGTAGTTTGCTTGAAGATATTGTTCCTCAACCCATTCATGAAACTCACACATTGGTTCATCCGGATTTTTGTACAACTGGTTCATACACATCCAGTAGTTACGTCCAACATCATTACCTTCCCAACATGTTTGCAGCGCACAAGCTTTTGCACAGTAACACACTGGTGTACCATATTGAGCCATTTAGTTTTACTTCAAAAATATCAAAGTTGGAAGAAATATTTGCATTTTGTAAGTTTTTGAGCACATATAATGACTGCAGTGAGCCCGGTATTTATAGGCAACATATAACATAAATCGTCATATTATACTACGAATTGCAACTTCACATTTCGTAGTATTATACTACGAATTACAAAAAACAATGGATATTATTACATTTCGTAGTAATAAACTACGAATTATATCGACATGACAATTCACATGATTTTCAGCTTTTTCAGACGAAAGGACAACTTTACATTTCGTAGTATTGAACTACGAATTACATGGACATGACAATTCACATGATTTTCAGCTTTTTCAGACAAAAGGACAACTTTACATTTCGTAGTATTAAACTACGAATTACATAGACGAAAGGACAAATTTACATTTCGTAGTATTAAACTACGAATTACATAGACATGACAATTCACATGATTTTCAGTTTTTTCAGACGAAATGATAACTTCACATTTCGTAGTATTAAACTACAAATTATATAGACATGACAATTCATGATTTTTACCTTTTCATACAAAATGACAACTCGACAATATGTAGTATTGAACTACGAATTACATGGAGAATACGTAGTATTTGGACATAACCTTTTAAAATTGCACAACATCACATTAAGAAATTTTCAACAAGAAACGTAATTTGAACAAGAATTTTATTTTAAATGCACAAAACGTACTACTAATAAAATGTAACTGGCTTGTGGAAATATATTTATTTCATATATATTGAGTCCAACAACAGTACAAACATATATTACAACTAATAATACCAAAATAAAGAACTAGCATTATGGTTGATAGTTGGGTACATTGGACGAACTTGCAACAATATTACCCCCACCACGCCCAGCACCTGAAGGACATTTACGGCGGTCATGTCCAGTTTGGGAGCATATGCTACATTTACGTGCATAAACGGACTCACCAACATCCATTTGGTTCGGTATACGTGTTCTTTTTTGCACTCTCAGCTTGCGCAAGTACTCCTTGTTACATACCAACTTAAAAGGTTCCGGCGGCCAATAATGCTCAGCACCTAATGGATGCAACTTCCCACTATACGTGTCTACGTATGCTGCAACACTGTAGTGCCTATCAATGTAGTTTGTTGACCCATATCCAACTTGTTGAAATCACTTCAATGCATGTGGGCACGTCATGTGGTAGATGGTCCATTTCCCACATGAACATAACCTTCTATTTTCATTCACCGTATGTACATTATTCCCACGGTGTCCATGTTTAGCGGTCTTAACTTCAAAAATACCACGTTCATGATCATACTGAAGAAAAGAATGCCACTGTGCTCGCCTCATGTACCTTTCAAGTCTTGCCATGGGTATTGGCATAAATTCAACACCCCTGTCTAACAATGACGATGCAGCTGCATGCCTTTCAACAAACCTCTCTGCACTCTATTTGAGAGTCATGCGGACCATGACAGTGACAGGCAGTCCACGAGCAGACTTCAACAAGCCATTGAATGACTCCAACACATTTGTGGTGAGGGCTCCCCATCGTTTCCCGCCATCAGCATGCAATGTCCACATTTGAGGGTCATGTTGCATCAACCAAGTATAGGCTCGTGGTTCTATTTGCCGGATTGCTTCCATGAACCTCGTGAATTTACAGAGCTGGTGCTCAGTTACAACCATCCACATTAAGTCATGCAACGCCTTGTCAGGAAATCTCTTCTGAAAATTGGCCTTTAGGTGACTCACACAGTAACGGTGGTATGCATGCGGTTCCTGCCATTCAGGTAAGTGACGTACAAAACTTAAAATACCACCATGCCGATCAGATATTAGACAAATACCTGGACGTTGTTTGACAACATGCTGCTTCAAGTGGTTCAAGAACTGCGTCCACGTCTCTTTACTTTCGTTGGCACAAATGGCAAAAGCTAGTGGAAATATATGTCCATTGGCATCTACAACAACTGCAATCAAAAGGTTAATATCATACTTGCCATAAACATGAGTACCGTCTATGGAAATTACAGGACGACAATGCACAAAGCCATCTATTACTGGTTTAAATGACCAAAATAGATAGTTGAATATATATTCCGGTCTGTCCGGACTTCGCTCACGCCTCCATTCAACAATAGTACCGGGGTTAAATTGTTGCAGTGCAGCCATGTACCTGGGAAGATTTCAAAAGGACTTATCTAGTAGCCATAAATTAGTTCAAAGGCACGTTTGCGACCGAGATAGGCCTTTCTTTTAGTTATAGTACAACCATACTCCTGGTGGACAGCTGTAATACACTCTTTAATCTTGAATCTAATAGACACTTCCAAAAATGGAACCAAGACAAGGGAAATCAAGTCAACATCTAGGTTGAAGTAGTTCTGATTGAATGTGTCCATTTCACATCTATGCTCGCTAATAAATTTACCAACTTTCCACAAACCTGATTTTTTCTTTGTGGCACGCAACATCCAGTGACAACCCAAGAACCACCTATGGCATATAGCCTTGTATTTATCCGTAGTTGACTCACTTACCGTCATCTCACGACACTCCCTTATACTATAGATTTTTACAACCCTAACTAGGCGAGCTTTGTCAGGGAAATACATGCCCTTTGTAAGAACAACTGGTCTAGATTCATCCCACATCTTCGATCGTAATTCATCATCATCCCTTATGAATGCATCAACATTAGGCATGGCTGGCAAATTATCAAGGTAGGGAATATTTCTCTTATGAAAAGGCATGTGGGATTCATACACTTTTGGTCTAACGAGGGGTGGAGGAACATACTCCCTAGTCAACTCAGGTTCCATATTCACTTCCTCCTCCTCATCATCTCCCTCCTCACGGAAGGGTGTCTCATCCCCAGACTCATCCGCATTATTATCATAATCACTATCTTCCTCCTAACTCTGTGCATCTGCTAAGTCACGAGTAAAAATATCGTCTATGGGCAATTGTGTTAGTCCGGGAGCTTCAAGAAGCTCGTTTTCACTGCAAAAAATAAACAAAAATTTAAGTTACCTAATACTTAGGAAAAATACTGTACATATCCCTATATCACTACTTACAAATCGTATTGTCTTGAAGTTTCATGCTGGATATTTTGAGGTTGCTGATAACTACTAGATGGACCACCGTGGTCCAATACTCTAGAGTTTTGCAAATTCCAACTAGGGGCGTGGTCATAATTTGTAAAATTCAAATCCGGACGGTACCCCCTATGAAAATTAGGACTATTAATACAAATCCAATTAAAACATCAAGAAAACAATTTCACTAAAATTAAATTTACCAGTCGTCTTGTTGATTATATGAAGTAGTAACATTATTTTCTGCTTGTTCATTCGCCTGTGGTGACAAGTTCAAATCAAGGAATGCTCTTCCATCTCCAACCTGTCCGGCTAATGCTTGCTCCAAAATAACCACCCGATGATTGGGGGTTATCGCTTGTACGCACGCCCTCATTACTACTAAGGTCTTCAACCTTCACATACATTTCTAATAATTTTATTACAATGTATTCTCTATATTCGTCCGGAACCCGCAAAAAATCTCTAAGACTTTCATCATCCTCAATGTTAAACTCAGAATAATAAGCAAATCCATGTGGAGTCACTGAATAAGGAAATCTTCCGGTTACTTTAACACTAACCGAACGCCTCCGCTCACTCATTTTTTACATAACAACGATACCAAAGTATCGTACTCCATATTAAGCGGCAATTTAACATGACACTGTGGAGGAGAGCTATACCTTACAAACTTATTATCCACAACAACCTCCCCTCCCCCCTCCCCAATACAATAAAATCTTTATTTTTGGAACTTCGGACATTGTAAAAAATTGATTGATAAGGAGAAGAGAGAATAAACGTTTGTTTGAAGTTTAAGTGTTGAATGAATTTTTATGAAGTTGAAGCGTCTATAAATAAGGCAAGTCCGAGCAATTTTTCAATGAAATTCGCACAATAATACTGCGAATTATGAATTTGAAATACTTTTATGTCAGGAAAAGTGGGCCCAAAATACAGCCTAATTCGCAGTTGTGTACTGCGAAATACCCAATTCGCAGTACACAACTGCAAATTAGGCTGTTCAAAAAATACCTCGCTAAATATTAAAAAAATTAAAATATACAATTCGCAGTATTGAACTATGAAATGCACTAACGGACGTTAGTGCATTTCGCAGTTTAATACTGCGAAATATCTAAAAATATATTTTTTTAAAACATTAAAAACGTAATTTTTATTAGAAAAAACATTATTTATGTTCCAGACCCCTTGGTACAGCCATAAAATTTTGTACTTTTGTACATATTTGCAGTAATTGTACACATTTGTACTAAAAATCAGTACTTTAGTAAGTTAACGTCCAAAAATTATTTAACAGAACTACAATAAAGTCTATAAAGCAGAACACATTTGCAAATTGTACACATTTTCTGCCCGCGGTTCCATTTCTACTTCTTCTCCTATTTCAATTACATGAAAACACAAAAGAAATCCAGTCCCATACTTACTATAATAGGAACACAACTCATACTTCAATTACATTGTCCAGTTCCAGTTTACTTGAATCAGGGGATGCTCATTTGAGAAGTCCAGCAGGGCATTGGCCAAAAGTCGCCTCTCAGCAGCATCAACCTGTGTTACATATCCCCATTCAAAGAAAATTGGTTTAGCAAAGTAATTCATAGCATCCAAAGCAAGTTTTCAGTCTCAAACAACAGAAATGATGAGAACCTCTATACTGTTTTCGTGTCTTATCAAAGTATAATCTCACTGAAATGCAACTACACAACTGCATATTCCCTTTAACTCCACCTTTTTCTCCAAAAATATCCATTGCAAACATGACATAAATATCAACAACACTCCAACAATAAGTTACAACACTCAAAAAACCTTCTAAATAAATTTCTCATCCATTTAAAACCTATATCACAAACAATCAAACATAGTTTCTGAAGACAACAGCAATCACGAGCTATACAACAAATACACACTTATATACAACAGATACTTGAGGCCTTGATGGGTTAAATTCGAATTCTTACCAAATATATTAACACTACATGTCATGTATGAGTCACTGCAACAAGAAAATCTATCACTTAGGGATATATAACACAGTGAACCAGAATCAAGCGAAGGAAAAGAATAGGTAGAACCAAAATCGTTAAGGAGATGCAGTGAACCCAAATCAAATGTATCTTCTCTTTGATTTTAAGGACATCGACAAGAAAAAAACTTACCTTCTACTGATTGAAGCTCTGGCCATGGCGAGAGGTCGAGGCGGCGAGAGGGATTGAGGGAGAGGCGCGAGAGCCGCTCTCGCCGGCGAGAGAGACTGAAGGAGATGAGAGGGGTTAGGAGTGACAGAGTTGAGACTCAACTGTCAAGGGAGGCGTTAGGTTTACACTGGTTTATTAAGACTTAAGAGTTGGGATTTAGAATATGAATATAGATAAATTGATATAGAAATAAAGTACTGGTACTGGTACTGGAAACTGAAAAGGTTTTGTATTATATTATATATATATATGAATAAAAATAAATTTTATATATATATATATATATGCTTAACGGGTTAAGGAATTACCCGTTAAGAAAATTGAATAATTCGCTCCCAAACCGATAAGCTGTTAATAGAAAATATTTAATCAGTTTCATGTCCATTAAACTGTTAACCCGATACCAATAAGCCATTAAGCTTAAGTTTCGGATCTGTTTTCGATTTCAGATTGGTTTTGAACACCCCTAACCCTCCCCCTCTAAATTTCAACCTTCGATTACATGATGTAGGTTTAGAAACTTATTAATTAATGAAGGAAGATGAAGGAAATGAGTGGGAATTTGCTTACCTAACAAACTTTGGTGAAAAAGTGCTAAAACATTCACTCAAGAGCTGTGGAGAAAAAGAACTCGTGCGAAATATGGACTAAATCCCGTCATTGTTCTGTTTTGGGTATTTAAAATCAGTGGGTAAAAATGCCCTATGCGATCACATAGGGTAAGGGGAAGCTGGTCATTGCGATCGCGGAAGGGTTGCTGCGAACGCATAGAAGAAAAGGTTGTGCATTCCAGGTTTGGACTTAATGAAATGCGAACGCGGATTAAAGGTTGCGTTCGCGTTGAAGGATCTGGCTAAGCTATGCGATCGTGGATGAATGATCGCATAGAACAAATGTGGGGCACGTGAAGGATTACTCTATGCGATCGCATATAACTGGATACCAGAACATCAGAACTGAACTTCTGCAATTTTTCTAAGGCCAAAACCACTCTGGAACACTCCCAAGACCTCGGAGCTCCTAACCAAATGCACACACTAACTCAACAACATCCTGCAAACTTAAACATGCGATTAAATCGCCAAAATAATATCATAAATGAGGAATCAAACCTCAAAATCATCACTTTTTCATCAAACTTCATAAACTTTTATTTTTAGAGTTTTAGGTCCGAAACACGTCAAATGGTGTTTGATTTCAACCAAAGCGCTTAAACCATATATAAGACCTGTACCGGGCGCCGAAACCAAAATATGAGCCCGATATCAATGCTTTCCAATCCATTTTCATTTCAAATTTCCAAATAAATTTCAGAAAAATAATTTTTTTTAAAAACCTATTCTTGGGCTCGGGACCTCGGATTTCGATTTCAGACATACGCCCGAATCCTATATTTTACTACGGACCATCCGAGACCGTCCAATCGTGGGTCCGGATCCGTTTATCCAAAATATTGGCCCAAGTCAATTTTAATCATTTTAAAAACATATTTCAAAAAAATTCACAGAATTCTTTCTCTTCTTTAGAAGAGAAAGTCTTTCGACATGTGTGCTTAGAGTCATTTTAACAAAGCTTGAGAGCAATTAGGTCATTTTCATTTGCATGATTTTTATACTTGTCTTTTTCTAGCTACACTAATAATACGTGTAGCTTTTAGGTTTATTCGAAATTCTATTACACTTTAAACTTCTGTATAGCCACCGAATTTACTCTCCTCCTTTGTTCACACCTTCAACTAATGCATTTTCAGTTCATCTTCTTCTGTGTTCCATTCTCATGTATGCTCTTCTTTCGATTTTTGTTCACATATTCTTCTCGTCTTTCCTTTATCACGCCTAATTGTTGGGTTGCGCTGATACTCAATTTCATAGCTCGCTTTAACTGATGACTTGAAAAACTAGGGAAGGGTTTTAAGGTTTGTTATGTGTAAAGTGTGTGAGTTGTAATGGGAATAGCTGATAAAGAAGCACATCGTGATTGTAAATTTATTTACTTTAAGATTCTTTTTGAGGATTAGAATTCAACAAAAGAGAAGAGTTCTATTTGTTTGTAGATGGAAATTAAATTTTAATAATCGGTGAATTTTATGCTTTTAACCAAGGATTCTAAGTTCGGGATATCTAAAATTTCTCAAAAAACCTATTTGTTTGTATTTAATTATCATTATGTTCAACGTTTTTTTTCTTAGAAGACGGTAAGACAAGGATTTTAGTTTGTTGATGCTGGAATATAGGCTGCATAGTATACCACATCTCCATGAATTCCAGGGTTGTTGATTTTTTTTTTAAATGGAAAAATAAAATCATTGACTAAACATAGACTCTCTGTTTTTGCCTCATTTTTCTCTTCTTTTTTTGGACCAACTTTTCTTTGCTGGGAAAATCGTTTGATTTTTCACCGAATGAATTTCCACCATTCAGTTCTTTGTTTATATTCCCTCCATTTCAATTTACGTGAACTCATTTGACTGGGCACGGAGTTTAAGAAAAGAGAGAAGACTTTTGATCATGTGGTGTAAAATGAGGCACATTTATTTTGTGTGGCTATAAATCATTGCATAAAGTTAAATTGTTTTCAAATAAGGAAAGAGGTCATTCTTTTTGGCACATATTAAAAAGGAAATAAGTTCACATAAATTGAAACGGAGGGAGTATTTTCTTTTATCTCTCTTTTCTGTCTCCTATTATGTGATTTTAATTCCTCCTTTTTGTAGAGACTATCTGACCCGTATCTTGGCCTGGCGAATCATCGGACGACCGGTGATCCGAAGGTTTTTACTTTGCATGAAACCGATGATTTTCTCTTATGTACTGGAAAATAGATCTAAAAGTACTTCTTCTTTGAATTTCAACTACTTTTTGCCTCCAAGTGTTAGCTTAAGCATCAAACTAAAAAAATGAGGATTTTGAGAAAGATTTGAGTTTCTGTGGTTATTTAATTACTTTGAAATCAAAAGCATTTTTTGCACTATGGCTCTATGTAGGAAAAATTATTTTCCAAATACTTTCGCTATGTACTGTAAATAATTTTGGTCAAGTAACAAACAAAATTCAATTGACCGACCATGTTATGTGAAACCATATTTGTATGTTTCCCTAGGAGATAACCAATTTTTAGTTACTTTGAGTTTTCAGCTTTCTTTTCTTTTTTAATCACCATTGCTTCTTACATCACTCACTTCTTAGTCTTTTTCCAATGAAGAACAATAGAACTATTTTTCGCACTCTTCTAAATCTAAACATCTTTTAATTGATTGGTGTTTACTTATTTTGCATGACAATTTATTCTCTTTTTCATTGCAGTTCTTGCAATCTGCTGTGGTGTTTTTCCACTTTTGTTATGCAGTAGCACTTGGACCAGAAGGTAAATTTTTTTATCTCTGCTCATCTATTTATAAGTACCGTATGGTTTTTACATGGGTTTTTTAAAAAATGTAAGCATGTATACAAACTACGTGCAGCTTAGTAGACGATTAAACTACAAGCACAACTTTTCATAGAAAAGTAAAACCTATTACTCAGCAGTCAGCACTAACCAGCCAAATGAGAATGATGCAAGCTTTAACAGGAACAATATACCCAAATTCTGACCTTGACTATGTCTTGAAGCCAATCAAAATCATAATTAGGCACCAACCATTACTACAGCTTCTAACCCTTTTCTTGTCATGCATACGGTAATTTTCTCCCCTCCCTTTTCTGGTCATACATATAGAAATATAATAGTAGCAAGAAGATGCTAATATGATGCACAACTTTAACAGGAACAATGTACCGAAATCCTGACCTTGACTATATCTTGAAGCCAATCAACACCAACTGTTACTACAGCTTCTAACCAAAAGATTGAAACTCTACTACACCATATATGCAAAAGGAGCCAACCCCAGTTGTTTCTAGGAAGCAACCTCTCCCCTTCCTTGTGGGTTCACCCTTGAATTTAATGCCTTAACGACTTTTTACAACAGAATCGACACCTATGGAACGAGATTGGTCATCTTCTAGCCTCTACTAGAACTATGAATGTTGTGTCAGAAGCCGTGATAACATAATCACTTCCGCCCACAGTGTTGTTACGAAGGCAGGTCACGGAAGTGAAGTAAACTCGGCTCTTGATGTAGCATTCATTCAGACCATTTGACGTTTGATTACACACGACATAATGGGAATTAACGTATTTATAGAGAAGATTGAAATTTTACTACACCAAGTGCAAAATGAAGTTCCAATATACAAAAATATGACATAATGGAATCAACCTACACACAAAATGCAAAGTGAAGTTTCAATATTCACAAATATGACATAATGGAATCAAACTATAGACATAAAGACTTACACTTTACTACACTAAATGCAAACAGAAGTTCCTATATAGACATATGACATAAGGAAAATTAACATATAGATATAAAGACTGAAACTTTACTACAAAATGCAAAATGAAGCTTCAATATATACATATGACATAATGGAAATTAACATAGAGATATAAAGACTTAAACTTTACTACACCAAATACAAAATGAAGTTCCAATATACACAAATATGAGATAATGGAATCAAACTATAGATATAAAGACTGAAACTTTACTACAAAATGTAAAATAAAGCTTCCATATATAAATATGACATAATGAAAATTAATATACAATTAAAAAGATTGAAAGTTGATCAAACTAGACATTTACAGAAGGGATCTTGGAGTCAAATTCATTAGCAGCCAAAAGTAGTTTCTTTGCAGCCAAAAGAGCCAATGAGAGATCAGGAAAACAAGAATTAAAAGAACCCAAATGGGTATTTAAGTCTTTAATCTCCTCAAGTAAATGAGCCAAAACTGCAACTCTTCTAGCTAAATCTGTACAATCTTTCTTGAATTTTTCACAAAATCCAGCAATTGAGATCTGTGACACTTCATGGATTACCCGAAGTGGAGTGTAAATAGAGTGGTCTCCGGTACCGGCGGTGGCTTCTCCGCCGTCCATGGTGGTTTGTCCCCCAAGGCTTGGACATGATATAGTTTTATGCTTTTCCTAATTGTTATTGTCACAAATTGAAGTGTCAGATATAACTTTAAGTCACTCACATCTAAATCATCTTCATCTTGAAGCTATTTCAAATCATACCATCTACTTAGAGGCAAATAGATCAAAGAGAAAATAATATTTGACACCATGTGAATACCGATTGTGCTACTTTACATTCTTTTGTGCTATCTTGCTCTACTGTATTTTGGAAGTATTGTCACTTTTCTTCACAACATTTTCTTCCAATGAAGAATACTAGAACTATTTTTCGCACTCTTCTAAATTTAAACTTCTTTAAATTGATTGATGTTTACTTATTTTGCATGACAATTTATTCTCTTTCTCATTGCAGTTCTTGCGATCTGCTGTGGTTTTTTTGCACTTTTGTTATGCAGTAGCACTTGGACCAGAAGATAAATTTTCTAATATCTGCTCGTCTATTTATAAGTATTGTATGTTTTTACATGGGTTTTTCTAAAAATGTAAGCATGTATACAAACTATGTGCAGCTTAGTAGACGATTAAAATGTCGAGTAAAATTCATAAAAAAGAAAGCTCTGAAAAACTACATGCTGACAAGAAGACTAGGCGACACGAATTTTACAAAATGATGCAAGATGAAAAAAGGAAGCTCTCTTAGCACGAGCACGAGCAAGTAAGGGTTAAACAAGTGGCCAGCAACTTCCTGCCTGCTCGCCAATTAATAGCTCTGTTGTCGTACCATCCTCTGTGATTGCTAATATTTCAAGCGAGCAATATCCTCCTTTTGTGGGATATTCAATATATGAAACAAGTTAGAGAGTTAAACTGTCATTTTTTGACAGTATGCACAATTATAAATACGTATATGCATTTATAACTTACAGTTGTTATTGTTGTATCCCATGATCTACATCTAATACAAATCATGGACAATATACTGAAAAGTTAATAATAATTCCACCATCAATTGATTATGTTATGTTAAAGTCTGTTCCCAAATGCAAATTTTGCGGAGCCATAAAATTTGAATACGAACCACCCGCATTTTGTTGTCGCAAAGGCACTGTTAAGCTGATTTCACATCAAGTACCACAAGAATTAAGAAATTTGTATCTAGGAAATACAGAAGAATCGAAGCATTTTCGAACCTACATAAGAACATACAATAATATATTTGCGTTCGCATCCGTGGGAGTAAGATATGACAAAGAGCTGGCAAAAAGAAATAAAGGTATTTATACATTTCGAGTTTAGGGACAGATCTATCATTTCATAAATGGCTTGATACCAAGTAATGAAAAAGGAAAAAATCTACAATTATACTTTTATGATAATGAGAATGAAGTGAGCAATCGAATGGCATGTTCCAACAAATTGAACGAGGATACTGTGAAAAATTTAATGGAAATATTAAAAAGCAATCCTTATTCTACGTTTCTAATATCCTTAATAAATGTTCCACAATTATCCGATTTCTATATTGCACTTAAGTGTGATACTGGTCTTGATCAACGTATATACAACTTACCAACTACGTCAGAAGTGGAAGGAATATGGGTAGAACAAGATATCAATAATTGTATTCCTACACCACATATCCGAATATATACAAAAAGTGATAGAAGCCAACTAGTAAATTATTATTACTGATGTTATGACGCATTGCAATATCCATTACTGTTTCCTTACGGTCAGAATGGTTGGCATTGTGGTATTCAAAAACTTAAGCTTTCAGCTACTCCTTCTAGAACATATGTGTGTTGTGAATACGAACAATTACCATATGTAACTAATATGACTTCAATTGATGGATTCCTTGACATGGAAGTTGAAGTGATGCAAAAAGGCAAACGAAAAAGAGACACAGTTTCTTGTCGTGAATACTATTGTTCTCAACTCCAAATTAGAAATGAGGAAAATATAATCTTGCATTCAGGACGATTATTCCAACAATATGCTGTAGATGAATGGATAAAAGTTGAAACTCAAAGATTAGATTTCGCTTTTTTCAATCAAGATTTATTTAGGATGGACGTGTTAACTAGACTTTTAGATCTTTTGCGTCGCGGTGAAAGAGAAGGCTCACAGGTAGGTAAGAATAGAATACTTCCACTTAGCTTACAGGAGGACCAAGGGATATGCGTCATCGATATATGGATGCTATTTCATTAGTGCAACGTTTTGGAATACCCGATATATTTCTAACTATCACATTGTCATCCTTCTTGGTCTGAAATTCAAAAAAACTTGTTATCGACAGATGAGACCCAAAATAGACCCGACTTAATTAGCCGAGTATTTTGAGAAAAAATAGAAGAGCTTAAAAATGATATCGTTAAAAAGCAAATATTTGGTAAAGTTGCAGCATTTATGCACACGGTGGAATTCTAAAAACGGGGATGTCTGCATGCTCATTTCTTTATTATACTCGATGAAAAATACAAATTACTGACTCCTGATGCATATGATAAATTTGTTTGTGCTGAATTACCGGATCCTAAAAGAAACTCTAATTTATTTAGGCTTGTTACACAACATATGTTACATGGTCCTTGCGGTCAATTAAATCCAGCTAGTCCTTGTATGAAGAAAAAAAACGGTCATTGCAAATTTAAGTTTCCAAAAGAATTTGCTGAACAGACAACTAAAGGAAAAAATTCATACCCTATTTATAGAAGACGAAACACAGGAAAATCTGTGGAAATTAGAGGGCAACTTTTTGATAATTCATGGGTTGTTTCTTATAATCCATACTTACTTAGTAAATTTAATTGTCATATAAATGTTGAGATATGCTCTGATACTAAAGTTGTGAACATGTCGTGATGGCACCCAGTCCCCACGACTAGGTAAGCCTAACACGTTGCGGAATCCATAAATTTTAAACACTTAAATAGGAAATAGCGGAAAATAACATAAAAGATATGTAATCCGTGCCGCTTGGCACATACATCCGTCACAAAATAAATAAAACACTACCAAGATCCGGAACCCCACGGTAACACAGACTAAAAGAGAAATACAACTGGGGCTCTATGTATAAAGAGTCTCTAACAACGAAATGAGGAAAAATGTCAACTAGAAATACTAGAATAGAAGGGAAGCCTCCGGATCCGCGGACGTAGCAGATCATACCTCGAAGTCTCCCAGAAAGCTGCAGAATCACCTAGTACGAGCCTGCCCTGATGTACCTGGATCTGCACAACAAAAGTGTGCAGAAGAGTAGCATGAGTACACCACGGCGGTACTCAGTAAGTGCCAAGCCTAACCTCGATGGAGTAGTGACGAGGAAGGTCGGGCCCTACTGAGAACAATAAACATATGATGATAACAAAATAAACAGTTAAACATATAACAGCAAAATTTCCAAAATAACAACATTTACGATGTTTACTGAAACTGTCTACAATCAAGCTAATAACAAATAACCAACTCAAATAAACAAATCCAGGATCTGTGGGAATTGAACCACAGTCCCATTGACAGTACCTCTGGGTCTCCGGGAATCGAACCCGCAGCCCATATCTCAATAAATAATCAATTACTCAGGATCTCCGGGAATCGAACCCGCGGTCCCTACCAATAACTCAGGATCTCGGGAATCGAACCCGTAGTCCCTACCAATAACTCAGGATCTCGGGAATCGAACCCGTAGTCCCTACCAATAACTCAGGATCTCGGGAATCGAACCCGTAGTCCCTACCAATAACTCAGGATCTCACCCGCAGTCCACAAACAATATCACTCCGGGTCTCTGGGAATCGAACCCACAGCCCTGGGATCTCCGGGAATTGAACCCGCAGTCCACCAACACATCAAATAAGAAAACACACAGAGAGAATATAATGTTAAATTACAACTTCACCGAAATTAGTGCCAACAATTTATCAAGAATTCAAGTAAATCAGCTAGGCAATTAAACATGTTGAATCCTAGTTAATCATGCTTTTCTAACTAATACCGGGTAATGGTAACGCTTTTATCAGCTAAGAGCAGGAATATCACTAATCGGACAATTCAAGTAAAGTGTGTGTTACAACAACCAGCGCATGTACACGCCCGTCACCTCGCGTACAAGGCATTTAAACTATCACATAATATCCTAGGGGTGAAAGTTCCCCCACACGAGGTTAGACAAGCCACTTACCTCAATTCCGGTACAAAACCGCTAAGCAATAACCCTCTTGCCACGAATGTCGGCCTCCACAAGTGTAGAATCTGATAAAAATCAATAGAATCACATCAAAATAGGCCAATTGGGCATTACCCAATCAAATTAACTCAAAATTCACCAAAACCCACAAGTTGCCAAAACCCGACTTCCGGTACGCTTATCGAAAAATCACGAAAATTATATATTCGGGTTCCTTATCTCAATACGAGTCTAGGCATATACAATTTACCAAAATCGGACTCCATTTGCCCACTCAAATCAGTGTTTTTCTTAAATTTAGGCCTAGGGCTCAAACCCACCTTAAATCTTCCATTTACAGGGATTTAACCAAGGATTTCATGTTAAAATGATGTAATTAAACCACAAAACTTACCTCCAACGAATCCCCAATGAATTTCCAGCAATTCCCGTGAGTTTCTCTCTCTAGAACTCAAAAATGGCGTCTTTGGGTGTTAAACCCGCGACTGGTTCTGTTCTGAACTTAACATCACTGCCAACCTCATTTCTTCATCGCGTTCGCGACGCCTCTCACGCGAACGCGATGCCTTCCTCCTCTTCTTCATCGCGAACGCGGCACTCTCTCACGCGTCCGCGAAGATCAAATCCTCAGCCTCCTGACTTTTACTCAACGCGAACGCGACGTGAAGTCACGCGTCCGCGATGCCTTTCCTTTCCCTCTTACGCGAACGCGACCCACCCATCGCGAACGCGATGACCAACTGGCCTCACCCTTCGCGAACGCGGCATTGACCTCGCGAACGCGATGCCTTACTGAACCTGGACCTTACGCGATCGCGTCCCTATCTCTGCGATCGCGAAGGGTAAAATTCTGCTGAACTAATTGCAGCAGAAACAGCAGTGCATTTGGCACAAAATGGTCCGTTTGGACCCCCGAATTCATCCCGAGGCCCCGGGACCCCAACGAAAACCACCAACATACCCCAAAACACGATACGAACTTGTTCCAATCATAAAAACACCATCCTAAACATCAAAATCACCAATTACACACGGATTCAAGCCTAAATTTCTTAAAACTTTTCGAATTGCACATTCGATCAAAAACCCGTCCAAACGACGTCCGAATGACCTGAAAATTTGCGGACATATCCAAAATCACATAACGAAGCTACAGAAATTGTCGGAATTCCATTCCGACCCCCGGATCAAAATCTCACCTATCGATCGGATTCGCCAAAATTTCAACCTTCGGCATTTCAAGCCTAATTGAGCTACGGACCTCCAAAATACATTCCGAACGCGCTCCTAACCCCGAAATCACCTAACGGAGCTAATGGAACCATCAGATTTCCGTTCCGAGATCGTCTTAATACTGTTCCGGCTATGGACCATTTTCTAGTTTCAAAGCTCTTATTTGGGGACTAAGTGTCCCAAAATGCTCAATAGCAGAAATGAACTTAGGGGAACAGTTAAATTAGGGATAGGGGCGTAATTTTCTAAAACGACCGGTCGGGTCGTTACATCTTCCCACACTTAAAGATTCATTCGTCCTCGAACGAGCATAGAAAACATACCTGGAGTAGTGAAAAGATGAGGGTACTGGCTGCGCATATCCTGCTCGGTCTCCCAAGTCGCCTCCTCGACCGGTTGGCCCCGCCACTGAACCTTTACCGAAGCGATGTTCTTTGACCTTAGCTTTCTGACTTGCCTGTCTAGAATGGCTACTGGCTCCTCAACATAAGAAAGATCCTTGTCTAGCTGAACAGATGTGAAATCCAACACGTGCGACGGGTCACCATGGTATCTCCGGAGCATGGAGACATGAAATACGGAGTGAACTCTGGCTAGGCTGGGAGGTAAGGCCAACTCATAAGCAACCTCCCCAACACGCCTCAAAATCTCAAAAGGGCCAATAAATCTGGGACTCAGCTTCCCTTTCTTCCCAAACCTCATAACGCCCTTCATGGGCGAGACTCGAAGCAGAACCCGCTCACCCACCATAAAAGCCACATCGCGAACCTTCTTGTCCGCATAACTCTTCTGTCTAGACTGGGCCGCACGAAGTCTGTCCTGAATCACCTTGACCTTGTCCATAGCCTCCCGAACCATATCAGTACCTAGTAACCTGGCCTCGCCCGGCTCAAACCAACCCACGGGAGACCCGCACCTCCTACCATATAGGGCCTCGTACGGTGCCATCTGAATACTAGACTGGTAGCTGTTGTTATAAGCAAACTCCGCCGGTGGCAAGAAGTGATCCCATGAACCTCCAAACTCAATCACGCACGCACGGAGCATATCCTCCAAAATCTGAATAGTGCGCTCGGACTGCCCATCAGTCTGGGGGTGAAACGCTGTGCTCAGCTCCACCCGAGTACCTAACTCCTGCTGTACAGGCTCTCCAGAACCGTGAAGTGAACTGAGTGCCTCTATCTGAAATGATGGAAACTGGAATACCATGCAGCCGAACTATCTCCTTGATATAGATCTCCGCCGGTCGCTCCGATGAATAAGTAGTGCTCACCGGTATAAAATGGGCGGACTTGGTCAGCCGATCCACAATAACCCAAATAGAATCAAACTTCCTAACAGTCCGTGGAAGTCCAGATACAAAGTCCATGGTAATGCGCTCCCATTTCCACTCGGAAATCTCAATCTGCTGCATCAATCCACCCGGACGCTGATGCTCATACTTCACCTGCTGGCAGTTGAGGCATCTAGAAACATAATCAACTATATCCCTCTTCATCCACCTCCACCAGTAATGCTGTTTCAAGTCCTGATACATCTTCGCGGCACCCGGATGGATGGAATACCGCGAACTATGGGCCTCTGCTAGAATCGGCTCTCGAAGATCATCTACATTGGGCACACAGATACGCCCCTGCATCCTCATAACTCCATCATCCCCGATGGTAACATCTCGAGCATCACCACGCCGAACTCTATCCCGAAGGACAAGCAAATGAGGGTCGTCGAACTGACGCTCCCTGATGCGGTCAAATAGAGAAGACCGAGAAACCACACAAGCTAGAACCCGGCCGGGCTCCGAAAGATCCAGTCTAACCAACTGCCTGGCCAAAGCCTGAACATCCATCGCCATAGGCCTCTCCGAAGCTGGTAGATATGCCAAACTCCCCAAACTCTCTGCTCGATGACTCAAGGTATCGGCAACTACATTAGCCTTGCCCGGATGATAGAGAATAGTAATATCATAGTCCTTCGATAGCTCCAACCATCTCCTCTAATGCATATTCAGGTCCTTCTGCTTAAGCAAATGCTGCAAGCTCCGGTGATCGGTGTAGATCTCAGAAGGAACCCCATATAAATAATGACGCCAAATTTTCAAGGCGTGAACGATGGCAGCTAGCTCCAAATCATGAACAGGGTAATTCTTCTCATGCACCTTCAGTTGTCTCGACGCGTAGGCAATCACCCTACCGTCCTGCATCAATACCGCACCGAGTCCAACTCGTGAGGCATCACAATATACAGTATAGGACCCCGAACCTGTAGGCAACATCAATATAGGGGCCGAAGTCAAAGCTGTCTTGAGCTTCTGAAAGCTCGCCTCACACTCGTCTGTCCACCGAAAAGGGGCACCCTTTTGGGTCAATCTAGTCATAGGTGCTGCAATCGAAGAGAACCCCTCTACGAAACGACGGTAGTAGCCCGCCAAACCAAGGAAACAGCGAATCTCAGTAGTGGAGGAGGGTCTGGGCCAACTCTGCACGGCCTCCACCTTTCTCGGATCTACTCGAATACCATCACTCGACACCACATGGCCCAAAAATGCCACTGAACTCAACCAAAATTCACATTTAGAGAACTTGGCATAAAGCTGCTTCTCCCTCAGGATCTGAAGCACTATCCTCAAATGCTGCTCGTGCTCTTCCCGACTCCGAGAATATACTAGAATATCATCAATGAAGACAATCACGAACGAGTCCAGATAAGGCCTGAACACACTGTGCATCAAATGCATAAATGCTGCTGGGGCATTAGTCAACCCAAAAGACATCACGAGGAACTCATAGTGACCATACCGGGTCCTGAAGGCAGTCTTCGGGATATCTGGCTCCCGAATCTTCAGCTGGTGATACCCAGAGCGCAAATCAATCTTAGAAAACACATGTGCGCCCTGCAACTGGTCAAATAAATCATCAATACGGGGCAAAGGATACCGGTTCTTCATTGTAACCTTATTCAGCTGACGATAGTCAATACACATACGCATAGAACCGTCCTTTTTCTTCACAAACAATACGGGAGCACCCCAAGGCGAAACACTGGGTCGAATAAAACCCTTGCCTAATAACTCCTGTAACTGATCCTTCAACTCCTTTAATTCAGGAGGAGCCATACGGTACGGTGGAATAGAAATGGGCTGAGTGCCCGGCAACAAGTCAATAGCAAAGTCAATGTCTCTGTCAGGCGGCATGCCCGGAAGATCAGCTGGAAATACATCAGCAAAGTCACGTACCACATGAACAGAATCAATAGAGGGAGGGTCAATACTGACGTCCCGCACATAGGCTAGATAAGCAGCACACCCCTTCTCAACCATACGCTGAGCTCCGAGAAAAGAAATAACACGGCTAGGGGTGTGATCTAGAGTACCACTCCACTCAATACGTGGAATGCCTGGCATAGCCAGCGTCACGGTCTTGGCGTGACAATCAAGAATAGCATAATGGGGCGACAACCAGTCCATGCCCAGGAATAATATCAAAATCGACCATCCCAAGCAGCAATAGATCCGCTCTGGTCTCAAAATCACAAATGGTAATCAAACACGACCGATATACGCGGTCCACAGCCAAAGAATCACCCACCGGAGTGGAAACATAAATGGGGGCACTCAAAGAATCCCGAGGCACACCCGGATGAGAAGCAAAGTAAGAAGACACATATGAAAAAGTGGAACCAGGGTCGAATAGAACCGATGCCTCCCTGTGACTAACCAGAATAATACTTGTGATAACAGAGTCGGATGCAACAGCCGCGGCGCGATCAGGAATAGCATAGAATCTGGCCTGTCCCCCCTCTCGAGGGCGGCCTCTAGAACCCTGACCCCCGCCCCTGGCTGGCTGGGCAGGTGGAATAGCAGCTGGAGCTGGAATGATAGCCTGCTGACCCTGAGAACCACGCTGATGCTGCGAAGACTGGTGAGGTGCTCCCCTCCTACGCCTGGGGCACTCCCTAACCAGGTGGCGAGTATCCCCGCACTCAAAACAAGCTGTGAGAGGACGCGGTGGCTGTGACTGACCGGCCTCAACCCCACTAGTCTGACCCCTGGAAGGACCCCGTGCAGGAGGTGCACTGGAAACTGGGGGAGCATAATAAGGCTCATGTGGTGCTGGAAGACCTGGAGTGCTACCGGCTGCGGGCAATGCTGAGTGAACCGGACGACCGGAATATCCCCTGCCAAAACGACCGCCTGCTGAAGTGCGGGCACCAAAGAAATGGCCCGACTCACGAGACCTCTTGGCCTCTCTATCTCCCCGCTCTCTAGGGAGCATACTCTCGATCCTCCCGGCAATGCTAACTGCCTGCTGATAAGATATATCTGTCTCCAACTCTCTGGCCATGCTGGACCGGATCGGCGGAATCAGGCCCTCAATAAATCTCCGCACTCTCTCCCGAACCGTGGCTACCAAGGCCGGTGCATGCCAGGCCAGACGGGTGAAACTGATGGCATACTCCGATACTGACATGGAGCCCTGTCGCAACCGCTCAAACTCCGAGCGCCAAGAATCCCTAAGGCTCTGGGGAACAAACTCCGTCAAAAACAGATTTGAAAACTGCGTCCAGGTCAACGAAGCGGACTCCTCCGGACTATCCAACTCATACGTGCGCCACCAATCATAAGCGGTCCCACGAAACTGAAAGGCAGTGAAGGAAACCCCGCTGGTCTCCACAATCCCCATAGTACGAAGAATACGATGACACTCCTCCGGAAAACCCAATGCATCATCTGAAGCCAACCTACTGAACACTGGAGGGTCATATTTCTTGAACCTCTCCAATCTACGCTGCTCGTCCTCAGAGGCAGCTGGCCCACCTCCGGGCTGTGCTGGGGCGGCAGGAGGCATAACCAAAACATCTGGAACCTGTCCCACCGGCACACGCTGCTCCGGTGTAATGGCTGTGGGAGTCTGGGCCCATCCCCTGGCCTGAGATGTAGCTGCGACGAGAGGAAGCAGTCCTGCCTGAGCTAAAGTGGTATACATACTCATGAACTGGGCCAGGGTCTCCTGTAGTGCTGGAGTAGTAGCAGCTGTAGTCGGTGTACGTGCCTGCGCTCCAACCTGGTCTACCTGTGGCACCTCAGCGGCAGCGCGCGATGGTGCTGTGGCTGCACCTCGGGCGCGTCCTCGTCCTCTACCTCGGCCCCGGCCTCTGACGGCAGCAACAGGGGGCGCGGGTACCTGATCATCGCGGTTAGCTCGTGTCCTCACCATCTGTGAGAGAATAGAAAGCAGTAGTTTAGATTTTTGATGCCAAAAATGTCGCACGACAAGGAATCCAAAAGAAATGAAGAGTTTCCTAAACGGTTACATAGCCCCTCGTAGATAAATACAGACGTCTCCGTATCGATCAGCGAGACTCTAAGTAACCGGTCTGTGTCCCGTGACTCCTATGAACCTAGAGCTCTGATACCAACTTGTCACGACCCTAGTTCACCAATTGTGAACATGTCGTGATGGCACCCAGTCCCCACGACTAGGTAAGCCTAACACGTTGCGGAATCCATAAATTTTAAACACTTAAATAGGAAATAGCGGAAAATAACATAAAAGATATGTAATCCGTGCCGCTTGGCACATACATCCGTCACAAAATAAATAAAACACTACCAAGATCCGGAACCCCACGATAACACAGACTAAAAGAGAAATACAACTGGGGCTCTATGTATAAAGAGTTTCTAACAACGAAATGAGGAAAAATGTCAACTAGTACTACTAGAGTAGAAGGGAAGCCTCCGGATCCGCGGACGTAGCAGATCATACCTCGAAGTCTCCCGAAAGCTGCGGAATCACCTAGCACGAGCCTACTC
Source organism: Nicotiana noctiflora (assembly GCA_032618575.1). Classification (NCBI taxonomy): domain Eukaryota; kingdom Viridiplantae; phylum Streptophyta; class Magnoliopsida; order Solanales; family Solanaceae; genus Nicotiana; species Nicotiana noctiflora. The sequence continues at coordinate 47,163 of JASVEL010009005.1, read as the reverse complement.
TGATGTACCTGGATCTGCACAACAAAAGTGTGCAGAAGAGTAGCATGAGTACACCACGGCGGTACTCAGTAAGTGCCAAGCCTAACCTTGATGGAGTAGTGACGAGGAAGGTCAGGGCCCTACTGAGAACAATAATAATATGATGATAGCAAAATAAACAGTTTAACAAATAACAACAAAATTTCCAAAATAACAACATTTACTGAATCTGTCTACAATCAAGCTAATAACAAATAACCAACTCTATAAACAAGTCCAGGATCTGTGGGAATTGAACCCCCAGTCCCATTCTCGGTACCCCTGGGTCTCCGGGAAACGAACCCGCAGCCCATGTCTCAATAGTATCACAATAACTCAGGATCTCCGGGAATCGAACCCGCAGTCCCTACCAATAACTCAGGATCTCGGGAATCGAACCCGTAGTCCCTACCAATAACTCGGGATCTCGGGAATCGAACCCGTAGTCCCTACCAATATCACGCCGGGTCTCTGGGAATCGAACCCACAGCCCTGGGGTCTCCGGGAATCGAACCCGCAGTCCACAAACAATATCACTCCGGGTCTCTGGGAATCGAACCCACAGCCCTGGGATCTCCGGGAATTGAACCCGCAGTCCACCAACACATCAAATAAGAAAACACACAGAGAGAATATAATGTTAAATTACAACTTCACCGAAATTAGTGCCAACAATTTATCAAGAATTCAAGTAAATCAGCTAGGCAATTAAACATGTTGAATCCTAGTTAATCATGCTTTTCTAACTAATACCGGGTAATGGTAACGCTTTTATCAGCTAAGAGCAGGAGAATATCACTAATCGGACAATTCAAGTAAAGTGTGTGTTACAACAACCAGCGCATGTACACGCCCGTCACCTCGCGTACAAGGCATTTAAACTATCACATAATATCCTAGGGGTGAAAGTTCCCCACACGAGGTTAGACAAGCCACTTACCTCAATTCCGGTACAAAAACCGCTAAGCAATAACCCTCTTGCCACGAATGTCGGCCTCCACAAGTGTAGAATCCGATAAAAATCAATAGAATCACATCAAAATAGGCCAATTGGGCATTACCCAATCAAATTAACTCAAAATTCACCAAAACCCACAAGTTGCCAAAACCCGACTTCCGTACGCTTATCGAAAAATCACGAAAATTATATATTCGGGTTCCTTATCTCAATACGAGTCTAGGCATATACAATTTACCAAAATCGGACTCCATTTGCCCACTCAAATCAGTGTTTTTCTTAAATTTAGGCCTAGGGCTCAAACCCACCTTAAATCTTCCATTTACAGGGATTTAACCAAGGATTTCATGTTAAAATGATGTAATTAAACCACAAAACTTACCTCCAACGAATCCCCAATGAATTTCCAGCAATTCCCGTGAGTTTCTCTCTCTAGAACTCAAAAATGGCGTCTTTGGGTGTTAAACCCGCGACTGGTTCTGTTCTGAACTTAACATCACTGCCAACCTCATTTCTTCATCGCGTTCGCGACGCCTCTCACGCGAACGCGATGCCTTCCTCCTCTTCTTCATCGCGAACGCGGCACTCTCTCACGCGTCCGCGAAGATCAAATCCTCAGCCTCCTGACTTTTACTCAACGCGAACGCGACGTGAAGTCACGCGTCCGCGATGCCTTTCCTTTCCCTCTTACGCGAACGCGACCCACCCATCGCGAACGCGATGACCAACTGGCCTCACCCTTCGCGAACGCGGCATTGACCTCGCGAACGCGATGCCTTACTGAACCTGGCCTTCGCGAACGCGGAACCTTCCTTCGCGAACGCGAAGGCTTATTTTATGCCCAGTGATCTGCAGATTTCAGCATACCATTTCATGCTTCCAAATGCCGGATGATGGTCCGGATTCACCCCGAGGCCCCCGGGACCCCAACGAAAACCACCAACATACCCCAAAACACGATACGAACTTGTTCCAATCATAAAAACACCATCCTAAACATCAAAATCACCAATTACACACGGATTCAAGCCTAAATTTCTTAAAACTTTTCGAATTGCACATTCGATCAAAAACCCGCCCAAACGACGTCCGAATGACCTGAAAATTTGCGGACATATCCAAAATCACATAACGAAGCTACAGAAATTGTCGGAATTCCATTCCGACCCCGGATCAAAATCTCACCTATCGATCGGATTCGCCAAAATTTCAACCTTCGGCATTTCAAGCCTAATTGAGCTACGGACCTCCAAAATACATTCGAACGCGCTCCTAACCCCGAAATCACCTAACGGAGCTAATGGAACCATCGGATTTCCGTTCCGAGATCGTCTTAATACTGTTCCGGCTATGGACCATTTTCTAGTTTCAAAGCTCTTATTTGGGGACTAAGTGTCCCAAAATGCTCAAATTTTCGGAACCGAGGGTTGTTTCTTATAATCCATACTTACTTAGTAAATTTAATTGTCATATAAATGTTGAGATATGCTCTGATACTAAAGTTGTTAAGTACATTTACAAATATATTTGCAAAGGACATGATAAAATTGCCTTTCATATACATCCTAATGATACAAATATAGAAGTAGATGAAATAAAAGAATATCAATATGCTAGATGGGTGTCACCACCTGAGGCTACGTGGCGCGTATTTGCTTTTCCTATCAGTGAAATGATTCCAAATGTATACCATCTTCAACTTCATCTTGATGGACAACAAATTATTTCCTTCAAAAATACATATAATATTAGTAGAATTGTAAATAATCCTATGATTAAAAAGACAATATTAACTGAATTTTTCAGAATGAATAGCGGAAATAAAAATGCTATGACTTTGAATTTATTATATCGGGAATTTTCAAAATATTTTGTATGGTCCACAACATACAAGATGTGGTCACGTCGCCAACAAGGATATATTATTGGTAGAGTTGTGACATGTCATCCAACCGAAGGAGAAAGATACTATCTTAGATTGCTCTTAATGAACGTAAGAGGGCCAAAATCGTATAAAGATTTGCGAATTGTAAACGGAATAACTTGTGACACATTCAGAGAAGCCGCGGAAAAAAGAGGATTATTATTTTGCGATAATAATTTAATAGAATGTATGTCAGAAGCAGTAAGTTACCAAATTCCACACAGTTTAAGACATCTATTTGTTGTACTATTAGTTTACTGCAATCCCGCTAATCCAAAAGAGTTGTGGAAAAAATTTGAATGTTCGATGTCTGAAGATTTCAAAAAAAAAACCCAAACATGCATACGAGAGAAATTCGTCACAAAGTATTAAATCATATTAATAATATCCTTCATTTAATGGGCCGTGATATCAACGAATTTGAATTAACTCAAGGCAAAATTCAACCATCTGCAATAGCCAAAGAAGCTAAAGATGTACATTTTGAAAGGAATATTATTGTTAGTGAACAAGATTTACTATTGCCATATAAACTAAACATTAAACAAAGAAGATCTTAAGATATAATCCTTGATACAATATTTTCAAATAAGTCAAGAGCATTCATCATTGATGGTCCAGATGAAACAGGAAAAAGCTTTTTATATCGTGCCTTATTAGCTACAGTGAGACACCGAGGATTTATAGCATTAGCGACTGCGAGTTCAGGTGTTGCCGCTTCACTTCTTCCTGGAGGCGGAACTGCTCATTCTCGATTTAAAATACCTATTGATGTTGATGGAAGTTTTAGTTGCAATATTAGTAAACAATGTTCGTTGGCATCATTGATTCGAGATGCAAAACTAATAGTATGGGATGAAATTTCAATGGCAAAAAAAGAAATGATTAAAGCACTAGATCTTTTCCTTAGAGATCTAATGGAAACAGCTATGCTATTTGGCGGAAAGGTGGTTGTATTCAGTGGCGACTTTAGACAAACTCTACCCGTTGTTCGTGGTGGACAAAGGGAAGATTTCGTTCGTAAAAGCTTATTATCTTCTGAAATTTGGCATCAACTTGAAATATTACAGCTGTGCAAAAATATGCGTGCGAAAACAGACCTAGCGTTTTGTGAATATTTGATGAGAATTGGTAACGGAAAAGAAACAAATGATAAGAGCAAAATAGAAATTTCCCTTTCTCTGATCATACCTTTTACTACTAAAAAGATTCCTTGAATCATTTATTTAGACTTACTTATCATGGTTTATATTTAACTGATTCAAATATTTCTTTTATTACTTCTCGCGCAATTCTAACTACAAAGAACGACTTCGTTGACGAAATAAATGACATGCTAATTTCTCAATTTCCAGCTGATGAAAAAGTCTATTTAGCTATCGATGAAACAATTGATCCAAAAGATCAAAGTGAATATGAAGATTTTTTGCATGCTTTAAATCCTCCTGGATTACCTCCTTATAAATTGTGTCTAAAGAAAATTTTTCCAATTATATTATTAAGAAATTTGAATCCCTGCGAAGGTTTGTGCAATGGGCATGATTAGTATGTACTGACTTCAAATCTCATATTATTAGTGCTACAATATCCAGTGGTGATTTTAAAAATACACATGTGTTCATCCCACGAATACCACTATTAACATCAGAAGACAAAAAACTACCCCTTCAATTCAAAACAACATAATTTCCAATACGGTTATATTTTCCCATGACTATAAATAAAGCTCAAGGCAAAACATTAGATTTTGTTGGCATTTATTTGCGAGAACCTGTATTTTTTCATGGTCAATTGTACGTTGCTTTATCAAGATCCAAAAGTTCTAATTGTGTCAAGGTATTAATTAGACGCTCTACATATAATGTAGTTTATGTTTAAATTATCCAAAAAGCTTATTCGGTAATTTAGGTCATCATTCCTAATAGTAAGTGTGACATACAACTTGTTCAATCTTTGAATTCTATGATTTTGTATTCTAATCATTCTGACAATTTTATGTTTGCTCATTATTATATGTGATATATTATACTTGCAGATTACGTCTAAATGGCAGAAAGGTTCAACATCAATGCGATTACTCCAGAAATAGAAGAATGGACCTGTAAGGTTCAGATAGTTGATAAAGGCAGACCTAAAGATAACAGAGAGAAAACAAAAAAGTATCAGCTGATGATTTTGCAAGATGAAGAGGTGATTTTTAGAGAATTCATAAATTTTCCAATAGTAATTAAGTTAATATTATCCTAAATATGCCTTATTTTGTTTACAGGAAAATCAAGTGGAATGCATTATATTCAATGCGGAGATACTATATTTTGAAGATCTATTTCGCACTTTCAATACTTACTTGGTGTCCATTGCACATGTCAAAGAATCAAACTATATGTATGAAAATTCACTTAACAAATTTACATGGACAATTGATAGGTATACCATTGTCGAGCCAATAGAAACTGTTAATCCTCCAGAAGAGCCACTACCTCCCCCAACGCATTTAAATATTACACCATTTGGCAATTTCGAATATCAACCTGAAGAATCTGAATTCGGTAAGTGAACATTTAAGTATTTATGTTATTTTATCGCCTGAGATTCACATTTATTAGCATTGTTATTATTATAATTATTGTTTATATTAAGTTATTGTCTATTAGCTTATTCGTCGTTTCTTTTAAATGTAAGATGTGCTAGCCATCGTGCCCAATGCAAGCCCCTCAACTTATGCTTCAAATGGGAACAGAATTCAAGATTTTATCGTCATGGATGATCAGTAAGTATATATAAACCTATTTTATTGGGTCCAACAAGCAACCGATGATTCAAGTATGATGTAATGTGTCACTTCTTCAAAATTTAGGTTGAGGTTATACCCTTTAAAAGGTTGCTTTGCAGGCTTCAATTTATCTTTGCTTTTACTGCAATTATAATGTTGCGAAGCATACTTACATTAACTATACATTATATGATTTTACCTTTTTAATACTAATAATATTTGATCATATCTTTAAATATATTTTCAAAAATGCAAAGTTCTTATCTTGCTGTGTCTCTTGCTATAAAAAAATAAATAATATTAAGATTGATATCTTGATTTTGTATGTATTAATTTCGATCAACTTTTTTGCGACTAATTTATGCTTTTTCAGAATTAACTTCAAACAGTCAATTTATTTTGATTCATATAACCACAATTGCCGAGATAACTACTCAGAGTGACGATGTTTGGTGGTTAAAAGCAGGCACCAATTAAAGAGTCAAAAAATCATATCATTGCCATTTAAGATTTTAAATATTTTTTATTGTTCTTCGATAAAGTTAGAAGCAATGATCTAGAAAACAAAACTTTAATTATGGAAAATCACAGATTAGGAAGAAGTTATTAAAAGCTAATTTAAAATTTATTTACTTTTATATGCAACAAAAAATTAGACTGTTGCTAAGAGTTATAAGAGAAAAACATAATACGTTCAAATATAGAAATATAACATATTTAAATTTGTTGTTGCTTATTTTTCTCTTTAATAATAACTTTGTCATTTATCTACAGTTATTCTTTAATAAAGATAGTGCGTATTACATTTAATTTTTTTAGCTACTGTTCAGATATCTAGGGTTGCTAAAAGATTTGTTCCTTTTGATGTCATGTTTAACTATTGGATTTTAAATCAAATTATAGAAAATTCACTAAAATGTTCATGTAATTAGAAATCTAAAGAAAAAAGAGTGAGCTTGTCTCCTCTAATGTTATATGTTTCCGAACAAATAGATAACCTATCTCAAATTATAGCCAACATAATCTCGCCCTTACAAGAAATCTGAGATATAGTAGTTCTTCCACAAATTGTATAAAATGAATCAATCTTATATATATAGCTTTTAATAAAAAGAAATTTGAGTTAACTAATTGAATGTATTTTGTGACGACCCAAAGGGTCATCACTTATTTTATTAATCATTTCGAGCTTTTGAGGTCTTGAAAACCTCATTTATGTCACGACCCTAGTTCACCAATTGTGGACATGTCGTGATGGCACCCAGTCCCCACGACTAGGTAAGCCTAACACGTTGCGGAATATACAAGTTATAAATATTTAAATAAGAAATAACGGAAAATAGAATAAAAGATATGTAATCCGTGCCGCTTGGCACATACACCCATCACACAATGAATAAAACACTACCAAGATCCGAAACCCCACGGTAACACAGGACTAAAAGAGAAAATACAACTGTGGCTCTATGTGTAAAGAGTATCTAACAACGAAATGAAGAAAAATGTCAACTAGTACTACTAGAATAGAAGGAAAGCCTCCGGATCCGCGGACGTAGCAGATCATACCTCGAGGTCTCCGGAAAAGCTGCGGAAATCACCTAGCACGAGCCTGCTCTGATGTACCTGGATCTGCACAACAAAAGTGTGCAGAAGAGTAGCATGAGTACACCACGGCGGTACTCGGTAAGTGCCAAGCCTAACCTCGATGGAGTAGTGACGAGGAAGGTGAGGGCCCTAATGAGAAAACAAATAATATAATGATAATAACAATAATAAGCGAGTTTAAATGATAATAATTTCCGAAATTAACAACAATAAATGATTACGCAATCGTCTACAATTAAGCTAACAACAAATAGTCAACTCAATAAAACCGAGTCCAGGACCTGTGGGAATTGAACCCACGGTCCCATTCTCGGTACCTCTGGGTCTCCGGAATCGAACCCGCAGCCCATGTCTCAATAATATCTCAATAACTCGGGATCTCCGGGAATCGAACCCGCAGTCCCTACCAATAAGTCAGGGATCTCGGGAATCGAACCCGTAGTCCACATTTCAATAATCTCGGGATCTCGGGAATTGAACCCGTAGTCCATATTTCAATAATCTTAGGATCTCGAGAATTGAACCCGTAGTCCATATTTCAATAATCTCAGGATCTCGGGAATTGAACCCGTAGTCCATATTTCAATAATCTCGGGATCTCGGGAATTGAACCCGTAGTCCATATTTCAATAATCTCGGGATCTCGGGAATTGAACCCGTAGTCCATAACCACAGCAAGTAAAGGAATACACAAAGAGAAGTATAATATGCTTAACGATAACTTCGCCGATGAACAGCGCCAGCGATTACCAAGAAAACCCAAGTAAGTCAATTAAGCGACTAGACAGTTAGATTCTACCTAATCATGCTTTTCTAACTACTACCGGGTAGGAATATCGAATTTAATAACTAAAAACAGGAATATCACTCATTGAACATTTTGAGTAAAGTATGTGTTCAACAACCAGCGCATGTACACGCCCGTCACCTCGCGTACAAGGCATTTAAAGTATCACAATAATATCCTAGGGGTGAAAGTCCCCCACACGAAGTTAGACAAGCCACTTACCTCAATTCCGGTACAAAACCGCTAAGAAATAACCCTCTTGCCGCGAATGTCGGACTCCACAAGTGTAGTATCTGATAAAAATCAATAGAATCACATCAAAATAGGCCAATTGGGCATTACCCAATCAAAATAACTCAAAATACACCAAAACCCACAAGTTGCCAAAACCCGACTTTCGGTGCGCTTATCGAAAAATCACGAAAATTATATTTTCGGGTTCCTTATCTCAATACGAGTCCGTGCATATAAAATCTATCGAAATCGGACTCCGTTTGCCCATTCAAATCAAAGATTTTCTAACATTTAGGCCTAGGGCTCAAACCCACCTTTAATCTTCCAATTTCGGTGAAATAATCATGGATTTCATGATAAACCAACGAATTAAGGTCAAGAAACTTACCCCCGATGATTTCCCGATGATATCCCAACGTTTCCCCTTCAAAAACCTCTCTTGGAGCTCAAAAATGGCGTTTTTGTGTATGGGGGTCGCGGGTGTTATGTTCTGAACTTAAGCTCACTGCCAGACATTTTCCTTCATCGCGTTCGCGTGGCCCGTCACGCGTTCGCGATGCTCTAACCCATTTACCCTTCGCGTTCACGTGACGCCACTCGCGTCCGCGATGCACAGGCGGCTAAACCTTCGCGAACGCGGCGCTAGTCCACGCGTTCGCGATGACCTTATTTCTCATCCAACCCGCCTTGCTCTTCGCGAACGCGACACAGGGATCGCGAACGCGGTGCCTCCCCTTCTTCCACTACGCGAACGCGACGCCTTGGACGCGAACGCGATGCTCTGCAGCACCCGGCCTACGCGAACGCGAACAAGGCCCTCGCGAACGCGATGGCTTAAATCTTGCCCAGTGATCTGCAGTTTTTCTGCAGACTTTACATGTTCCAAAATGCCGGATGATGGTCCGAATTCATCCCGAGGCCTCCGGGACCCCAACGAAAACCACCAACATACTCCAAAATACGATACGAACTTATTCCAATCATAAAAACACGTCTAACAACATCAAAACCCATAAATCACATCGATTCAAGCCTAAGTTTCTTCAAAACTTTCAAAACTAACATTCAATCCAAAACCCGGCCAAATGACGTCCAAATGACCTGAAAATTTGCGGACATATCCAAAATCACATAACGAAGCTACAGAAATTGTTGGAATTCCATTCCGACCCCCGGATCAAAATCTCACCTATCGTTCGGATTCACCAAAATTTCAACCTTCGGCATTTCAAGCCTAATTGAGCTACGGACCTCCAAAATACATTCCGAACGCGCTCCCAACCCCGAAATCACCTAACGGAGCTAATGGAACCATCGGATTTCCGTTCCGAGATCGTCTTAACACTGTTCCAGCTACGGGCCATTTTCTAGCTTCAAAGCTCTTATTTAGGGACTAAGTGTCCCAAAATGCTCAAATTTTCAGAACCGACTCTCCCGGCAAACCACAATAGCAGAAATGAACTTAGGGGAACAGTTAAATTAGGGATTGGGGCGTAATTTTCTAAAATGACCGGTCGGGTCGTTACAATTTATAGTTGCCTCGATTTGCGTGCACAGTCCGGGCACAAAGCTGGAAAATTTTTATGTTAAAATATGTGAAAAAGTTGAAGAATTTTGATATTAATATTGATATGGTTGACTTTGGTCAACATTTTTGGTTAACGGACCCGGATCCGTGATTTGACTGTCTCAGAAAATCCGTAGAAAAATATGGAACTTGGGCATATGCCCGGAATTGAAATCCGAGGTCTAGAACCCCGGTAAAAGAATTTTTCTCTTAAATTGTTTTCTGAAAATGTTTAAGGAAAATGAAACTGAATTTTGATTAAAAGGTACTGGTATCTGGCTCGTATTTTGGTTCTGACGCCCGGTATAGGTAATATATATTGGTTAAGCGCTTCCTGTAAAGTTTGGTGGAAAACGGACGTCGTTTGACGTGTTTCGGCCTTAAATTGGAAATTTTGGAAATTATGAAATTTTAAAGAATTCTTGAGTTTTAAGGCTCAATTCATTGATTTTGATGTTATTTTAGCGATTTGATCGCGCGAGCAAGTTCGTATGATGTTTTTGAGTTAGTGTGCATATTTGGTTTGGAGCCCCGAGGGCTCGGGAGTGTTTCGGAGGTGGTTCGGGGTATTTTTGGACTTAGGAAACTGGCAGATTTTCTGCAATTTTTACACAGACATTTTACTCTACGCGATCGCGGCCTTGTACATGCGATCGCACTGCCTTGTCAAATTACTCAACGCGATCGCAGCCGTCTGCACGCGATCGCGTAGTTTCTTGTTCTTCTTCAACGCGATCGCAGCCGTCTGCATGCGATCGCGTAGCCTTCCGTTCTCCTTCAATGCGATCGCGACCCTGTTCACGCGATCGCGTAGTACAAATAAGCCACCCCAGCGAAATTCTTCTACGCGATCGCAGCATTGACCACGCGATCGCGTAGTGTTGAATATTTGCCTTCCGCGATCGCGACCCAGTTCACGCGATCGCGTAGAACAAAATCGTTGCCCGGTGAATTTAATCCCAAAACAGAACAGAAACAGGATAAAAATCCCATTTCTGTTCAACTCTCTTCTCCACAGCTCCTTGGACGATTTTTGACCGATTCTTCATCAAACTTCTTGGGTAAGTGATTCTTAACTCGTTTTCTTCATTTTCCATCAATATTATTTGAATTCCTAAGCCTAATTAGGTGTAAATGGGTAAGAAAAATTGAGAATTTAGTATAGTAAGGGTTTTCAAAGAATTTGCGATCTAGAACTCGTTTTGGAGTCGAACTTAAGAACAAATTGTATATTTGAACTCATGGAGGATTGGGTGAACTTATTTTGGTTCGAAACTTGAGTTTCGATTATGTGGGTCCGGGGTCGATTTTTACTATTCCGGGCAGAATGTTGTAAAAATCATATTTAGCAATATGAACTAGTTTGTTAAATAGAATTGATGATATTAAATCAATTGTGTATAGATACGATTGGATTGGAGACAAATTCGAAAGGAAAAGGCATTTCTACGGATTGAATCGTTCGTAAACATTCGAGGTAAGTGTTTGTTCTATCCTAGCTTGAAGGAATAGGAATTTAGTTATGAATAAATTGTTGATTAAGAGTTATTGGTGTTATACCGGTAATGGAGATAAATTGTTGAAATTATTATCAATTATTGGTTTAAAACCGGTAATTATAAATATTGTTGATGTAGAGATTATTGGCTAAATGCCGGTAATATATATATTTATGAATTGGGATCGTGTGGCGCGCCGACCACTTATATATTTATGAATTGGGATCGTGTGACGCGCCAACCACTTATATAATAAGAAATGGGATCGTGTGGCACGCCGACCACAAAGTGATTTAAATCTTGGCATTGGCCAAAGTTGCCGGTAGCCTATTGATATATTTGGGAGCGGGTGGTACGCCTACCACAAGAGGTAATTACCGTGATAGTTGGGAGCGGGTGGTACGCCTACCACGAGATATGAAATGAGAGAGGAATTGAGACATGAAAGTAAGATTTATTCTGTTGATTAGATTATTCCGGATATCACGAGTTATTGACTGTTATTTCAGAGCAGAGTCTTTCCTTATAAATGTATTGTATATATATGTATATTGCAACTGTACAGGTTTATGTGGGTGACCGGCCTTAGCCTTGTCACTAGTTCGCTGGGATAGGCCAGGCACTTACCAGCACATGGGGTCGGTTGTGCTGGTACTACACTCTGCGCTCTTTTTGCGCAGATACAGGTTACGGACAGCAGCAGCGGCAGTAGCGACTTGTGGATTTTCCGACTATTGAGATTACGAGGTAGCCCCGCAGGCGTCCGCAGGACCCGTTGTCTCTTCTATTTATGCTTTTCATTCTGTTATCTCATGTAATCGAGATAAACAGCTTGTATTTTCTTTCGGACAATTATGTGTATTATTCTTAGAAGTTCGTGAGTATTGTGACACCAGTCTTGGGTAGTGTATCATGTTTGGGTTTTCTTTATCATACTTGACTAAGTCTTCCGCTAATTTTGATTATTCCGCTGTAATTTATATGTTTTTAATAATAAGTCTTAATAAGAATTTGTTAATTAATGGAGGTGTAATTAATATTTGGCTTGCCTAGCTTCCATTTAGTAGGCGCCATTATGACCCCCGATGGTGGGAAATCCGGGTCGTGACAAGTTGGTATCAGAGCACTAGGTTGCACATGTCTCACAACTCACGAACAACCTTAGTAGAGTTTGAAAGATCGGTACGGAGACGTCTGTATTTATCCTCCAGAGGCTACAGAGTTAGGAAAATATTCCCTTTATTCTTTCCAGTCGTGCGACTTGATCTTTTAAATGTTAATTGAACTTCTACTCGGTTCTTCCGCAGATGGTAAGGACACGTGCATCCTCATCTACTGACCAGCAGCCCGAGGTCCCAGCAGCGGCAGCTCCCGCTAGGGGTAGAGGCCGAGGTCAAGGTCGTCCTAGAGGACAAGGTAGGGGCAGAGCTCAGCCCCGAGCAGCAACACGAGTGGCAGAACCTCAGGTTCATATCGAGGAGGAAGTTCCGGCCCCAGCAGCTCCAGTAGGCCCAGCTCAGGTCCCAGGAGGAGCTGTGTTTTCACCGGATCTACAGGATGCTTTGGTCCGGATAGCAGGTTTTATGGATCATATCACCAGAGCAGGTTTATTACCGGTAGCACCAGCCACTTCTCGGGCTGGAGGAGGTAATCAGACTCCTGCTACGCGCACTCCGGAGCCAGTGATTCCCCAGACTCAGGTTCCTGTGATTCAGCCAGTTGAGACAGCTCAGCCTATTATTGTGACTCCGTCTAATGATGGTGCAACCATGTCTGCTGACGCGTTATGGAGGTTGGACAGGTTTACCAAGATGTTCACTACCACATTCAGTGGCACTCCTTCAGAGGATCCATATGATTTCCTATACAGCTGCCACGAAGTTCTCCGTACTATGGGTATTGTAGAGACTAATGGTGTGGACTTTGCTACTTTTCGGTTATCTGGTTCCGCCAAGACTTGGTGGAGAGATTATTGTCTATCCAGGCCAGCGGGATCGTCATCTTTGACTTGGGAGCAATTTGCAGAATTATTCTTGGAGAAGTTCCTTCCAGCAACTCAGTGGGAGGTTATGCGCAGACAATTTGAGCGTCTTCATCAAGGTTCTATGTCTGTCACACAGTACGAGACTAGGTTCGTGGACCTGGCTCGTCATGCTATTATCATACTTCCCACAGATCGGGAGAGGGTGAGGAGGTTTATTGATGGCTTGAATCAGCCAATTCGGCTACAGATGGCTATGGGGGCAGGAACTGAAATCACTTTTTAGGAGGCGGCTAATGCAGCCCGCCGGATCGAGATGGCTCTTTCACAGGGAGCGAGACATGGATCAGATAAGAGATCTCGTAATTCGGGTAGATTCAGTGGTACCTCATCTAGAGATAGAGATTTTTATGATAGAGGCCATCCTCCTAGGCCTTATCAGTCAGCCCTTTAGGTTTCTCATGATGCTTCAGGTGATCGTAATTCTCAGCCACGCTACTCTGATCAGCAGCCTATCAGTCCACCACCACTTCGCCATTTTCAGTAGCCGAGGGCTTGTTTTACGTGCGGTGATCTTAGGCACATTGCAAGGTATTGCCCTCGAGCTTCGGACAGATCTCACCAGCAGGGTTCTCGTGCCATGATTCAGGCCCCAGTTCCCTCATAGCCTGCCCAGCCGGCTAGAGGCGGAGGTAGAGGACATAGAGGTGGAGGTAGAGGTCATAGAGGTGGAGCTCGGACCGATAGAGGTAGAGACCAGCCAGCAGCTGATCGTCCTAGAGATACTGCTCAGGGTGGTGGGGCACAGCCCCGATGTTATGCACTTCCCGCCAGACCAGAGGCTGAGTCTTCCGATGCCGTCATTACAGGTATTATTTTGGTTTGTGATAGAAAGGCATCAGCATTATTTGACCCTGGGTCTACATATTCGTACGTGTCTTTCTATTTTGCACCATACTTGATTCAGCCCAGTGATCCACTGAGTGTTCCTGTTCATGTGTCTACACCAATAGGCGATTCTATTGTGGTTGATCGAGTTCATCGGTCATGTATTATAGTAATTGAGGGTCTCGAGACCCGTGCTGATTTATTACTCCTAAATATGGTGGACTTTGATATTATACTAGGCATGGACTGGCTATCTCCGTATCATGCTATTTTAGATTGCCATGCCAAGACTGTGACTTTAGCCCTACCGAATTCGCCTTGTATAGAGTGGAAAGGAATTTCAGGTCATACTAGCCGTAATGTTATTTCTTATGTTAAGGCTCAGCGTATGGTTGGAAAGGGATGCTTGGCTTATTTGGCCTATGTCCGTGATTCTAGTGCTGAGGTTCCTTCTATTGACTCTGTGCCTGTGGTTTGCGAATTTCCTGAAGTATTTCCTTCAGACTTGCCAGGTATGCCGCCCGATAGGGACATTGATTTTTGCATTGATTTGGCTCCAGGCACTCAGCCCATTTCCATTCCCCCATACCGTATGGCTCCGCCAGAGTTAAAAGAATTGAAGGAACAGTTGCGGGATTTACTTGAAAAGGGTTTCATTAGACCCAGTGTTTCGCCGTGGGGTGCACCAGTATTATTTGTAAAGAAGAAAGATGGTTCGATGAGAATGTGCATTGACTATCGACAGTTAAACAAGGTGACTATCAAAAATAAATATCCACTTCCGCGAATTGATGATTTATTTGACCAGCTTCAGGGTGCCAAGGTATTTTCAAAGATAGATTTGAGATCCGGCTATCATCAGCTGAAGATTAGGGCATCTGATGTCCCTAAGACAGCGTTCCGCACTCGGTATGGACATTATGAATTTCTGGTCACATGACATGGCAGTACGTGGGCATGGCACGGGTCAAGACGTGTCAGGACATGGCCATGGCACGTTTCAAGACATGTCGGGACGTGGCAATGGCACGGGTAAGGATATGTCAGGACTTTGCAGGACGTGGCCATAACACGTGTCATGATGTCACAGGACGTGGGCGTGGCATGTGTCAGGACGTGTCAGGATATGGCCATGGCACATTTCAAGACGTGTCAGGATGTCGCAGGACATGGTAGGACGTGGGCATAGCACGAGTCTGGACGTGTCAAGAAATGGGCATGTCACATTTCAGGACGTGTCAATACGTGGCCATGGCATACGTCTGAACATGTCAGGATATGGCTATGGCACATTTTAGGACGTGTCAAGACGTGGCAGTGGCATGGGTCAGGACGTATAAAGACTTTGCAAGACGTGGCCATATGACGTGTCAGGATGTCACAAAACATGGTAGGATGTGGGAATGGCATGGGTGAGGACGTGTCAAGATATGGCCATGGCATGGGTCAGGATGTGTCAGTGCATTGCAGGACGTGGCCACAGGACGTGTTAGGACATGGCAGGACATAGGCATGGCACATGTTAGGATGTGTCAGCACATGGCCATGGCATGTGTCAGGACGTGTCAGGACATCGCAGGACATGGTAGGGTGTGGCCATGGCACGGGTCAGGATATGTCAGGACATCGTAGGATGTGGTCATAAGACGTATCAAGACATGGCAGGACATGGGCATGGCACGAGTCAGGATGTGTCAACACATGGCAATTGCACGTTTCAGAAAGTGTTAGGATGTCGCAGGACATGGGAGGGTGTGGACATGGCATGGGTCAGGATATGTTAGGACAGTGCAGGACGTTGTTACAAGACGTGTCAGGATGTCATAGGACTTGTAAGGACGTGGTCACGCCATGGTCAGGATGTGTCACGACATTGCCATAGCGCATATCAAGATGTGTTAGGATGTCACAGGATATGGCAGTGCGTAATCATGGCACGGTTCAGGACGTGTTAGGACATTGCAGGACGTGTGGTGACGTCCAATACTACTACTAAAATGAAATAGACACGGTCGTACGCAATATATTAACCCAACTATTAGTCGGGGTCGAATCGCAAAGAGAACAACAATGTATAGGAGATTAGGAATGCAAGAAAATTATCGCTAGTCGCGCTAAGCCAAACACTTGCGATTTTGGGTTTTGGAAAATTTTATATCTAAATGCAAAAATGTAACCTAACCTAGAAAGCAAATAAAATGATCAATGGCTACAAGTATGAATGCATCGGGAATTACACTCAAGTAACAATCCAATGTATTTCACGATTTTACAAATATGAGCGAGTTTATGTTAATTACCCACGGATAATAATTCTTAATTAGCTTCTTCCGAGGACTAACAAGACTTCCTAATTGAATTATCCCTAATAATAACTAGAAGATTAAGCACACCCGATAGGGTACAAGTAGTTCAATCATATCCCTAGGTTGAATCTATAAAATGAGGGTTAACGCCTCAAGTTCTTGTTAATTATCTTTCCCAACCCCAAATTATATTTCCCAAAATCAATTCGAAGTTAATGGGCGAGTCCTAGAGTTAGCAAATCCCTTTGGAAATATTAAAGAACAAGAATAATTAAAATAACAATAATTCACTTCATAAATATATAAAAAGCATTCAATACATAAGCACAACAAGGTATTTAATCCACACTTTAAATATGAATATTCCCATAAACAAGATTCAAGTGTTGGAAATAAATACTACACACTTGGATATACAATACAAGGCAAGGAAATGAAGAAATAAACATAAATGGGTAAGAGATCCTTAACCACGAGCTTTAATCTTCAAGACTCAAGTGTGTGTGCAAAACCATAGCCTCCAAACTAGCCAAAACTCTCAAAGAAGTGAAAAGGATGATAAAAGATAATGATAGATGAAAAAGATACCAAAGATGCCTACAAAGTCTATTTGGACGAGTATATAATTGATTTGGGGTAAAAACTTATGAAATTCCAATTCTACCCAGAACAGCCCAGAAAATATACTATGCGATCGCACAAAGGCCACTGCGATCGCATAGAGCTGGTTTCTCAAAGTATGCGATTGCATAGGGACCAATGCGTTCGCATAGGCTTGTTGACCAGCAGCTGACCATGCCCTCTTTTCTTCTGTGCATTCGCAATGTTTTTATGCATTCGCATAGTATTTGTTCCTTGTCATATGCGATCGCATAGCACCTTTTGCGATCGCATAAAGTAATTAACTCGGCAGCACATTTTGTCCATTTTTGCTTCCTTTTGGCTTATTTTCACTTGATTTTTTCACTATTACTTCTAAATCACATACAACCTGTAAAATAGAATTAAATTGCATCAAATACACGATTTTATTGCACAAACATAGAAAAAGTATAGATTTAAAGACAAGATGAGTCGGTAAAATACCAACTCATCACACCCCCAAACTTGAACTATTGCTTGTCCTCAAGCAACAAAAGCAACAAAATCTCTTCCCAAGTGGTTAACTCAACAATGCATCTACATAATGCCAAGCCAAAAAGAAAGTCTACTTTAAGCACAAATGCATGCCCTTGATTGGTACCAACAATTATTCCAAGGCATATGAATTATCAAGCACTTCACATAAACTTCATTATACTTCAAGTGCTCAAACACTAATGCAAATCAAAGTAACAATCAAGTCATGACACTAAAGCTTCAAAATATGCCTCTCTATCACAATCAACTTTCTTTGGGCATTCTTTCCAATTGAAAATGGGATTAGATTCACAACTCAAATCTCATGTGCCCTCACATTTAAGAGAGAATCCCGCACTCATGGATCTTAATTTCAAACAAAAATGGGATATCAAATGGAAAGAATTCACTCTTTCTCAAAAAGATGTTCAACTGCATACAAGTAGTACCATAGGCTTGCCCTTCATGTATTCCTCCACTAATGTAGACAACTTGGCTCAAAATCAATTAGGACTTAAGGGTTGTAGTTTAGGCTTTTGGTTAAGGTAAGGCAAAATTTTGGTTAAAGTGACTCAAAACCTACCAAAGCACTACAATATTTACAATTAAAGCCCCCTTCCTTTAAAAGTATTTTCCATCATTTCTTCGCTTTTTTTCATTTCACACCTAGTCTTTCCTTTTTCACAATTTCTTGTCATTTTATTCTATGTATATATTTTTTTTCTTTTCTCTCTTATTTTTTTCTTTTCTTTTTCCAAAACCATGAAGGTTTCATTTTTTTTCTCTACCTTCCACCATTTTCAAGCAATTTTCATATCACAATTTTTGCAACCTTCACCCCCAAACTTAGGATTTTAGCCTACGCTTATACTTTCAAAGTACTTAGGGAGGTAGAGTGCCAAAAGCTAGATCAATTAAGAACAAAGGATTTAAGCTTGTAATATGGTTGCCAAAGAATAAGGTTAAAGGCTCAAAATGGGTTGACTAGGGAATATATTTAAGAGTAGGAATTTTTAAGGCATGCTAGCGGTCCAAGGAAGGCCTAATATCATTTTTCAAACCAAGTTAGTCTATGATTTCGCCTTGAAGCACATTCCGGGCAAGTTCTAGACCACAAGTACTACAAAAGAATACACAAAAAAATCTCACCACACATGGCACATGAAAACTCAAGTGGAATACAAATCCAAAATCCAATTGAAACAAATGATTCAAAGAGGTCACATATAGCATAAAGGAAGCTATTTAGTGAGTTAAAGAGCCAAAAATTGAGTCTAAAAATCATGACATCTTTACTTCAATTATTTTTTCTTTTTTTTAGACAACTAAAAATTCATATGCCGAGGTTTAAATTATGTTGGTACCAAGCAAGCCACAACTAGGCCAATGGACACAAATCCTAACTCAAACCATTTATTCTTCTAATTTTAACAAAAGCTACTCCTAATTACAAAACTCATTCACTTAAGAAAGTTGTCAATCTATCCATCATCGGGAAAACCCAACAAAAATTACCCGGTTCAACAAGAAAATTGGTATCCTTGGAAAAAGTAACGTGGTATAAAGAAAACCAAGGATATTGCCACTAGCATAAAACATACTATATATAATACTAAACAAAATCAAGAAGCTAATAAAAATTAATTCAAGAAGCTAATAAAAATTAAGATGTTAATAAGTGTACTAATATAACACATCACATGAAAGTATACTAAAAACATAACATGAAAATAATTACAATACTAATCCACCAAAACAACAGTTAACAATCACAGTTATATAAGAAGCCACCCCCAACTAAAGAAATTGCATTGTCCCCAATGCAACAAAACATAATAGAGAAAAATGGTGGAAGGTACTCCCTGTATACTGCATCACTTGGAGCTGGAGGTAGTAGGGAATTTGAGCTCCAGGTCCTCCTCATCATCATCATCATCCTGTGAGCCACAAAGTGAACTTAGCTTATGCATCATCCGCGACAATAATTTGCTTTTCTTCTTTTCATGCTCTTTAAATTTCAACTGTCGCCTCTCCATTTTTCCTTGCCTCTGGCTCAGGTCTTCTAGCCTGGTATTGATTTCCTTTTGATCTTGCACCACCTCATCCAAGGTCGGTGGCTTCTTCTTACCGGAGTCAGTAGAAGTACCATCGGTAGATGGAATAGATGGATCAGATGGTCCAGTGGGAAGACTTGCAACAAGCTGCCGAATGTGAGCATCAACCTATGAAATCTGATGGGAGATATAGCGCATGGTGGTAGGCCCTGACTGGAGTGGTCCCATGCGGTCAAAGGACACTGCTGAAACTGCAGATCCCTCAGCATGCTCATCAAACTACCTAAATGAAGGAGATAATACATCGATCCTTCTCTTCTTCTTCTTCTTCTTCTTCTTCTTCTTCGCAGATGCCCCTCTTCGAAGCAAGGGATAGATTGCTGTAGCAAGCTCTTTCTCAACATTATTCAGGTCCTTCAGCACACCCACCTCATAACACAACTGAGTGATCAACAAGGGAAAGAATATGCTCCTAGTTCTTCCATTGAATGCTTCCTCGATTTCGCTCACAATGTGTTGGCCCACATTTACTGGCAGGCCATCCATAATGGCAGCAATCATCCATGCCTTCTAAAGGGTCAATTCAGTCTCATTCGAGTTGACACAATCCTGGCACAAATAAGGGATAACCAATT
Source organism: Nicotiana noctiflora (assembly GCA_032618575.1). Classification (NCBI taxonomy): domain Eukaryota; kingdom Viridiplantae; phylum Streptophyta; class Magnoliopsida; order Solanales; family Solanaceae; genus Nicotiana; species Nicotiana noctiflora. The sequence goes on along the minus strand of JASVEL010009005.1, from coordinate 26,815 downwards.
CTTTGCTTCCCCAATGAACTCATGCGAATCAACCCCTTTAAGTGCTCGTACCTATGTCGGCTCCACCCCTCTATGTAGCTTTTCTATCAACCACTGAGGTCCCAACTCTCTTCCTCTGGCCCTGTATATACTTTATCATCAGGATTAGGTAGACCATAATGTGCATTAATTACCTCGGGGCGAAAGTCAACCCACTTGCCTCTGACAGTAGTGAATACCTCCCCACAAAAATTGGTCTTCAATGCGATGGCATAAAATTCACGAACTATTGTGTAGTTCGCTCTAATTGGTTCAGCAGCAAAGCATATCCAACCACTTTCATTCATTCTACGGAAGAATTCCGACAATTTAGTCTCAAAATTATCCAAGCGGATGCCCCGTTCTTTGACAATGCTCTTTGACATGAGCCTGTCATAACTTCTTTCACACTCGGCTTCCATAAATTTCTTCGCGTCAAAATACTCCTCCTCAATTTCATGTTGAGCTTGCGCATGTTCAATATTTCTAACATTTTCAACATTTTCCGTGGCCATTTTGTGCACAAAGTACCTACAAATGGTCAGCAATTATTAAACGCATGAACAAGTACTTTATACAATGTATTATGATGCATTTAGGCTATAGAAAAAGAGGAGAAAGCATTCCGGCAGAAATCTGCGAAGCTACTATTTTTGCACTGCTGGGCTTAAAGCTATGTGATCGCATTGCACTGTTGCGATCGCATAGTGAATTTGTTTTAGTGCACTTTTCTTTTGGCCTATACGATCGCAGAATAGTCAATGCGGTCGCATAAGGTTTTTTTGTTCTGCCGAGATTTTATTCTTTTGGACATTTTCACAAACATGTTCTGAGCCCAATTTTGTGTGCTCAATTTCAGACAATGAAGCCACAGATTTCAACCAAAATTGTCTTCAAAAGGATCACTCACTCTCAACCAAACTCACCCAGCAAATAATCAACAATTTTAAGCATTAATTTGCAACTTAACACTTAAAATGTTTTGGCAATAATGACCAACTAACCGTGGGTGTTCTTCTATTTCACAAATGACACCAAGAAGAAGATGAAAGATTTAAGAGGAGAGCGAAGAAATCACATACCTTGAGGAATGAGATGAAAATTTGCAAGAATCTTGAAGAGTTTTGGCACTTTGAATTATTTGGGAGGTTAGGGATGAGGGGTCTGTTGTGTTATGAGAAAGGGGGATTGTTCCGTTTTTTACAACTTTTGGAGTTTAAGTCATACCTGACACTATATGATCGCGTGGCTGTGTTGCGGTCGCATAGTGTAAAATCTTGGGGCCTTGGCAGTTGACTGGTCAATCTTTGCAATTGCATAGTACGTCTATGACCTACAACTATGCGATTGCGTAGCACTAATGCGATCACATAGTGCAACAGTCTGCTGCACTGCAATTTGTTTTTCCACCAACTATTGGTTTTTGCCATCCGGGTCACACCGACCTACTCAAATCATCTCCAAAAAATCTGAAACTTGGCAGATTAGTAAAAAATAATATTCTAAGCTATTCTAAAAAAAAGAAAATTTCAAAAATGACAAAAATTTTGAAAAACGATGGGTTGCCTCCCACCAAGCGCCGCATTTAACGTCGTGGCAGAACGCAAACAACATTACCACTTTTCTCGCCATTTGGATGATTTGAATAGGGCCCCTAGCTTGGAATCAAGATTGTGACCACGAGCGATGAGGGGTGGTAAGTTTATGCTCGAGCCAACGCTTAAAGTCTTCATGTTGCACTTCTTGGCTCTCAAATGAGAAATGTCATTTAGTTTTCTTGCTTTCTCAAACTGTAAAACGAATGGTTGTTGTCTTTCTTCCTCGCAATCCACCATTGACTCGTGTAGTTCAACTCCTGTATCACTACATAATTCCAACATTCAAAAATGCTTGGAATGTGACTTCAACCCTTCACTTTGCAATTTTGCTAAGTTGACATCCTCTTTTTCCCCCGGATTAGAGTCAACATCAACCACATTAGCATTTACACCGGTTGACTCCATTTCCATATTTTGGTCGGCATCACCAATATTCATTGAGTTGGTTGGCGGATGTTCATCCACTTGTGAGTGCAATCCTTGAAGTGCAAAATCATTTTTGAGACTAGTCTCCAAAAGATGTTCCAAGGCACTTTGCTCCTTGTTTCCTTCTTCACGTAGACACCCAAACATGAGCTTGAACTCTCCACTTTGGCCATGCTCAACTCCTTCCAATTCCATAGCCCTATAATTCTTACTAACACAAGTAGAATCATCATAGTAGGGGCTTGGGGAAGGGAATAACAAATAAGCACAATCATCCCAATGACCATTTTGGAAACCACACTTATCACAAATACTCCACTCATGGGTTTGGAGTTTTGCGCACAATCCACCCCCGGGAGAATTTAAACAATTTTGCCACGAGTGTGGTCCTCCATAATAAGGACAAGGATCATCAAAGTATGAACAACTACCATCCGACTAATTTTCATTATATGATGCCATTTGTTTTTCAAAGATATGAAAATATACAAGAAACAAATAATAAAAATAGACCCAATGTAAGAAAAATAAATACACAAATATTCACAAGTTTGGACCAAAGCACTTTCGCTTACTTCTCAAACAACCTAAATTACGCCAAATTGTTTCCCGGCAACGGTGCCATTTTTGGTGACGTCCAATTCTACTACTAAAAAGTAATAGACACGGTTGTATGCAATATATTAACCTAACTATGAGTCGGGGTTGAATCCCACAGAGAACAATGTGTAGGCGATTAGGAATGCAAGAAAATTATCGCTAGTCGCGCTAAGACAAACACTTAAGATTTTGGGTTTTGGAAAATGTTTATATCTAAATGCAAAAATGTAACCTAACCTAGAAATCAAATAAAATTATCAATGACTAAAAGTATGAATTCATCGGGAATTACACTCAAGTAACGATCCAATGTATTTCATGATTTTACAAATATGAGCGATTTTATGTTAATTAGCCACGGATAATTATTCTTAATTAGCTTCTTCCGAAGACTAACAAGACTTCCTAATTGAATTATCCCTAATAACAATTATAAGATTAAGCACACCCGATAGGCTACAAGTAGTTCAATCCTCTCCCTGGGTTGAATCTATAAAATGAGGGTTAACGCCTCAAGTTCTTGTTAATTAATCTTTCCCAACCCCAAATTATCTTTCCCAAAATCAATTAGGAGTTAATGGGCGAGTCCTAGGGTTAGCTAATCCCTTTGGAAACATTAAAGAACAAGAATAATTAAAATAACAATAACTCACTTCATAAATATATAAAAATAATTCAATACATAAGCACCACAAGGTATTTAATCCACACTTTAAATATGAATATTCCGATAAACAAGATTCAACTGTTGGAAATAAATACTACACACTTGGATATACAATACAAGGCAAGGGAATGATGAAATAAACATAAATGGTTAAGAGATCCTTAACCACAAGCTTTAATCTTCAAGACCCAAGTGTGTGTGCAAAACCCTAGCCTCCAAACTAGCCAAAAATCTCAAAGAAGTGAAAAAGACGATAAAAGATAACGATAGAGGAAAAAGATACCAAAGATTCCTACAATGTCTATTTGGACGAGTATATAATTGATTTGGGGTAAAAACTTGTGAAATTCCAATCCTACCCAGAAAAGCCCAGAAAATATACTATGCGATCGCACAAAGGCCACTGCGATCGCATAGAGCTGGTTTCTCAAACTATGCAATCGCGTAAGGACCAATGCGTTCGTATAGTCTTGTTGACCAGCAGCTGACCAGGCCCTCTTTTCTTCTGTGTGTTCACTATGTGTTTATGCATTCGCATAGTATTTGTTCCTTGTCATATGCGATCACATATCACCTTTTGCGATCTCATAGAGTAATTAATTAGGCAGCACATTTTGTCCATTTTTGCTCCCTTTTGGCTTATTTTAACTTGGTTTCTTCACTATTACTTCTAAATCACATACAACCTGTAAAACAGAAGTAAATGGAATCAAATACATGATTTTGTTGCTCAAACATTGCAAAAGTATAGATTTAAAGACAAGATGAGTCGGTAAAATACCAACTCATCAATGTGGCCACAAGATGTGTCAGGACATTGCAAGACATGGCAGGATGTGAGCGTGGCATGAGTTAGGACGTGTGAGGACATGGCCATGGCACATTTCATGACGTGTCAGAACATTGCTGGACATAGCAGTGTGTGGCCATGGCACGGGTCAGGACGTGTCAGGACATTGTAGGACAGAGCAGGACGTGGGCATGACACGAGTTAGGACGTGTCAGGATATGGCCATGCAATGTTTCAGGATGTGTCAGGGCGACACAGGACATGGTAGGGCGTGGCCATCGCATGGGTCAGAAAGTATTTGGATGTCACAAGATGTGGCCGTAAGACGTGTCAGGACATGGCAGGACGTGGGCATGGAACGAGTCAGGATATGTTAGGACATAGCCATGGCACATCTCAGGACGTGTCAAGATGTTAAAGGACATGCTAGGGCATGGTCATGGTACGAGTCAAGACATGTCAGGACATTGCAGGACGTGGCTATAGGAGATGTTAGGACATCGTAGGACGTGGACATGGCATGGGTCAGGACGTGTTACGACATAGCCATGGAACGTTTCAGGACGTGTCAGGACATCGCTGGACATGGAAGGGCATGGCCATGGCACAGGTCAGGACATCTCAGGACATTTTAGGATGTGGCCACAGGACGTGTCATGACCTTGCAGGACTTGGCAGGACGTAGGCATGGCACGGGTTAGGATTTGTCAGGACATGGCCATGGCACGTTTCAAGATGTGTGAGGACGTTGTAGGACATGGTAGGGCATGTCCATGGAATAGGTGAGGACGTGTCAGCACATTACATGACGTGGCCACATGATAAGTCAGGATATCGCACAACATGGAAGGACGTGGGCACGACACGGGTCAGGACGTCTCAGGACATTGCCATGGCCCATTTTAGGATGTGTCAAGACATTGCAAGACATGGCAGGGCGTGGCCATGGCACGGTTCAGGATGTTTTAGGACGTCGCGGGATGTGGCCATAAGATGTGTCAGGACATTATATGATGTGGGCATGCCACGGGTCAGGATTTATTAGAACATGGCCATGGCACATTTTAGGATGTGTCAGGACGTCGCATGACATGAATGACATGGCAGGGCATTGCCTCGGCACGGGTCAGGATATGTCAGGACATTGCAGGACGTGGCCATAAGACGTGTAAGGACATCGCAGGACATGGTAGGACGTGGGCATGGCACGGGTCAGGATTTGTCAGGAAATGGCCATGGCACGTTTCAGGATGTATCAGGACGTCGCAGGACATGGCAAAGCATGGCCATGGCACAAGTCAGGATGTGTCAGGACATTACAGGATGTGGCCACAAGACGTGTCAGGACATAGTAGGACATGGCCGTTTCTTGGGTTAGGACGTGTCAAGACATGGCCATGGCATATTTCATGATATGTTAGGATGTTAGAGGACAAAGCAGGGCATGGCCATGGCACGGGTTAGGACATCGCAGGACAATGGCATGGCAAGGGTTAGGATGTGTCAGTACATGGCCATGGCACGTGTTAGGACATGTACGGACTTCGCAGGACCTGGTACGGCATGTTCTAGGCAGGAGTCAAGATTTGTCAGGATGTCGGAGGACGTGGCTACAGAATGTGTCAGAAAGTCGCTGGACATGGCAGTATGTGGTCATGGAACGAGCTAGTATGTGTCAAGACATGGCCATAGCATGGGTCAGGACATCTCAAGACATCGCAGGACGTGGACAAAAGACATGTTAGGACATGGCAGGATGTGGGCATGGCACGGGTCAGGACGTGTCAGCACATGGCCATGGCACGTGTCAGGACGTCACAAGACATGGCAATGTGTCGCTATGGCACGGTTAAGGATGTATCAGGGCTTCGCAAGACATGGCCACATGATGTGTCAGCACATGGCAGGACGCGGGTATGGCACGTGTCAGGACGTGTCAAGATATGGCCATGACATGTTTAAGGATGTGTCAGGACATGGCAGGGCATGGCCATGGCATGGGTCAGGATGTGTCAAGACATTGCAGTATATGGCTATAGGAGGTGTTAGGACATCGCATGACATGGTAGAATGTGGGCCAGGAACGGGTTAGGACATTCGGGATATGGCCATGGCACGTTTCAGGATGCTATAGGACAAGGCAGGGCATGGCCATGGCACAGGTCAGGACGTGTTAGGATGTCGCAGGATGTGGCCACAAGACATGTCATGACATTACAGGACGTGGGCTTGGCACGGGTCATGATGTGTCATGGAATGGCTATGGCACATTTCAATACGTGTCACGACGTCGTAGGACACGGTAGGGAATTGCCATAGCACAGGTCAGGACGTGTCAGAATATTGCAGGACATGGACACAAGACATGTCAAGACATGGAAGGACATGGCAGGACATGGTCATGGCAAAGGTCAAGATGTGTCAGGACATGGTCATAGCATGTTTCAGTACATGTTAGGACGTTGAAGGACATGGCAAAGCGTAGCTATGGCATGGGTTAGGACGTATGAGGACATCACAGGATGTGGGCATGGCTCGGGTTAGGATATGTCTAGACATGGCCATGGCACGTTTTAGGACATGTCAGGATGTCACACGACATGGTAGGGCTAGGCCACGGCACGGGTGAGGACGTCGCAGGACGTGGCCATAGGATGTGTCAGGACGTCATAGGACATTGTAGGACAAAGGCATGACAAGGGTCAGGACGTGTGAGGAGATAGCAATGGCATGTGTCAGGATGTGTACGGACTTCGCAGGACATGGTAGGGCATGGCCAAGGAACAAGTCAAGACATGTCAGGATGTCGTAGGACGTGGCTACATGACGTGTCAGGATGTTGGAGGACATGGCAGTAAATAGGCATGGCACGGGCAAGGACGTGTCAAACAATTGCCATAACACGGGTCAGGACGTATGAGGACGTCGCAGGACTGGGCCATAGGACATGGCAAGACGTGGGCATGGTACGGGTTAGGACGTGTCAGCAGATGGCCATGGCACGTGTTAGGACGTCGCAGGACATGGCAAGGCATATCAATGGCACAGGTCAGGACGTGTCAAGATGTCACAAGACGTGGCCATAGGGTGTGTCAGGACATGGTAGGATGTGGGAATGGCACGGGTCAGGACATGTCAGGACATGGCCTTGAAATGTTTCAGGATGTGTCAGGGCATCGCATCACATGGCAGGCCGTGGCCATGGCACACGTCAGGACAGGACATTACAGGACGTGGCCATAGGAGATGTTAGGATGTTGCATGGAATGGCAGGATGTGGGCATGGCTCGGGTTAGGACATTATGGACATGGCCATGGCACGTTTAAGGACATGTCAGGATGTCGTAGGGCATGGAAGGGCGTGGCCATGGCATGAGTTACGATGTGTCAGGACGTCGCAGTACGTAGTTACAAGACGTGTCAGGACATGATTGGATGTAGGCATGGCATGGGTCAGGATGTGTCATGACATGGCCATGGCACATTTCAGGACGTCATAAGACATGGCATTGCATGGCCATGTCACGAGTCAGGATGTGTCAGGACGTTGTAGGACGTGGCCATTTGACGTTTCAGGACATAGAAGGACATGGGCATTTCACGGGTCAGGATGTGTCAGGACATGGCCATGACACATTTCAAGATGTGTTTGGATGTTGGAGGACATGGCAGGGCATGGCCATGTCAGGGGTGAGGACGTGTCAGGAAGTTGTAGGACATGGAAGGACGTGGGCATGGCATGGGTCAGGACGTGCCAGTACATGGCCATGGCACAGTTAAGGACATGTAAGGATATCGCAGGACATGGCAGGGAGTGGTCTTGCCACATGTAAATACATGTAAGGACATTGTACGATTTGACCACAAGATGTGTTAGGACATCGCAGTACAGCAGGACGTGGGTGTGGCATGGGTCACGACGTGTCAGGACATGGCTATGGCACATTTCAGGACGTGTCACGATGTCGTAAGACATGGAAGGTCATGGCTATTGCATGGGTGATGATGTGTTAAGATGCTGCAGGACATGGACACAGGATGTGTTAGGACATGGCAGGACGTGGGCATGGAACGATTCATGATGTGTCAGCACATGACCATGTCACGTGTCAGGATGTCACAAGACATTGTAGGGTGTAGCTATGGCATGGGGCAGGATGTGTCAGGACATGCAAGACGTGGCCACGAGATATGTCAGGACATGGCACGGGTCAGGACATCTCAGGACATGGCCATGACACGTTTCAGGACTTGTCAGGACATCGCAAGACATGGCAGAGTGTGGCCATGTCACGGGTCAGGATGTGTTAGGACATTGCAGGATGTGACAACATGAGGTGTTAGGACAACGCAAGACATGGTAAGATGTGGGTATGGCATGATTAAGGACATTCAGAACAAGGCCATGGCATGTTTAAGAATGTGTTAGGATGTCACAGGACATGGAATGATGTGTCCATTGTACGGGTTAGGGCGTGTCGGGACGTCGCTTTACATGGCCACAAGACGTGTCAGGACATGGCAGGACGTGGGTATGACACGGGTCAAGACGTGTCAGGACATGGCCATGGCAAATTTTAGGACTTGTGTTGCGACCAAAACACTCACGCAAGTGTACGTGATCAACAAGTAGTATAGTAATAAGTAAAGTATCATTCCCACGAGGAATTATTATTAGCTTATTGACTGTTATTAAATTAACTAATTCTTGATTTATGCTATATAATTCAAAAGTATATAGGAACTTCTTTATAATTCAATTCATAATGTCACAATTATTCGAGATGAAATTACTACACCCAATTCACAATATTTTTATAATATTATAGACAAATATATTCCAGGGACATGGACTTGCTAGTAATCATGCTATTTTTCTACTTATAATCGATTTATTTAATTATCGGGATTATTGATTATAAGGTTAATAATATTCATAAGAAACTTTCGAGTTCTTATGAATCTATCTAAGTTAAATCAATATCTATATTTCGATGATATTGATATTAACAAGAATGCATTTCAAACTCTTATTATTTAACCAAACAAGGCAATTAAGTATATATCTATCTTAATTGTAAATCCTTCACTCGATGCCCGAGATTCAAATCTTGTTCTATTTGATTTTATATGCAACCAAGAATTTCCTTTGTCAAGTTTAATTCAAAGTTCGTAGATAATATTTCACTATTAGCTACGCAGTAAACTAATTAAGATCAAAATCAAATAAACAACCCATACCAATAACTTTATTAAAATCAATCTAAGCTTCAAATAACAAGATCAACTAACATCCATGACCCTAGAATACTAAAGAGTTTAGCTACTCATGTTCATACTAAAATCAATAATATTGATGTCTAAAATACTACAAATAAAAATACAAGATGAAGGTTTAGATGAACTCTTTAATTTGTTGCTCTTCAAAGCTTGATCTTCAACTCCTTCCTTGGCTTCAAGAACACTCTAAATGAATTTTCTCTAAAAATCTTCTCTCTAAGATGAATAGTATATTTCCACTCTACTCCAATAATGCTAAAAATCTGATCTTCTCCATGATATAAGATTGCATTAATTAACTTTGAGTGGAATTGTGTGTCTCTTCATTTTCAACCTTAGAAAAGTTATTTTAATCGGACTACTATGCGTGAAGTGGTGCGCGAAGTGGTGTGCGAAGTGGGCACTTCGCGCATCTGTAGCCCAATTAAATCTTTATATGCGCGAAATGGTGCGCGAAGTGATGACTTCACGCACCTGGGAGAATTTCTCATTAACGCTTGTTTCTTGATCGTAAAGACTCAACTCCGAATGATTGTTTTTGCTCCAAAATTATGCCATAACATTTCCAATTGTAGATATAAGCTCCTTTTTCTGCACATTGTACAAATCACAAATTAATAGCTTATATCTTATCAAATTCATAAATTATGTTATTGGATCATAATTAAATGGACGCATAAATAATGGCTAAACTACTTAGTTTTCGCCTATTATCAACACCCCACACTTAATTCATTGCTAGTCCTCGAGCAATCACTCTATACTTATAAAAGAGTCATCAATTCAATCATTTTACCTTAATGCTTTACACTTAGAACAAGAATCATATCTCACACATAGTAATACAAAATTCTAGTTTCTGGACTAACTTTCAAGTGCTACACAATATTCACACTTCTTTGAAGTACTCTATACAAAGATCAAGACTTGTTTATCTGTCACGAATCATGTGCCCTCACAATCTTATCAACATTACATATATCAATATGTACAAGAGAGTTCCCTAATTATTTATAACAAGAAAGTTTCACTCACACTCACAAAAGAAGTCACATGCATGCAAGTGGTACCATAAGCTTGCCCTTAATGTAAATCTCTACTAATGCAGGCTTGTTCGATCAAAAATCAATTAAGACTTTTTCTTCTAGTTGTAATGTGGGTTAAGGGGCTGGTATGATTTAATTTGGGATTAGTGACTAGTACTCCTAAGCACTTTAACACATTACTCAATCATTTTTAGCGCAAATTCTTCAATCTTAATAACAATTGCGTAAATCAATTTACTCCTAGCAGTGTTCCATTTTTCTTTTATGCACTGCTTTAATTTACACTCCACTGGCAGTAACACAACAATATACAAATATTTATACAGAATTTTTTTTTCTTTTTATTTTTTTATTTTTTTTTCAATTAAATTTCAGTGCACCTTTCTCACTTTCATTGGTTCCGTTCACAAACCACCCCACACTTAGTTCCTTTGTACTTCTTTTAGCGCTCATTTTACAATTAAAGTGCTTTAAGAGGTTAAAGGGTTCAAAATATCAATTAAGAACGAAAATGGTATAGGCTTGTAATGTGGGTACCAAATAAAGGTTTCAAGGCTAGAAATGGTTAACTAGGGATAGATTTTATTTGATTTGAGCAATTGATTTCAAAAAAATCAAGGAAAGCCTAACATCATTTTTTTAAAACCGAGTGTCACCTGAAATTTCGCTTCAATTTACATACTAGGCAAGTTCTAGACGCAATTACACTACATGGACTCATCAAAAATCTCTCCACACATGGCATAAGATTCATTAAGATCAACTCATCAAGACACTCTATTGTGAATATTCATTTCAGTAGTAAATATGCAATAAAATCACTTTCAGTTTAGAATCCAGTAAAACGAGGCATTATACTCTAGGATTTGTTTTGTTCAAGTGTATTAACATTAAGGATTACCATAAGATAAAATCTTATCTAAAAGCAATAAAAAGATTTAAACTAAAATCTATCTATACCCGGTTCAAATTGAAACCCTTGGAAAAGAACCGTGGCCAAAAGAAAAACCAAGGGGAAATACTCATACTAATCACAAAATTAAGAAAAGAGGACAGAACTCCTCACAAATAAAATGATATATATATATATATATATCTTTTTTTTAACAACAAAAGCTAAAAAACAACTTAAAATGTTTTTACCTAAAACAATAAACCTTAATAACAAAGACAACCAAATTTAATTAATCTACTATCCATCAACTTCAAAACAAGCAAAACTTCAAAACAAACAAAACATCAACATAGAAAATTCTAATATCCGAAACTATCCAAATATGCTAACACCCCCCACTTAAGAATAAGCATGTCCCCATGAATACAACTTTTAAACACAGAGATAAAAATACTTCCCCGACGATCTATTCTTGATCTGACACTGTGTCGGGGTTGACATTACAAGCTTGCCCCAATGCTCACAGTCATCCCATAAATTTCTTTTCCGACTTGACTTGTCGGTCTGCTATTTCCTCCACACGGGTGCTTAGCGTGTTTACTGTTTGTCGCAATTCACCCTCTTGCTCCCATGTGTTGTGGCTCGGCATGCCAGCAGTTCCTAAAGATGATGCTGCTCTTGGCAGTGCAACTGCTAGTGCATTGGGAGGTTGGGCTTGCTCTCTTCTGTCTGTGTCCATTGGTTGATTACCTCCATCATTCTCTTCATATTTAGAGCTATCTTCTTCAGCTCCACCTCTCTTGGGTTTGATATTCAATGCCTTCCTTACAGTTATATCCACATAAGAATCCTCTGGTACCTATGCTTGCCTGCAAAGTAAAGTGACTAGTGATGGGAAGTAAAATCCATACTTACGAATTGGGCTTCGAATAAACATTTCTTTATGAATGATCTTTGCCATATCAAAAGCCAATTTCTCTATAAGACACCATATCAGTGCAGCTCTGGGACCGTTAACTTCAGTTGTATTCTTAGAAGGAAGTAGCCTGCTATTTATCACATAAAGCCATGTTTTTGCTTCTAGAGTTAGAGAAGATGAATGAATTTTTTCACCACTCTCTAACCATTCTATATCAACTCTCGGGACGCAAATCTTTGAAAAGAATCTTTCCCATTTTGCATTGTTCGGACATTTTCCATACTCATAGAAATCTTGATTCTCTGGAACAACATCAGGTAAATTGTAACTTGCTCTAATTGCCTCAATTGAGGAATTGACATGTCTTCTGCGCACAGTCACAATGTTATTTTGATGTTCAGGTACATTCGCATAGAATTCGCGAACTACTGTTTCATTTGCAGTCTCAGGCTCATTGATAAAGACTTGAAGCCCCCGTTCAATCAACTTTTGGTACATGTTAGGGCACGTTTCTTGAAGATTTTTAGCATCAATGCCCCTTTCTGGAATTGGTTTCTTTGTCCTTTTGTTGTTGAACCGGGTTTGAGCTTCGGGTGAAGTAAACTTTCTTGAATCATAATTGGTTGCAGGATTGGCTCGTGATCGGCTAGAAGATGCTCCTGAAGTTAATCGTCTTTTTGGTGCCATAATTCCTACAAGATAATGACACATTAATCTAAGATGAATATATAATGTGTTTCAATGCGGTTACTCAGAATTCACACGCAAAATTGAGTACAATTGCTCTATCAAACTTCTTTGAGGACTTTCCTCAAATACATTGTGGGCAAGCCTAATTCATCCTTATTGTTAATGCTTTGGTTAGGGATTTCCTAACCAAATTTCAGTTATAACCAATTCATGTCCTACCCATTCCATTTATACACAAATTTAACCCCAAAAAGTATATCAAACTATGCTAAATTCTATTAACATTGCTCAAATATTCTAAGTTTGAACAAGAACTTCTAATTTATCATAAATAACATAAATACTACAAAAACATTATACAACCTCTAATTTCTAACATATATATCACTAATTTGACAAATTAAAGTCTTGAGTAATTATAAAATAAATGAAATAAAAAAAAATAAAGAATTTAAAAATCTAGGGTTCTTACCTTGATGGGATTAGGCTGAAATTTGACAAAGGATGAAGAGCTTTTACTAGTTGTTGAAGAGTTTTAGAGCAATTAGGAATAGGAATTATGGTATTTGAGGTTAGGGTTTGGAGAAGAGAGGAGATTTTAGGGTATTTTGAGAGGAAAATTGGAAGAAGATTGAATAGGGTCGGTTAAAACAAAAAATAAACTAAGTATATACACACCCCGTCTTAGGTGCGCGAAGTGCTGCACGAAGTGATGATTTCGCGTAGGACTTCGCGCACAACCTCGGAGCATTCTGCTTAAGGTTCGTGAAGTGTGCACGAAGTGATCACTTCGCACAGGACTTCGCGCAACTGGGTGAGCGAATTTTTTATTTTTTTTATATTTAACAAACAAACAATGAAGTAATACCTTAGCATCCCTCCTTGTTGTCGTACAATCATCAACACACAATTTAACTCAAACAAACTAAAAATGAAGAAAATAACACACTAAATTTTTTTTTTACAAATATTGCTATTATTGGGTTGCCTCCCAATAAGCGTCTGATTTACTATCGTGGCACGACTTCACAATTCATCAAACATCATTTAGTTCAATTGAGGTCTTGTGACGATTAACGTCACCACCCCAATAATGTTTCACTCTTTGTCCATTCACCAGAAAAGTGTCACTTGAGTTTTGGTCTCTTAATTCTATTACTCCATAGGGACTCACACTTACCACCACAAAAGGTCCTGTCCAACGGGATTTGAGCTTTCCCGGAAAGAGTATCAACCTAGAATTGAATAACAGAACTTGTTGCCCTGGCTCAAACTCACGATGTTGGATATGCTTATCATGCCATCTCTTGGTCCTTTTTCTATACAACTTGGCATTTTCATAACCATTCAATCTAAACTCATCGAGTTCGTTGAGTTGTAGCAGCCTTTTTTCACCAACTAAATCCATATCCACATTTAACTTTTTGATTGCCCAATAAGCTTTGTGTTCAAGTTCAACAGGCAAATGACATGCCTTTCCATAAACTAACCTGTATGGAGAAGTACCTATTGGAGTCTTGTATGCGGTTCGGTAAGCCCACAAAGCATCTTCTAATTTAACAGAACCAATCCTTCCTGTTTGCATTAACTATTTTCTCCAAAATCTGTTTTATCTCTCGATTAGATACTTCAACTTGACCACTCATTTAAGGGTGGTACGCAGTAGCAACTTTGTGTTTTATCCCATATTTTGATAACACATTTTTAAACAGTTTGTTGCAAAAGTGTGTTCCTCCGTCACTTATCAACACCCTTGGAGTTCCAAAGCGTGTGAAAATGTGTTTCTCAACAAAACTTACCACAACTTTTGCATCTTTCGTAGGAAGAGCAATGGCTTCAACCCACTTAGACACATAGTCTACTGCAACTAGAATGTATCTATGACCATTAGAACCTGGAAATGGTCCCATGAAGTCAATTCCCCATACATCAAACAATTCCACCACCAAAATATTCTGCAAAGGCATCTCATTTCTCTTTGTGATTGTACCTGTTCTTTGACACCTGTCACAAGTTTTAACAAACGCATGAGCATCTCTAAATAAGGATGGCCAGTAAAAACCTGATTGGAGAACCTTTTGTGCTGTTCTATCTCCACTATGATGACCTCCATATGAAGAAGAATGACAATCTTGCAAGATGGCATTCATTTCTTCTTCAGGTACACAACTTCTTACCAATTGGTCAGCACATTGTTTGTAGAGAAAGGGCTCGTCCCACATATATGATTTCACATCATGGAAGAATTTTCTCCATTGATCCTCTGTGATTTCTGATGGTATCACTCCACTTGCAATATAATTTACAAAGTCAGCATACCATGGAGATTCATTAGATGTGATGGCTAACAGATGTTCATCTGGGAACGTTTCTTTTATTGAATCTCCTTCAATCACATGACTTCTGTTTTCCAGTCTGGACAAATGATCTTCCACTTGATTCTCAGTACCTTTTCTATCACGTATCTCCAGGTCTAATTCCTGCAAAAAAAGAACCCATCGGATTAGTCTTGGCTTTGCATCTTTCTTTGCAAATAGATAATTGATAGCCAAGTGGTTAGTATAGACTATGACGTTAGTTCCTACTAGGTAGGACCTAAACTTGTCAATTGCCCATACTACTGCAAGTAATTCTTTCTCTGTGATAGTGTAATTCATTTGAGAGGGATTTAGAGTTCTGCTCGCATAATGAATGGAGTAAAAAATTTTCTCCTTCCTCTGTCCCAACACAGCACCAATGGCTATGTCACTTGCATCACACATTAGTTCGAAATGCAATTTCCAATCTGGAGCAACAATGATTGGTGCAGTGACCAATCTTCTTTTAAGCTCTTCAAATGCTTTCAGACAAGCATCATCAAACTTGAATGGTGTATCTTTCTCAAGGAGCCTGCAAAGAGGAGATGCAATTTTTGAAAAATCTTTAATGAATCATCGATAAAATCCTGCATGGCCTAGAAAACTGCGTATGGCCTTGACAGATATGGGTGGGGGCAATTTTTCAATTGCTTCCACTTTTGCCTTGTCTACTTGCAATCCGTTCTTGGACACTTTGTGTCCTAGGACAATACCTTCTCTTACCATAAAATGACATTTTTCCTAGTTTAGGACCAAGTTGGTCTCTTCACATCTGGCTAACACTTTATCAAGGTTAGTTAAACATTTATCAAAAGAGCATCCAAAAATAAAGAAATCATCCATAAATACTTCTACAAACCTCTCGACCATATTAGTGAAAATGGCCATCATACACCTTTGAAATGTCGTGGGTGCATTGCAAAGACCAAAAGGCATTCTTTTGAATGCATACGTGCCATAAGGACACATAAAAGTGGTATTTTTCTGGTCCTCTGGGGCTATAGTAATTTGATTATACCCAGAGCAACCATCCAAGAAGTAGTAATACTCCTGGCAGGCCAATCGATCAAGCACTTGATCCATGAAAGGAAGAGGAAAGTGGTCCTTCCTGGTGGCATTATTCAGTTTTTTGTAATCAATACAAATTCTCCACCCTGTGACAGTTCTTGTTGGTATTAAATCGTTATTATCATTAACTATCACAGTAATACCTCCCTTCTTAGGAACACACTGAACTGGACTCACCCATTTACTGTTAGAGATAGGAAATACAATACCTGCATCAAGCCATTTGATCACCTCTTTCCTTACCACTTCTTTCATGTTAGGATTGAGGCGACGTTGGTGTTCTATACTTGGTTTGTATCCTTCCTCTATTAGGATTTTATGCATGCAAAACACAGGACTAATACCTTTTATGTCTGACATTGTCCATGCAATGGATCTCTTGTGCTCTCTCAATACTCTTAGCAATTTTTCCTCCTGCAATTCAGATAAATCAGAAGAAATGATAACAGGCAATGTATCAGAACAACCCAAATAAGCGTAATGCAAGTGAGATAGTAGTGGTTTAAGCTCCAATTTCGGGGCTTCCTCAATTGATGGCTTTGGAGGAGGTCCATGTGGCATGTTCAACGAATCAAAAGGATATGTTCCTTGCAAGTATGCACAAGATGTATCAAGGATGTACATCATCTCATCAACCTCTTCATCAGTTGACAAATTATCAAATATTGTAAGTGCTTTCTCCAATGAATCATAGAGATACACACTTGAATAATAATTTTGTTCATCATTCTCAATCACTGATATCATGGAAAGTTCTTCATATTGATAAGGAAGTTGAATTGCTTTGTATACGTTAAATACTGCTTCCTCATCATCAAACCTTAGAATCATCTTCCTTTCTTTCACTTTAATGACTGCATCACCAATAGCCAGCAGAGGTCGCCCAAGAATGATTGGCACCAATTCATCTGCTTCATAATCAAGAATAATGAAATCCGCAGGAAAGATGAATTTTCCAATCTGTAGCAATACATCTTCTATCACCCCTTCAGGGTGTGCTATAGACCTGTCTGCTAACTGTAACATCACAGTGGATGGTCTAGGAGCTCCAAGACCCAATTGTTTGAACAATGACAAGGGCATTAAATTTATGCTCGCCCCTAAATCACAAAGAGCCCGGCCTACATCGATATCACCAATACGCACAGGAATTGTAAAACTATCGGGATCTTTAAGCTTTTGTGGAAGATTGTTTTGTACCCTGGCACTGCACTCTTCAGTAAGTGCGACTGTTTCATATTCAGTCAATCTTCTTTTATGAGCCACTATATCTTTGATGTACTTAGCAAATTTAGGCATTTCTCGAAGTACATCAACAAGTGGAATGTTTAATTGAACTTGGCTCAACATAGACAGAAATTTACTGAACATTCGATCATCGTTTTTCTTTTGTAGTCTTTGAGGAAAAGGTGGGGGTGGTCTTGGGACTTCTACGGGTTCAAGACTTTCAGTAGTCTTTTTTGGATCATTTATCAATTTAGGGATCAATTCTCCCTCAGGCACAAATTTCTTTTTCTTTTTCTTTGAGATTTCCTCAAGTTCTCTCCCGCTTCTAAGTGTTATAGCACTTACCTGTGGGTTCTTTTCCGTGTCACTAGGGAGAGCTCCTGTAGGACTAGTGTTCTGGTTCGTTGCAATATGCCCCATCGGCCTTTCTATATTCTTAACATCAGTTCTGAGCTGCTGATTATCGATCAACAACTTTTTTAGCAAATCATGTGTGCTTTCTTCCACCTGCTGAGGTGGTCTCTGAGGTTGATTAAAACCCCCTTGCGGTCTGTACTGATTTGAATTTTGCTGATTTTCCCCACATGCGAAGTTAGGATGATTCCTCCAATTTGGATTGTAGGAATTTCCATACTGTGCGTGCTGATTTGCTGGGACTCTGTTTTGTTGTCCCACATAATAAATAGATTCTGGATTCATAGGGCACATATTACTTGTATGGCTATCACCACACATTTCACAGCAAATAGCCATTTGTTGTACCTTTTGCATGGGTTGAGGTTGTTGCATTGTCATCCTTGTCATCTGGTTGGATAGTCTTGCAATTTCAGCTCTCATTGCCAATACATCATCCAACTCAAGCAACCCTGCTGATTTTTGTTTCATTGTCTTTGTGGAATCTCCATCCCCTTGCCAGTTATTATCATTTGAAGTGAATGTATTTTACAAGAGTTGGATTTCCGTGTAAGATTTTGTCATGCAACTTCCTCCACAAGCGGAATCAAGATTCATTTTTGAAGCTTCATATAATCCATCAAAAAACGTATGACCTAACACCTCGTCTGTTTGACAATGATGAGGACAGTCCCTGAGTAGCTTCTTGTACCTTTCCTATGCTTCACGAAGTGTTTCGCCAGAGCGTTGTTCAAACCCAAGAATTTGACTCATCAGCATCTTTGTCTTTTTAGTAGGAAAGAATTTGATTAAGAACTTCCTTGCTAGATCATCCCATATGCGGATTGAATTTGATGGTTCCTTGTTTAACCACTCTTTAGCTTCCCCAAGCAAAGAAAAGGGAAAAAGTGTCAGCCGTACATAATCCTTGGAAACATTTGGATAATTGTAAGTATCCGTAATTTCCAAATAATTCTGAATATGTCTTTGTGGATCTTCATGAGGTAGACCCACAAATTGCCCTGTAGACTGAATCAGCTGCACCTTATATTGTTTTAACTCAAAGTGCCCAGTAATATCAGGCTTTACAATAGCCTAAGTCATATTAGCCAGACTGGGTCTTGCGGCTTCAATTACCGCTCGTTCCTCATTTCCTGCCATCACTGTTGGCTGTGGTTGAATTTGAATGTTCAACTCTCCTCCTGTTTTATATTGAGCTTCCCACTCTCTCCTTGTTCTATGAATTGTTCTTTCAATTTCAGGATCAAATGGGAAGAGATTGTTTGTGCTTCTGCTCCTCCGCATTCAAGAGAAGAACATGTATAACAGAAACAAATAGATGAAAATTTCTTTTTATATTTTCTATTAACAACTACAAAATAGTAAAACAGTCAAGGAGCTAATTTCAAATTCCTCGGCAATGGCGCCAAAAACTTGTTGCGACCAAAACACTCACGCAAGTGTACATGATCGACAAGTAGTATAGTAATAAGTAAAGTATCGTTCCCACGAGGAATTATTATTAGCTTATTGACTGATATTAAATTAACTAATTCTTGATTTATGCTATATAATTCGAAAGTATATAGGAACTTCTTTATAATTCAATTTATAATGTCACAATTATTTGAGATGAAATTACTACACCCAGTTCACAATATTTTTATAATATTATAGACAAATATATTCCGGGGTCATGGACTTGCTAGTAATCATGCTATTTTTCTACTTAGAATCGATTTATTTAATTATCTGGATTATTGATTACAAGGATAATAATATTCATAAGAATCTTTCGAGTTCTTATGAATCTATTCAAGTTAAATCAATATCTATATTTCTATGATATTAATATTAACAAGAATGCATTTCAAACTCTTATTATTTAACCAAATAACAAGATCAACTAACATCCATGACCCTAGAATACTAAAGAGTTTAGCTACTCATGTTCATACTAAAATCAATAAAATTGATGTCTAAAATACTACAAAGAAAAATACAAGATGAATGTTTAGATGAACTCTTTAATTTGTTGCTCTTCAAAGCTTGATCTTCAACTCCTTCCTTGGCTTCAAGAACACTCTAAATGAATTTTCCCTAAAAATTGTCTCTCTAAGATGAATAGTATATTTCCACTCTACTCCAATAATGCTAAAAATCTGATCTTCTCGATGATATAAGATTGCATTAATTAACTTTGAGTGGAATTGTGTGTCTCTTCATTTTCAACCTTAGAAAAGTTATTTTAACCGGACTACGCTGCGCGAAGTGCTGCGCGAAGTGTTGCGCGAAGTGGGCACTTCGCGCATCTTTAGCCCAATTAAATCTTCATCTTCACGAAATGGTGCGTGAAGTGATTACTTCGCGCACCTTGGAGAATTTCTCATTAAAGCTTGTTTCTTGATCGTAAAGACTCAACTCCGAAGGAATGTTTTTGCTCCAAAATTATGCCATAACATTTCCAATTGTAGATATAAGCTCCTTTTTTCTGCACATTGTACAAATCACAAATTAATAGATTATATCTTATCAAATTCATAAATTATGTTATTGTATCATAATTAAATGGACGCATAAATAATGGCTAAACTACTTAGTTTTCGCCTATTATCAACTTGTCAGTATATCATAGGACATGGCAGGTGTGGCCATGGCACAGGTCAGTACGTCATAGGACTTGGCTACAGGATGTGTCAGTACGGCGCAAGACATGACAAGACTAGGGCATGGCACGGGTCAGGACGTGTTAGGACATGGCCATGGCACGTGTCAGGACGTCGCAGGACATGGCATGGCATGGCCAAGCCAGGGGTCAAGACGTGTTAGGACATCATAGGATGTGGGTACAGGACGTGTCAGCACGTTGCAGGACATGGCAGGATGTGATCATGAAACGGGTCAAGACTTGTCAAGACATGGCCATGGCACGGGTAATGACATGTCATAACGTAGCAAGACGTGGCCACAGGACGTGTCAGGACATGGAAGGATTTTGGCATGGCACAGGTCAGGACGTGTCAACACATGGCTGTGGCATGTGTCAGGATGTGTCAGGACATCCATGGTCATGGCAGGGCATAGCCATGCCACGGGTAAGGACATGTAAGGATGTCATAGGACGTAGCCATAGGACGTGTCAGGACATGGGCATAACATAGGTCATGATGTGTCAGGACATAGCCATGGCACATTTTAGGACATGTCAGGACATGGCAGGGCATGGCCATGGCACGGGTCAGGACATGTCAAGACATTGTAGGATGCGTCAGGATGTCCCAGGACATGGTAGGATGTGGGCATGGAACGGGTCAGGATATGTCAGGACAAGGCCATGGCACGTTTCAGAACATTGCAAGACATGGCAGAGCGTGGCTATGGCACATGCCAGGATGTGTCAGGACATCACAAGAAGTGGCCACATGATGTGTCAGGACATGGAAGGACGCGGACATTGCATGGGTCAAGATGTGTCAGGACATGGCCATGGCACATTTCAGAACGTGTCAGTATATCGCAGGGTATAGCATGTTGTGGCTTTGGGACGAGTGATGATGTGTTACGAGATTACAGGAAGTGGCCACAGGACGTGTCAGGAAGTCATAGGATATGGAAGGACGTGGGCATGACACGAGTCTGGACATGTCAAGACAAGGCAATGGCACAGTTAAGGACGTGTTAGGACATCGTAGGACATAATCGGTCATGGTCATGACACGGGTCAAGACGTGTTAGGACATTGTCGGACTTGGCAATAAGAGGTGGGCATGGCACGGGTCAGGATGTGTTAGGACATAGCCATAGCATGTTTCAGGACGTGTCGCAATGTCGCAAGACAAGGCAGGGCATGGCCGTGGCACGGGTGAGGAGGACGTATCACGATGTCGCAGGACGTGGCCATAGGAAGTGTCAAGACATGGAAGGACGTGGGCATGGAAGGGTTAGGACATGTCAGCACATGGTCATGGCATGTGTCAAGACGTCGTGGGACATTGCAAGTTGTATCTATGGCACGGGTCAGGATGTGTCAGGACATCATAAAACGTGGCCACAGAACATGTCAAGACATGGCAGGGCGTGGCCATGGCACAGGTCAGGATGTTTCAGGACACTACCATGACATGTTTTAGGATGTGTTAGGACGTCGCAGGACATGGCAGGGCGTGGCCATGTCACGGGTCAGGACGTGTTAGGACATTGTAGGATGTGGCCACAAGAGGTGTTAGTACATCGTAGGACATGGTAGGATATGGGTATGGCATGGGTTAGGACATTCAGGACATGGCCATGGCACGTTTAAGGATGTCTCGGGCCATCGCAGGACATGGCAATGAGTGGCCATGGTACGGGCCAGGACGTGTCAGGATGTGTCAGGACGTTGCAGGACGTGACCACAGGACTTGTCAAGACATGGAAGGACGTGGGCATGGCATAGGTCAGGATGTGTCTGGACATGGCCATGGCACATTTCAAGACTTGTCAAGATGTCGTAGGACATGGAAGGTGCTGCCATGGCACAGGTTAAGATGTGTCAGTACGGTGCAGGACAAGACATGACTAGGCCATGGCACAGGTTAGGATGTGTCAGGACATGGCCATAGCACTTGTCAGGATGTCGCATGACCTGTAACGACATGGCCAACCCAGAGGTTAGGATGTGTTATGACGTTGTAGGATGTGGCTACAAGATGTGTCAGCACGTTACACGACATGGAAGGATATGGGCATGGCACAAGTCAGGACATGTCAAGACATTTCCATGGCACGAGTCATGACGTAGCAAGACGTGGCCACAAGACATGTCAGGATATGTCAGGACGTGGGAATAAAATGGGTTAGGAAATAGGCATGTGTCAAAACGTGTCAGGACATCACAAGTCATGGCAATGCGTGGCCATGGCACAGGTAAGGACATTGAAGGTTGTCGCAGGACGTGGCTATACGGCGTGTGAGGACATGGCAAGACATGGGCGTGGCATAGGTCATGACGTGTCAAGACATGGCCATGGCACATTTTAGGACATGTCAGGTCTTGGCCATGACATGGGTCAGGATATGTCAAGACATTGCGGGACATGTCAAGATGTCATAGGACATGGTAGGACGTGGGCATGGCACAAGTCAGGATATATCAGGACATGGCCATGGCACGTTGCAGGACATGGCAGGGCGTAGCCATGGCATGGATCAGGATGTGGCCACAGGTCATGTTAGGATGTCATAGGACATGGAAGGACGCGGGCATGGCACGGGTCAAGTCATGTCAGGACATGGCCATGGCACATTTCATGATGTGTCAGGACGTCGGAGGACATGGTAGGAAGTGGCCTTGGCACGGGTCAGGACGAGTCAGGACATTGCAGGACGTGGCCACAGGACGTGTTAGTACGTTGCTGGACATGGTAGGACGTGGGCATGGCACGTGTCAGGATGTTTCAGGATATCGCAAGACGTGGCCATAAAATGTGTCAGGGCATGGCAGGACGTGGGCATGGCACATGTCAGGATATGTCAGGACAAGGCAAGATCACATTTTAGGACGTGTCAGGATGTTGTTGGACATGGCAGGGCGTGGCTATGTCATGGGTCAGGACATGTCAGGACGTTGTAGGACATGGCCAAAGGACGTGTCAGGATGCCACAGGATATGGTAGGACGTGTGCATGGCTGTGACGACCCGGCCCGTCGTCACGAGAATTTCCACCCCGTTATGTTGTAAATGCATGTTTTATGACTTTATATCAGTGTTAGAGTCTATCAGATGAGTTAGGAGTGAATTGGATTGAAAATGAGGCATATAGCCTTTTTGAAGGAGATTTGAATAAGAAAAGTCAACCCGGAGTTGACTATTTGGTTATAGGGCTCGGAATCGGATTCTGATGATTCGGTTAGTTCCGGAAGGTGATTTGTGACTTAGGGGAGCAATCGGAATTGAATTTGGAGGCCCGGTATAGAAATAGGCTTGAATTGGCTAAGGTTGAATTTTGGCGAAATCCGAACGGTAGGTGAGATTTTGATCCGGGAGTCGGAATGGAATTCCGACAGTTGCAGTAGCTTCGTTAGGTGATTTTGGATGTGCCCGCAAAATTTCAGGTCATTCGGACGTCGTTTGGTCGGGTTTTTGATTGAATGTGTAATTTGGAATGTTTTAAGGAATTTAGGCTTGAATTCGATGCGAATTATGGGTTTTGATGTTGTTAGACGTGTTTTGAGGATTGGAGCAAGTTCGAATAAGGTATTAAGATGTGTTGGTATGTTTGGATGAGGTCCCGGGGCCTCGGGGTGTTTTCGGATGGTTAAACGGGAGAAAATTGTGGAAAAATTGCAGGTTGGGATCCTGCTTCTGTTGTTTCCGCTCCTGCGGAATTTTGGACGCAGGAGCGTGTCCGCAGAAGCGGACGAGATGCGCAGGAGCGGCTGGTTACGCAGAAGCGGAAATAATTCCGCTGAAGCGGCATCACTGGTGCGAGCCCGTGATCGCAGGAGCGAAGGGGAAGAAAATGTGCATGGTCCGCAGAAGCGGACATTTGACCGTTTGGGCGAGACCGCAGAAGCGGACAATGGTGCGCAGAGGCGGATGTTTCCGCAGAAGCGGAAGTGTCTTCGCAGAAGCGGGTGCGCTTAAGCGGCCCTTTTGCTCGCAGAAGCGGAAATGGCCGGCCAGGCCTGGAACCGCTGAAGCGACCCTTTGGTCGCGGATACGGGCTCATAGGAGCGGAAAATATTCCGCAGAAGCGAAAATCGCTGTAAGTAAGTGTATCAGAAGTTAGAAAAATTTCAGAACATTTCACACATTTGGGTCTCGGCTTTAGAGGCGATTTGGGCGATTTTGAAGAGAAATTCAAGGAAAATCATCAGGTAATCAACTATGGACTTAAACTATGATTAGTATTGGTAATATTATGCAATTATATCATGAAAATGGAGGAATTTGGGGTAATTTATGGAGGATTTAGCCCTAGGCTTGAACTTTAGAAAATCAAGGTTTTGAATGGGCAAACCCTCATTCAGCCGCCCCTCCCCCCCTAAAAACTCTCTCTCTCTAATTTTTTTCCTCTCCCTTCTCTCTAAAAATCCCCAACTCCCTCTTCTCCAAATCATCCCCTTCTCCCACCTTACTTCTCCATTGCAATAACTTGTAAGTTTCTCTACTTTTCTCTTTGATTTTGTTCTAATTTTTTTAGTTGTTGATTGTTGATTTTGTATAAATATTTAGTTAGTGTTAGTTTTGGGTCCATTCATGAACATTGCTTGGTTTCTCATTGCACATTTAATTTTACCATGAAATTCCTTTTGCGAACCTTGTTATATGTTTGATGTTTGGAAAGAATGGGTTTTGTTTTGTTTCAATTGTGTTTATGATGTGTATTCTATGATTTGGAGACTCAATAGTAGTTCTAGCATATATATGGGTTGATTAGCCATGTTGGGGCACATTACCTTGAGCATAATAGACTAATGAATATTAGGAGACATAATGCCCAACTCTTAAATTGGTTATTGAAGATTTTATGGGGGATGGTCTAAGTCAATGAGGTGCTCGTAGATGTTCCAAGAACTAAGTGTGGGGTACTCAATTGGGCATGTGTGAAATAGTTAGATAAAGTGTATGAGGGAATTACACATAATTGATAATTATCAAGGATGGCGAAGTCTGAGTAGCCTTCCACTGACTAACGGTTTACAAATTTTTTTTGGCTATCTTAATTATACAGGATCATGGCTCCAAAGAGACCGCGACATGGTGCTAGCTCATCCAGGCAATCAACTTATGACGAATCTAGGTTTGCCGATGAAGGGGCGGAAAATGCATTTCATACTAAAGCTAACAAGAAGTGGCTTCAAGAGGTGGAAGTGGACAGGATAGCTATCCGCTCGTAGAAGCCGGAAATTTATGATGAGATTCGAGACGAGGAGAGCGTAGTTCCTTTTTGAAACTCCCACTACGGTGAACAAGATGCTTGTTATGGAGTTCTACGCAAATGCAACCTATCCCGCGAGACAAGTTTTCGTCGAGGGGGGCGAGTCAATGCCCATATTCCCACCATTAGGCACGTACTTCGCCTACCACCACACACCAGATGATATCGATTATTACTACGATAGGCCCGTGGTCACACGGGACACGCGCAATCGAGGCCTTATGTGTCGTACGTGGGTGTTCCCGTATGGATTAGAATCAAACTCGCACCTCTAACCGCTTCACATCATTGCCGTTGTTGGTTCTCAACTTATTGCAACCGTGATATTGCCCCCAAGCAACACGACATATGTTACACTTGTAATAGTGAGCCGTGTCCGACTGCAGTGCTTTCAGACACACATCCAGATGTTGATATCGCCCCGAGTAATGAGTGATGAGATGGTATTGAAGGGGATCCCTCACTGCCAATGGTTTCTATTACCCATCTCTCGTCACCACCTCGTGTCTCCTCAACCACACCCCGGTTCATCTGATACTGACGGCGAGCTACTACCAAAAGCTCCATTTGGAGCTGCTACTATCCCGGGTTGGACGAGACACAACACCCATTGACTTAGACGAGAGACGATCCCGGCATCGGATGCCCGGGCCGCACACTCCATGGATTCATTCCGGACCTTCCGAAGGCACCTGCTCCTCGTGGAGCAAGATGTCTAGATCCGAGTCCACACGACCTATGTCGAGGTCAATGGAGGAGGAGGCTGTGCTCGACGCACTTCAGTTGACGGTCCACACACACGACTAGACGCCATGTCCACTAGGCAAGCTCCGGTCGGCAGAACAGTGTTCATGGTATGGTTCAGAGCACTTGGGAAAGCATGCCATGTCGACCCATCCACTCTCTCCGACTCCGAGTG